>CAMZMU010000038.1:40488945-40550189 GCA_947311845.1 Poa pratensis
CAACTAAGAAGAGAGGAGGAAGTAGATGTTGCTACCTATGCCGTGAGAAGGGTCACGTTGCTTCTTCATGCACAAATGGTACCTTATCCAACCCCATTATTATTGATGATGATTATTCTCTTCGGAAGGATAAGGTTGGCAATGTGTTTGCCAAATATGTTGGTACTCAAAGTGGTGTCAAGAAAAGAACCATTTGGGTTGCCAAACCTATTGTGACTAACCTCTTAGGACCCAACTTGGTTGGGGACCAACAAGCTAAAACTTGATCAATAGGTGTTGTTGGAGGGCATTGGAGACTTGGCTACATTATGAAGAATTAAGGGATCTTCATCAATATATTTCTCAAGTCAAGTCATTTGGATTATATTGTTCTATCTCATATCCAATGTTCCTCCTTGCGGTAACTTTTATTTAAATCATATATACATTGAAAGTTGCTTGCACCCTTGCATGTGTTAGGTTTTGTACCTTGCTAGTGTTTGTATGTGTTGTGCTCTCTACTTACTTATCTTGAGTAATCAAGTATGTGTGTATGTTTGCACACCATTTACTTGTGTTGAGCCTTATTGCTTTTATTTGATATTTATCTTGTTGGCTCTCTTTTTGAGAGATTAATGGACTATCCTATTTTGGGGGAGTGATATGCTTCGTGCACTTCACAATCCTAAAATTGTGTATACATGAGGAATACCACTTAGTGTTGATATTAATATTATCTATTCTCTATGTGGTATGTCATGAGAAATTCAAATTCTATAATGTCCATTAATTTCTCGAGTTTTTTTTGTTTGCCTCTTGTTTTAAAATAAATGGATTATCACATTATGGGGGAGTAATAAGCTTTGTGCATATTACAAACCTAGAAAATGTGAACATGTGAGGTATTGCCACCTAGAATTGATATTCTTCATTATCTTTTCCTATGTGGCATGTTGCTCAAACAAGTTCCATTTCTTAAATGCTTTTTGCCTCTCGTTGGATCTTGTTTGTGATGGAAGTTCTTGATATGGCTTTCCCTAAATATGTTCTCATATATCTTTTTGGGAAACCAATTGCTTCAAGCTACTCTTGGAGTTGCTTTGCATGATCGCGTTTTTAAGCTATCAAGAATATCTATCTATCTAAGCATGGCTTTTAATTTCCTATCCTTTGCCATATGCTTATGTTTTGTGAATGTGATCTTGAATATATCTTTGCAATCCACCACCGAGAAATATCTCCATACATTACTTGTCTTGACAAGTGATAATCATATTTGTGGTAAATATATTGATCATATTCACTTTGGCTCTTGCTTTGAATTGCCTTATTTGATTGCCAAGGATTTGTTTTGATCTAACTCTCATTTGTCTTCCTTGTATCTTTTGGATCCTTGTTGCTCTACTCAAAATTTGTTTTGTGCTTTCTTGAGTTGGGAAAAGCAATGATCCAATTCTTGTGCATTGACATTCAAAAGTCATACTTCTTATAATGCACTATTCTTTGGGAAGCTATCCTACTTTGAGTAAAACACCGTTCTTTAAATTGGTATTGCAATTTCTTGCCTTTCTTGAACATGACTAGTGTTTGAATAATATTGGAGAGTGATCTCATGTGTTGCATTTTATTCAAATGCAAATCATAAATAATGCACACATCTTGGGGGAGCAATCCTATATGCTTTTTGAACATTAGTTGTCTTCATTTGGTATTTGATCCCGATGACGTGTCTCTTTGGAAGACAAACATTTTTCGTCTTGGTACTTTGTGCCATCATGAAAAGTGTAGAGGGTTTGGTATTCCTTGATGATATTTTCATCAATTGGTATCTTATTTCATTTGGTATCTTTTCAAAGTGGTATCTTCAATCATGTGTTGATTTGGGTCTTTGATATAATTTGGGCAATTCTTTCTTGTCACACTTGTGTGTGCTTTGTTGTTTAATTGGTGTTTTGTCCAAATTGTATCTCGTTTGGTTCTTGAAAGTCTTGTGCATGCATATTTACTATATGTATATCTTATGGCATGCTTACTTTCGTTGATCCAATATATAGGATAAACTCCATCAAATCCTAAATGGCTAAGATGTGCATGAAATTCAATTTCATATCAATATGCACATATTTATGTGGAGTTTGTCCTATGTATTGTAGTTGCTCTAACTACTTTGGACCCAATGAGTTTGGGTACCATGTTGTACTTGAATTTGTTTTAGGTACATCGGAGATGCATTGGAAGCTTGTCTCATTTACAAGGAAGGTGTTATCACCATGTGCTTATTAGAGCCAAGCTCGGATGATCGTGAACTCTTATCTTCTACATCACCAATGCTATCTCGGTAACAAGTATCTACCTCATGCATACTTTTCTAGCTTTCAACCTTGTGTAGGTTGTTTCATGGCATGAATCTCTTTTGTTGCAATTCATTTGGTTCTTGCAAAACAACTTTATTGCAAATGTGGGCAAGCCGGGATGATTACATATCAAGGGGAATATATATAATCATTTTCATGATTCACAATCCCAATATGTTAATCTAGCACTTTCTACTCTATGTCTCACATATGCAATATTGATGTTTTCAAAATCATTTGCCTTTGCGATACTTGTTATCTTTCTCGGAGCATCCCATTATCACTTTATCCTTGTGGATATTTTGATGCTATGATGAGATGTGTTGGAAGTTCATCTATATCCTTTAAGATAAAATTGAGCTTTGTGCTATGCTTTTAAGCAATGATCTTATTGGTATATATATGACTTCCTTGGATATCATGTTCTTCACCGTAGTATCTATTTGTGTGTGCATGTTTCTTTGTGGACTTATATCTTCGTGATTGGTCTACTTAGAAACTTATACACATGAGAATAGTTACATCTTTAATTGGTATTCCAATTCTTTAGTGACCACCCTTTATTCTTTTTGATTCTTTGGTGGTTTCTAAAAGGCACAAGCTTTGTTTTTATTTGTATGCTTTTGCATCTTAATAAGCTTGTGGACCTTTTGCTAGATGTTCTTGGTTTGTGTTCAAAATTTCTAGGGGAGTGAGGATTCCATGTTGTGCACACATATTAAAATGCAAATCCTTTTGTGCACGTACCTTGGGGAGTTCCCTCTTGATTTTGAGAACACTTTTCGGATCCTTTGATTGGTTACTTCTTTTGTCGAAGTATCTTTCAATTTGATTTTCTTTTGCAATCTTTGGATCCTCAATATAGTTTGATCTCCTTCCAACTATTCGTCATTGGATATGTGCATTTGATTTCACTCATATTATGAGAAATGCACACATTATGGGGGAGCTCTTACTATATTGGCCTTCTAAATTTTCCTCCCATTTCGGCAATCGATGCCAATGGGGGAGAAGTTTAGAGGGTTTAAGGGAATTTGGTTTTATGCTTTAGTTTCGTTCTTAAGCATTTGCCTTTGCTCTTGCATCCTTGCTCTTTGTGTTGCATGGTTGCTTAATTCATTATATAAACCCTCGTAAAAGGGATTGTCATCAATTACCAAAATGGGGGAGATTGAAAGTGCATGTGTTGCCCCATGCGTGGTTTTGGTAATTAATGACAATCCTTATGGACTAATGTTTGCATTGAGATATCTTGTAGATCTTGTCCATAGGAAAAGATTGGAGTTCATGTGTTGGACTCTAGAAGATTACATGATGATCAATGCTCTATTCAAGGGTTTATATGAAGAATGGTCATGTGTAGAGTTGAGCTATTGCAAGCATGTCTTGAAGGATTCAAGACATCATTTGTGAAGATAGAGAGATTATGAAGTGCAAGTTCAATATGATCTTTCTCGAAGATATCTTTTGATTAAGCTTGCAATGGATACATGAAGACGGAGCTTAGCGAGGCTCTCCCATAATGGTGTATGGGGGAGTATTTGGAGAAGTCTTCATCAAGCATGCGCTAGCAAGCACAATCAAGAAAGGTGGTCCACTTGAAGAGATCAAGATCGTCATCATCTAGCTCAAGTGGAATGCGCAAGGCAAAGGTATGATCTTGATAGGGTTTCTATTTTACCGGTCTCGTGGTGTCAGTGGGAGACCGGGTTTAGGATAGACGGCGTACTATCAAGAGGGGCTCTCAAGTGAGTAACTTGATCGCATCTTTGTGGAGAGCTCAAACCTTTGCATACTTGGCATATCATCTTTCTTGGTTCTTATTTGGCTTTTATCCATGTGAGAATTTAGAGCTTGTGTTCATCTCCATACCAAGCTCTAATTCATCAAAAACGAATTTCATTTGAATATCTTGTGATGTTTTTTATGTTGGAAGTTTTACCGGTTTGTCTTTTCTAAGAGAGGTCAAACTCTCCACTTGTGGTTTCCTCCTCATATGATGGACTATGATGTGTATATTCATAATCTTGTTGTGCTTGTGAGTATCTTCCAAACAAGCCCAAGATCATAGAAAACGAAGTCCGAATGAGAAACATATTGCGGTTTTGGTTTGGAGGTTTTATCGGTTGTTCTTTTATCGAGAGGTCTAACCTTTCCCCATTTGGTTTTATCCTCCATTGTTGGACTATGATGTTTCTCTCTATGATCTTGTAAAGCTCTTCGTTACGATTCCAACGAGCCCAAGAACATCAAAAACGGAGTTCGTATGCTCAATATATCTTCGTTTTCGTGTTCGGTGTTGCTGCTGTTTTTTCCTGGCCGGAGTCTCCGGTCCCAGACCGGAGTCTCCGGTCTGCGCGTTTCGTTTTTCGCCCCTCAGGACGGAAGCCTCGGATGGGGGGTCCGGAGTGACCCCGGAGTCTCCGGGGGGCCGGAGTCTCCGGTCTAAGAGACCGGAGTCTCCGGTCTAAGCAGTTTTCCTGCAACGGCTCTTTTTTTGGGAGACCTATAAAAGGGCCCTTCTTCCCAAAGAGCACAAGATTTTCCAAGCACGTTTTTTCCCCCTCTCTCACCTCCATTGTTGACCTTGGAAAGCTTCCCTCTCTCCCAATTCCTCCCATGATTCTTGCATATCTTTGAGGGATTTGAGAGAGGAGATCTAGATCTACATTTCCACCAATCCATTCCTCCTCTAAGTGAGGGGAACCTAGTAGATCTTGATCTTGGAGTTCTTGGTGCATCTCCTCTTTGTTCTTCCTCTCTTCTCCCCCCATAAGCATTAGTTGCTTGTGGTGGGATTTGAGAGTGAAGGATTTGAGTCTTGTGCTCTTGCCTTTTGCATTTGGTGCATCGGTGTGCTCTCCACGAAGAGTCGTGGAAGTTGAAAGCTTGTGAACTTGTTACTCTTGGTTCCTTGGACCCTAGACGCCCGCGTGGTGGTTGAGACCCTTGTGTGGTCACTTGTAGCTGTTCGGGAGCCCCCAATCCCTCCCAGTCCGGAAACTCCGGTCTAAGTGGAATGCAACGGCTAATTTTCTGGGAGGGTATAAATACCCCTCCAGCTACCTCCAGCCACTTAGCTCGCCCAGCATTCAAGTAAACCATTAAAGCAAGCTCAAGAATCACTATATCTCCCAATCCCTCCACCCAAACTTGTTGATCTTTGGAAGATTGAAGGAGAAGGCCCGGATCTACATCTTCACCAAGCAGTTTTTCATTTCCCCCTCATTCACTTGAGGGCCCCTTTGCTAGGGTTTCCATTGGGAAAACCTAGCTCATTGTTGTACTTACTTGATTGTCTTTGTGACAGATTGTAGCTGTTTGGGAGCCCCCAATCCCGTTGTGGGTTGTGCCCCGAATCGTTGTTGTAAAGGCTCCGGACTCCGCCTTGAAGGATTCCGATACACTACAAGAGGACTCCCTGTTAAGCAACATATGGCTTGCTACGAATTAAATATGCGTTGTAGAATTTATTTGTAGATACACATATAATTGTTGCAGACTGTATCCGTTGTCCACTGCCAAAACAATTGGCGCTAAGCCCGTATCTATCTTTCCGGGACGCGGGATCTAGAAATATTTGTAAGTTTTGCGCGCAGCCTGGATAATTTTTTCACCCTGTGGCGCGATCTTCTGGCGCTTAAAAAAATTCTAAGGAGCCGCTCGTTCTTATCAACTCCCATTGACTTTTCCCCGTTACCATTCTCCCTTTTAGCAGTTCTTCTTCCTCACCGCCCCGATCTCCATCGCCACTGGTACGATCTTCCATCGCCCGGATCTCCCCACCCACAATCTTCTCCCCCAGCCCACCCAGTTGTGCAGCCGCCATCTAAAAGGTAGCCGGCGCCTAACCCTAGATCAGTCATCATCTGACAATGAAGAGCTCCCGCGGCCGCTGGGTGGACTGTGAGTCGGCCATCCTCCTCGATTTTTCATGCACCGGACCAGGTAGCTCGCTTGCGTGATGATCTAGTAGCTGGAACAGAAAGGCTCCGATCAGCGCCGATTAATGCGATCTCTATCTCTCTATTCCTCTTCCTTTATTTCTCTTAGATCTGCGCATGTGAACAGGTCCTTGTCCGCGACCGCGAGTGGCTACTCCATCGACATCATTTGTGCACCGTCACTCTCCTAGGGGTATGGAAGTCCTCGGTCTGAGAGATTTCAGTGAAAGATTCTTTTCTTTCTCCGATCTGATGGTGCTCTTGATTCTTATATTTTCGAATTGATGCGTTTTCCTTGTTTACTATAGCGAAGCTGAGGAAACAAACAAGAAGAAGTCTCCGGCAGCGATCTGTTGTTCAGGTGTAGGGATTGGGGCGGGCCAGTAGCCTAACGGAGGAGGACCAGGCGGAGCTCAAGAGCTATATCAGCCTCGGTTCAGGTTTGCATCCCATGAAATCCCAGCCCGAGCTCTTCTAGTCATTCTCTGCGTTGGAGTTGTACTAATCCATGACGTGGAGATTAGTAGTGCAACTGCCAGGCCATCAATGATATTCGCATCACTTATATCTATATGCTTCACGCGTATCTCTTGTGTGATTGTTTTTACCGTGCAATTTTTGTGCCTACAAGATGTGGTTTAAGTTACTAGTTCGTCCAAGACGTTAATATTTACAGTACTATTCCTAAGCTATTTCCTTATTTCGTTTAATTAACCATCCATTGTTGTCGTAATGCACGGATCACCGCCACCTTGCTTGTCTACCATCGTAATTCATTCCAAGCTTCTTTAAATTATATCTCTTGTGGCTATCAAAGTTGTCCAATTCTTTGTCATCTTTACTAATCTGTTGTATTCAACAATTCCTCTCAGGTATGTTGTTCTTGAATCCGCAAACTGAAGCAGGAAAGAAGCAATTTTTCATCAGGGGACATGTGCGAAAGACTAGAGGGTTTTTACTGTCTCAGATTCGTTTTTACTTAGTTACAAAACTGGATAGCCTTCAAAAAAGCTGGACAATACTTTCTGTTGGGTGCGACTGGATAGATATATTTGTTCCCTCTAAGTTTACTCTGAAAATTCATGCTACAAATACTACAAGTAATTTACATTGTGCAGGTACTGAAATAGTACAAAAATTTATGCAATGAACGCTGTATGGGCAAGGACGGAGGTGGAAGACAATGGCACGATGGACCAAGGAGTATTTACCCTTTTCCAGATTCCTCTCTTCTTTCCCCAATGCTTGACTGCATCCATGCTGTATCACCTGTCGTTGGTTGCTGAATAACTGCAGTTAATGTTTTCCCGCTTCATTTGCTCGATGTCAATCATTATTGCTTACATTTATGTGTAACCCTCAACATGCACATACCCAGAACAACACTAACACAAGTACTTTGGTCTTTAGTACAAGGGAGAGATAAGGCGATAACCATTCTCTACAACTCAGATAAATATGATCTATTTTTATTTGCTATTATCATCTATTTGTTAAATGCATGTTTCTGTTATAAACTGCTATAGCTTTGACCTAGTTGATGGTCTATAATGCTCCTAATTGTGGTATTAGTGTTCATTGAGCTGCTCTTGAGATCAGCAAGGAAGTTTTGGTTTTGTCAGATCGATTCTAAAATCAGAACTTTGTATTTGCAGGCACAAAAATCAGTAAGGATTGCTATATTTGGATATCAGCTCTATACACTAGAAGGCCGAAACAATTAGAAGGATGTAATAGGATTAGTTAGGATATAATATTGTGAAGCCCGATTGTAAGTTGTGTACTCAAGATAATTTTCATGTATGGGATGTTGATTTGGAAAATCAATACTTGTTTCTTGCAATAATATTATGTGATTTATGTCTGTTGTCATAGTGTATATTCTCTTGCCGAAAAAAATACAAACATCTTTAAAGCGATCAATCCACTTTCAATGAAATAATTTTTTTCTAAAAATAAAATCATTCGATCAGTGCAGGCTATGCTCCAACGGATACAATTGTTGCTTGCCATTTGTTGTCAGTTTGCAACGCTTTTACGGGTGATTTACCAACGCACATATATCCGTTGCTTTATACCCTTGCAACGCCCGATAAGGCAACGCATATAGATCCGTTGGTAGAAGTGCCTGCAACGCTTATATGGACATTTAGATACAGATTTGTGCGTTGCAGGAGGGGGGTTCTTGTTGTAGTGATAGTGGAAGGTGAACCAAACCTTTGTGGTGCGGTTCATCGGAGAAGAAGGTGACGCCTTTGTGCCGGTTGAGTTTTGACCTTCGTGGTAGCTCACACCTCTCCAATGAGACGTACTCCGCTAAAAAGGAGGAACTCGGAAATACATCCGTGTCTCTGCGTGCTTTCACTTCGGTTACTTCTATCCTTGTTTACCGTCTTTACTTCATACCGTGCCTAGTTGCTAGCTTGTCATATAGGTAAATTCACCGTAGTTGCATATCTAGAGAATTTACCTTTTGTGTCAAGCCTAATTTAAAAAAGAACTAAAATTTGAAGTAGCACCTATTCACCCCCACTCTAGGTGTCATACCGATCCTTTCATATACTCACCAGCCGAGTCAGCACGAAAAACACGGATGGGCGTGGAAAACTGGGTGTGAACCATGGCAGCAAATCGCTTGTATATGGAGAGAACCTCACTGCGAGATTTCATCAAATAGAGCCAAGTATAGCGAGAGAAGTCATCAATAAAAAGAACATAGTAGCGATGACCCCCTTTCGAATCAAAAGGAGCAGGACCCCATACATCAGAATGTACTAAGTCGAAAGGACGTTGAGAGACAGACTCACTAGTAGGATAGGGTAACTGAGTCTGCTTGCCAAGTCTACAACCATTACAATGTAAAGAGACATCACTAGAGACAGAACCTAAAACACCTTGGCGCACTAATGAAGACAAGCGAGAGCCACAAATATGACCTAGTCGATGATGCCACTGCTGGAAGGACGCAGAAGAGGAGGCAGCAAGAGCATGTGAACTGGCGGGTGTGGGGGCAGCGGAAGGAACATGAAGCCAGTCAACCTCCCAAAGGCCCTGAGCATCATGGCGCCGAGGGCCAGCTCCAACTAGAGCCTGGGTGCGACGATCCTGAACAGAGCAAGAGTCGGGATCAAGAATGACACGACAACCAGAATCAGCAAGTTGAGCAGCAGAGAAAAGATTCATGGTAAGACGAGGCACATGAGACCAGGAACAGAGAAAGAGGAAGTAGAAAGAGTGCCATGACTAGCAACGGAAGCGGTGTGCCGTCGGCAGTAAGAACATTGACAGGAGAGTCAAGAGGTCGAAGAGAAGCCAGAGCAGAAGAATCAGAAGACATGTGAAAGGAAGCTCCAGAATCCAGAACCCACGGAGATGTACCTGACTGTGTAGGCGGTGGTGGCGAAGTAGCAGTAGTGGAAGCAGTCAGCGAGGCAACGGTGCCTGTCGAAGAAGAGCCAGAGGAAGCCAGCATACGCTTGAGCTGGGCAATATCCTGGGCAGTGAAGGACTGTGCAGACGGAGGCGCACGAACCGCAGGAGATGAGCGACCCATGTCACACTGCTTCTTGAAACAATCAGACTCTGGATGGCCCAGCTTCTTGCAGTAGTCACAGAACATGTGAGAGCGAGGCTGACCCCCCTGCAGAGGGCCGCCCGCCCACCCCCCGTGAAGGAGTGGGTAGCAGCGGTGGAACAGACGACACCAGAGCGCGGGCAGCAAGCACAGTGGGAACCACAAGCAGTCCAGCAGAACGGAGTCGAGTCTCCTCAGCGCGAAGCTCTGCAAGTACCTCTGAGATGGGAACACGTCGACCACGGGCAAGCAGGTGAGCACGCCGAGGCTCAAACTCGGCACGGAGGCGAGACAGGAACTCATGGACACGCTGAAACTCCAAATCTGCCCTCACTGTCTGACAGCAACGACAAGCACCACAAACAACAGTCCTCAGAGAGTCAAGCTGACGCCAGATGGCAGAACACTGTGTGTAGAACTCATCAACAGTAGAGTCACCCTGCTGAAGATCATGCTCCTGACGCACCACAGATAGGTAGAGAGCATCACCAGAGGGCTGATAGCGCTGACAAAGATAAGTCCACATCGCAGCAGCAGTGCCTAATCCCATAAACTCAGAGGCAAACTGAGGCAAGACACTAGTAGTGAGAACAGCAGCAGCACGAGCATCATCATTGCACCACTGAGTGTAAGCCGACAACTCATCCCGATAGATGGAAAGAGCATCCGAATAAACTGATACCTGCTAACCATAGGCTTCAACTGCACGATCATCAGCATCCTTGGCCGCATCCTTATCAGCCTGAGAAGCATCAGCTGGAAGAACAGGTGGCACCGGTGGGGTAGGAGCCACAGGAGCAACGGGGCACAGCGGACAAGAGACCTCGCCGGAGAGAACACCCTAAAGGAGAAGGCCGCGCATGTGGATACGCATAAAGCCCACAAACTCTGCATAGTTGGTGCCATCGAAGATCACAGAGCACCGAGGAATAGCAGCATAGCCCGAAGAAGACATCACGAGCTTTCTGCTGGAAACCGGATTCAAATCCGGAATTTTCCGGGCCTGGTACCGGAGCAATCCGGAATGAATTCCGGGTCAGCACCGGGCGATTCCAATAGCTGTTGTCTTGGTCGGTCTTGGTCCGGAATGAATTCCGGAAATTCCGGGATCGGCACCGGAGGCCCGACGCGATGCGGACGCGTCCCGACACCGGAAGCCCGACGCGACGGAGACGAGGTGAGGAAGCACAAGCCCGCAGCGGCAGGGCCGGGCGGGGCAGCGGATGGCCAGTGGCCGGAGGGCCGGCAGCAGGCCATGGGAGGCGGCGGCGGCCGGATGAGCGGCGGACGGCGACGACCTGCAGCAGGCCGTGGGAGGCGGTGGCGGACGGCGACGGCCGGCAGCAGGCCGTGGGGACGGCGGCGGCCATGTAGCAGGTCAGCTGGAGGGAGAAGAAGAGCGGCCGGAGCAACGGCAACGACGGCGACGGTGGGCTACAGGCGGAGTTGCAACTGGGCCTGATACCATGTCATGTTTCATGCACTAGCCAACTATCCCAAAAGTCCGAGCTGATAGGAAGGGCTAATACAATCCACATATACACTTCAACAATTTCAAAGATTCGTTTATGATTGAAATGTTATGGAAATTTTCATTCAAAAGTTGTTTGATTCGTAGGATCATATCATGTAGGAAAAAATCTCATTGAAATCTTATAGTGTAAAATTTAAATGAGGTCTAACCTTATGAAAAAAATTGTTCACCACAATCAAACAAAATTCCTTTTCCCATAGATTCATTTAGTCATGGCATCCCAATTTTATAGGTTTCTATTCCTATATTTTTCCTACCATGTGAATCAAAGGAGGCCTAAGTCTCGGTCAATTTCATAATTAAGGTACTCTCCGTTCCAAATTATAATGTAACTTTTTTTTCTACATCGCATGTATCCAAACGTGTTTCATTGTGTTTTTTTCACATATTTTAGTTCGTATGTAATCCCGACTGAAATATCCAAAACATTTCATAATTCGAAACAGAGTGATCTCAACTTTAATTCAGCCAAAGTTTATTCTTATTTTCCTATAAAAATGTAACCGAGTAAAATAGAGTTGTAGTTTTCAGCTTACTAAAAATGTAAATCTACCCTAGACTTAAGAAAAATCGAGTTCGAATTAGAGTTAGCAAAACCATTTGAGTGTATAGCTAAATTTCAATTCAGTATTAGTCATATTTTTCACCAAAGCAGCATGGGCGGGCTTGTATTGCTACGGATCTGACGTATCTAGCAGAGTGAAGCCACACCTTCCCCAGTTGCAAACTACCAAAGATGTAGTTTTCTCTTGGGTGAAGGGTAGTCTATCAAGCCACGTCTTCAGGATTTTTAGCTTTCCTCAGAAGTGTAAGCAGTGCTTTGAGGTGGACATTTGAGGTTGAGCCTGAGCATTCATGTTACATTTAGCCATTTCAGGGCCACTAGCTTTGCGAGGGCATCATCTTGAACGTACTGAATGTGTTAATGTATTAAATTTGTGCTTTTATAGATACTGGAAAATACCGATCTAAATAAGAGTATCATGTGGCTGTCGGAAAATTATGGTAGAGAAAATCACAAATACGTGTAAATATTTGAATTTATGGAGAGTATGTGTTCTGATATTTAAAAAAATCCATGTCACATATTCTATAAGCTCGTTTACTTTCACAAATAATGTTTTTAATTGCACATAAAACTCTACCCATCATGTTATTTTTGCTCTTTGCCGCATCCTCATAATAACCAATACTTTTGGTCAATTATTTGATTTGCATGATTTAACTCTCTCCCTGTTAAACCCATTCTTTAACCAATAATTGTACTATGTCGGTCACTTGCATATGTCGTGTCATGATACATCACTACGTTGTTATGGAAAATGTTGTTTTGGCATCTTCATTTGTCATAATTGTTTCTTGAACTTTACAAATTTCAATGATGTATCCTTAAAATATAAGAATAAGAAACTAAATGAAGTTCCTCGCAAAATAAAAGCCCAAAGAGACTGGCATAAATGTGTATTTAATCACACCATAGGAAAACCATACGAGGTTGAAGTAAACCCATGAAAACTATTGGTTGTGAATATATTAAGTTATCGTATTTACTTTATACACTTTAGTAAAATCTATAAGAAGGTATAATTACCATGGTGTATTGATCGTGATTTTTGTAATACAACTATGAAAACTATTGGTTGTGAATCTGTTTTTTCTCTGAACTTCTGACATGTCGATATTTCTCCACCAAATTGTGCTTATCCAACATATCTATCTATCTATCTATACCTCTTATAAAGTAAAACCCCACTAACATGCATTAATGATTTTTCTATCTCAACATGTAAGCACATCACATATTCTCTTAGTCAATCAGTTGTCCATGTCATCTCCACTAACATGCATTAATAATGTTCTTATCTCAACATGCAAAGTTATCCCCATCCTCCTATCTCTTAGCCATTAAAATTTCCATGTTATATCTTATTCTACATGCAAACTACACATCATCTATTTCTTACACAGTCCAATTATTCACATTAATAATTTATGAACGCTTACCTCATGTCTATTATATTTAGTTTCTCAACTATAATCAAATAAATTTTGCATATTACTTTAGACAACATAATGTGCCAAACATGTTATACCCTTTTATTTCACAATATAGTTTCTATAGGAACCCAGCTGCAACGCATGGGGTATCCTTCTATTTTTTATTCTAAAATATAATTTTTTGGGATATGAATAGTTAAAATTCTGATGACGCATTATAAAGTAGATGTCTCTTTAACTTCAGAATTTTCTTTGCCTCAAATCTCATCTATGAAGTCCTTTTTGTCAGGGGAATACTTTCTGGATTAACTCGCAGCCCATATTGGAGTGTGCGACTTACTTTACTCGCACGGACAAAAGCCCACATGGGTGCGAGAAAAATATTGAACCGTCACAAGAAGAAGGGTCTAGAAGACGTATCCTGGAAGACGTAAGGACAAAATAGTTTCCTTGTAGGTTCCAGATGATATATTCCTTGTGGAGGAAGTTTCCTTTGTAACCTGACGAGCCTCTGTGTATATAAAGAGGACTCGCAGGACTTAGAGGGGTCAAGCCCTTAAACCCTAGCTCCTACGGCGAGTACCAGATCGGATCGCCTCCATTGTAACACCTCGATTATCATATCAATATCAATCTAGGGTAGGCAGGAAGTAGGTCTTTTACCTCACATTGAGGGGGCCGAACCTGGGTAAATCTGTGTTGATCTTTGTTCATGCGATCCCAAGCTCGGAGATGCTTGACTCGCGTAATCCCACACCTACGAAGTCATCCATGACACCTGACGTGACAAACCCACGACAGTTGGCGCCCACCGTGGGGCCTGCGGTCAAGAGCGTCACGTTCCGCGCAGGATCGATGAAAGGAATTGAAGATCTTGCTATTGGCCGTATCATCACGGTTGATGGCACACCCTTCATAGACGATTCAAGCTGGGGGCCGGAAGCTGACTACCTAGAAACCGGCCACATCATCCCGTTTGGATCTGTCCATGTTTTCGTCGGCTTCATTGGCGGCGAGTCAGAAGATCCATCGCAACATGGCGACTCAGAAGAAGGAGTCGCGGTAACGGTGGACCAAGAAGAAGAATCTACCAACTACGAGTCGCTACCTCTCGAAGACGAGGAAGGCCAATCCATTGAGTATGTCCTTGAGGAAAGGCTATGCGGAGACCCTATGGGCGGCAACTCGCCCTCTATAGGAGATCGACACATAGAAGGGGTCTATAGGACCACAGAAGCAGACGAAGGGCTGGGCATGCCACCAGGCAGCTTAGCCCCCACGCCGCCGGAAGCAGTGGAACAAGCCGCGCCAGACGCATCAGGAGCCGCGGCATCCGCTGCGGTTACGCCGGGAGTCGCGGCCTCAGGAGTCGCAAACAGAGAGACCCCACCCGGAGTTGCACCCGCGGAATCAGGGCCAAGGGTAGCCCCCGATGCGGCGGCCATGGTACCACAGAGTAGTGTGTTGCTCACACCAATATCCGCGGTTAACGCGGCCACCAGAGTGACATAGTTGGAAGCTACCAGGATCGGGCTGTATGACGAAGTCCAGAGAATCGCAGATGAGAGAGCCAGGCTGGCGCGCGAGGAACAGCGCCTCCAACAAGAACAACAGCGGCTGGCAGAGGACGCCAGCACCTTACAAGGAGGGTTGGGGACCTTGCCGCATAGGCGTCATGCGAGTCGCCTGCAGCCAGGAACAGTGAATCCTATGGAGCTGTTCCAATCGCCTACCACTGGGCCGACAGTCGCGGTTCCCGCGGTTGAAACTCCAGTAGCCACGCACCACCCAACGCGATCCCCTCAGTCACCAACAACGCAGTGCGCCCGGTCGCATGGTCAAGAGTCGCACAACCATCAGTCGCGGTACCTACACACATGGCACCATCCGCCATGGTTATGAGGTCCGTGGCACCATTAGCCGCGCCAGCGGTTCAAGCAATTGCTACACCAGCGGTTCCGTCCTTCGCAGCACCAAGAGCAGCGGAAGCACCTGGATCAAGGGCCATGGTACAAGCTAACAACAGGGCCATTATGCCCCCACCATTGCCGCAGCCAACCTTTGTTCAGCAACCGCCACAGCAGCCTCAAAGGTTCCACACGACGCAAGGACATTATGTTAGCCCGGTGGAGAATCTCTTTGCGGCTACAAACATCTTGGCCAGATTAGCACCAGCGGGAAACACACCAATGGACAGAGAGGCGCGGCGCGCCATTGAGATGCTGAGCACAGCAGTAATACAGCAGGCAAACATGTCTGAACACGCGGGACGACTGCACTCCACCCCCTACAACAGCAGAGCAACAGCGGAGAGAAGCATCCACGTGGAGTCGCCGCATGTTGCAACTTCAAGTTCGGCTAGGCGACAAAGGAAAAACCAACCTGCGGCTCAAAATCAGCCACAACAAGTCCAACAAGCTCAACCTGCAGAAGTCGCGCAGCCGCGCGCAACGGCTAATCCAGTGGGAAGGCCAGCCCCATCCAACCTATCATCGCGACTCAAGGGCCCAGCCTGTTTCAGCGAGAGAATCAGGTCTGAACCATTCCCAGCAAATTTCAAAGGACCCCGCAAGGTCGCCAATTACAACGCAAGCATGGATCCAGTTACTTGGCTCAACAATTATGAGATGGGCATGAGCATCCTCAACGCATCTGAAGAGATCTGCGCCCGATACCTAATATGATGTTAGAAGGCGCAGCTCACATCTGGTTGCAGAATTTGCCGCCAAATTCAATAAACTCTTGGGATGAAATGAAGGAAGCTTTTATCAAGAATTTCCAAGGAACATGCAAGCGACTCTGCAGCATAGAGGACCTTGAGCGTTGCGTGCAGAAGGAAGCCGAGTCAAGTCGCCACTGGATGAGAAGGATAGCAGAGATTATACATTCCTCAGATAACATACCACCAAGTTCAGCAGTCCTTGTAATGGAGAAAAATTGTAAGTTTGAGCCGCTGGTCCACAAACTAGGTCGCGTGAAGGACAAAGTCAAAAGCCTAAGCGAGGTAATGGCAGTGGCCAACAAGTTTGCTAGCTTGGATAAAACTAGGGACGCATCTGATGGAGAGGAAGAGGAAAATACTGGCAAGGGAAAGAAAGCCAGTAGCAAGCCTCAACAGCAGCAAGCTAGCAATGCTAATGCGAGTTATAACAAGCGCAAAAACGAGGAAGGAAACTCGGGGTTAGTCGCAAATACGAACACTCGCTACAAGCAAAGCAGCGGCAGAGGAAGGAATTTTCACCCAGTTAACTTGGAAGAGGTTTTCAACCGCCCCTGCGACATCCATATAGGAAAAGATGGAAAGCCACCCAACCACACAAAGGCACAGTGCTATCATTACAAAAAGTGGAAGGATGGGCAACCGCTCAATGCAAGCAACAATCATCAAAACAATGAGGGAGGCAACCACGGCGGAGGCAACAACAACAACAACGCTGTCCCAAATCCACAACCAGACCAGCCACAGTTCCCAAAACAGTTGGGTCAGTATCACACAATTGTGGTCAATATCTCAAGGAGGGAGCAAAAGCTGCGACGACGCAATCAGGCTGTTAATGCCATAGTACCAGCTGTACCATAGTGGCTAAAGTGGTCCGAGCAGCCAGTGGTTTGGAGCCGCGAAGATCACCCAGGAGAAATAAATGAAGAGGGCAAACTCGCGCTGGTGGTTGCCCCTCAAGTCGCAGGATACAAGTTAAGCAAAGTGCTGATGGATGGAGGCAGCAACATCAATATATTATACTATGAGACCTTCAAGAGAATGAACCTCCAAGAAAAGCAGCTACACCCATCAAGAACAACGTTTCACGGTGTCGTGCCAGGCATATCAGCTCAACCATTAGGGCGAATTAACTTGGAGGTCGCCTTTGGGACACAAAGCAACTTCAGAAGCGAGTATATCTGGTTCGAGGTTGTAGATTTCCAGAGCCCATATCATGCGCTGTTTGGCAGAGAAGCATTCGCGAAGTTTATGGCTAGGCCGTGCTACGTGTACCTGAAGCTAAAAATGCCAGGTCCCAGAGGAGTCATCACCGTTAATGGCGATAGAAGAATAGCTCAAGAATGCGAAGAAGGCGACAAGGCCATGGCCAGAGCAGCCTGCATCGCAGAGAGCACGCCCATGGGCGAGTCGCAGAAAATTTTGACGACATCGTAGAAGCCAAAAGGCACCTGCCTGACTTGCGACTTCATATTACAGCCGTGAGGGAGGCGAGGAGAGCAAGGGCAACAGCAATCGCCAATAAGGATATATCCCAGACATCGCGAGTCGCTATCGGCAACCGCAACAAAACCATCAAGGGTTCGTACCATTAAGCTGGCCACTCAGGGCTAAAGTAACATCTCTGGTCGCCACCAAGGCGCGACCGACCCCATGTAACATCTCTGGTTGCCACCTAGGCGCAACCGACCCAAGTATCATCTCTGGTCGCCACCCAGGCGCGACCGACCCATGTATCACTTCTGATCACCACCTAGGCGCGATCGACCCATTTCTGGTTGCCACCTAGGCGCAACCGACCCAAGCATCACTTCTGGTCGCCACCTAGGCGCGATCGACCCTATGTATCATATAATGATTTTGAAATAAAGCATCTCAAACTACCAATTGAGTTGTGAGTCTTTTATTTTTTAATCATTGGTTCCTTGGGGGCGCGGCAGCTTTTTAGCGCGGCCTATTACCTTGGGATCGCCAAACAAGTGGCATTTATCGTGATTATACTCAACCTCTCTTGGATGCGACTTGCACTATGCGGCCAAAGTACTGGGGGTGCGGCGTCAATCGAGTTTGATCGCCTATCATGGCCGCTCTCGACCCTGAACACGCATTTTTTACCTGGGAAATACTGAGCCGCGCAAGGGCCTAAGTGAGGAAAAACCGAGATAAATCATAAGGACCAGCCTATTGGTCGAACAATGTACTGCTGAGAGTACTTAACAAACCATAAATATTGTCTTTGACATGCATAGTTCTACCAAGCTATTACAAGCCACTAAGGGCTAAATTCATTAACACATTGTTTTTTCACTTGCGCCCAGTTTTTGATTTGTGGGCAGGAGGAACTGGCGGCTTACCAAGCTTGCCAGAAGGAGCAGTCGCAGGCTCGCTGGACGGCTTCTCCGTCGCGGGCTTGGGGGCTGCAGAGCTGGACACACCTGGAGAGGGTTCTTTTCTTGCGGGTTAACCGCACTGGACGATGGAGCGGGTAACTTCTCCATTCTGCTTCCATCTGCATTATACTTGCCCAGATAGGTCGCAAGATCTACCCCCTCCACCAGCTCAGTCGCATGGCTGCGCATGCTCTTCCAAGTCGCCGCGTATTCTGAGGCCGTCAGATCGGTGCCATCCACCTTCTTCGAGGGCCTGCCTTGTGCAACCTTGGCAGCATCAAAGGAAGGGTAGTATGTCTTGGCCAATGCAAGAACATGAGCGCACCGGACCGAGCTGAGGACTCCTTCCAGTCCAAGAAGAACTGAGGCGCCTTAAGCAGTCTTTTCAGCAAACCTTCAGAGTCAGCAGGGACTGGCTTGGTTGGCAGCAGGCACCTAGACAGCGGCTTCATGGCATCACAAGTCCTCCACGTAAATTCGCGGATGTAGTCCAGCTGTTCTTGAGTGGCCGCACGCTGCAGTGCAGAATCCTCACCTGCAACAAGATGTCCGCCAGTTAGCTCAGTTAGATGAAAAAGAAGATAGTCAGATAAAAAGATGCAGGGCCAAGTCGCAACACATACCAGCCAACTCTTGGGTCATAATACAAACTTTGGCGTGGACAAGGTTATGGGCATCAGAAACTTTTGCCAATTTTTTCTCAAGGTTGCCAATTTCAACAGCCTTGAGCCTTGCGTCCTCGTTGGCTTGAGCAATGGCGTCTTTCTGAGCATTGATTTGGAGGTCCAGCTGCTGGACCCTCTCTTGGAACTTGTCTTCAACTTTCTTAAGCCGCAGCTCGGTGGCTTTGGCTTGTTCAGATAACTTGAAGCTCTCATCAGACAGCTCGCCCATCCTGGCTTCCCTCTTCTTCAGCTCAGCGTCACGCTGGCCAAGGAGCTCGCGCAGCCTCTCCAATTCAGAAGGAGTCTCCCCCAAATGCTTTTCCAAGGCGAGTCTTGCAGCTGTTACGGAACGTAGTTCCTCCTACAAGGTAGTACATCAGCCAGTAAGTAAATGCCAACAACCAAAGAGAAGTATCAAGTCTCCCTTTACAGTCAAAGAAGACACTTGATCCTTGGGGGCTAGAGACAGATAAGTAGAGACAGAAGCTTACCTTATAAGCCGCAGACAGATCAGACAGTGCCTTGCGAAGTTCCGCGCCCGCTTGTCGTTTGAGGCAATGATGGCCTCTGACAGTTTCTCAGCGCGGCTCATGGAGGAGGAGGAAGCGACCTCAGCACGCAGAGCTGGCGACCGCTGGCGACTCAATCAGCGGCGCATCAGCATCCTTGGCCACTGCAACTATGGAGGAAGGGTTGACCTTCTCCACGTCTTGGATCATGAGGAGATCCGTTCCGTCCTCCAGAGCCACCTCTTGGGTAGCCGTGTCAGGAACAGAGGCCGTATCCAAGTCATCAGTGGTGGCCACGCCCTCCACCATGGCAGTATGAGCCGCAGGTGATAAGCGCGGCTCAACCGCAGTTTCAGAGACAGCTCCAAGTTCAGTCGCGGATTTAACTGCACTTCTGCAAAAAAACAAGGGCGTTGTGTAAAGAAGAAGCGCATGAACCAGAGTAAAAGCATTATAAGCGCAAGGAAAGTTACTAACTCTGGAGCCATCTTCACAGAGGCCATAAGGCCGTCACTTGACGGCGACGACAGGCCTTGGACCCCAGAATCTACGAGCAGAAATCTGTGTGTCAGTAGAGGAAAAAGAATAAGCAGTCAAGATGCCAAGGCAGTAAAGAGCTACCAGAGTGGGGACCCATGTCTTCTTCAGCCGAGGCGGTGGCTTTGTACACGCGCCTGGTAGTAGAGGAGGTCGCGCCAGTAGCAGTCTTGCGACGCTTTGCGGCCTCAGGATTTTCCAGAGCATCAAGCTCTGGCTCCTCACGAGACAGCCTCTTGGAGGCCCTGCGGGGAGTTGGGCCAGCCGCTGCAGCAGAACTCGCGGCTGGCACTGGACTGTCGTCTTCGTCCAGTTCAGTATCTTCACCCTCTGAAGCCGCAGTGGCGACAGAGGGGATGTCAGCAATCTCGCTGCCCTCTAGAGCGGGCAGCAACTTCTTTCTTGTGGCACGCTTGGGAGCAGCAGCGCCGGCATCGGTCGCAGGCAGCAACCAGTAATTCTCATCAGCCTGGATCAGGAAAATATAAGTCGCAGTATTAAGAAAGGAATGCAGCTCAACTACAAAGGCAAAGTGACAAGGAAGAAGTGCTACCTCAAAAGGCTTGTTGTCAACACTAAAAGGGGCAAGCCCCACCTTGTCAAAGGAGACGTCTTTCTCCTCAGTTACGCGGGTGACGAATTCCACCCATTCTTCAGGCTTCCAGTCGGCAGCCTTGATGCGATCGACATCAGTGGAAGTGCCAGTGCACTCAAGGAAGGATCGCTGCCGCGGACTCACGGGCTGGATGCGCCACTTGGTCCAGCAGGAAAGGAGATCAAGGCCAGTGAGACCATGACCGATTAAGGCGCGGACCTTGATCAGCGACTCATTGATGAAGGCCGTGGCAGAGTCGCGAGGCTTTGATTTCAGTGCCTCGGTAGCCACGAAGGTGGAGTTGGACCAGGAGGGGAGGCGAGTCTCGCCCTCCGGAGAAGTGTCTTGGCAATAGAAAAAAGATTTTTGCCAAGCCCTGGGCCGATTCTCCAGGGCCAGCTTGGGGAGAACAGAATTTCGGTGGCGTTGAAGAGAGATGGCGCCCACTTGAACATAGGCGCCACCCTTGCAAACGAGTTGGCTATTACAAGAGAAGGAAGCCAACCACAGATCAATGCTAGGAGCTACGCCAAGGTAGTCCTCGCACAAGACATGGAAATTGCTCACTTGGAGCATGGAATTGGGCCCGATGTCGTGAAGACGGAGGCCTAGACGCTGCATCAGATCGCGGAAGAAGAGGGAGCCGAGCGGCGTGAATCCACGCTCTACGTGCTCTACGAACATCACCAGCTCGTTGGGCTTGGGGCGCGGCTCGATTTCGCTGCCTGGAGCCCGCCAGACGTTGCTCTCCTTTGGGGGCAAGAAACCCTTGGCAGCTAGATCCGTGAGGACATCTTCCGTCACCCAAGATCCCTCCCAGTTGCAGGAAATTCTGCGCCTATCATCGGATGGCTTTGCCTTGGGCGCCATTGCAAGAAGGAGATGGGATTGGGGGCCGAGCTTGGTTGAGGAAGAAGGCGGCGCGGCTGGGAACAAAGAAAGAGCAGAGGCAAGTGGATAATTGAGCTAGACGGCCGCAACTTATAACTGGAGGGCCCCGCAACTAACGGCACAATCTGCGCTCGCAACCAACGGCACAATTTGCGCCCGCAAAACGAGTAACGGTCCGCAATCAAAGGAAACAGAATATCCCCAGCAGAGAAGATGAGTCGCATGAATAAGTCGCGGCTTTTAATCGCATCAATTAAAGATTGGTCAGAACATTCACCGTGCGACTCAGCGACCATTTCAAGTGACCAGGAGATTCTCACCGTAAAGTCCTAACCAATCTTGGGGGCTAATGTCGGGGGAATACTTTCTGGATTAACTCGCAGCCCATATTGGAGTGTGCGACTTACTTTACTCGCACGGACAAAAGCCCACATGGGTGCGAGCCCAATATTGAACCGTCACAAGAAGAAGGGTCTAGAAGACGTATCCTGGAAGACGTAAGGACAAAATAGTTTCCTTGTAGGTTCCAGATGATATATTCCTTGTGGAGGAAGTTTCATTTGTAACCTGACGAGCCTCTGTGTATATAAAGAGGACTCGCAGGACTTAGAGGGGTCAAGCCCTTAAACCCTAACTCCTACGGCGAGTACCAGATCGGATCGCCTCCATTGTAACACCTCGATTATCATATCAATACCAATCTAGGGTAGGCAGGAAGTAGGTCTTTTACCTCACATTGAGGGGGCCGAACCTGGGTAAATCTGTGTTGATCTTTGTTCCTGCGATCCCAATCTCGGAGATGCTTGACTCGCGTAATCCCACACCTATGAAGTCATCTATGACACCTGACGTGACAAACCCACGACACTTTTCACTAAAAAGAAATTGTTTCAATTTCTGTCAACATCCATTCACCCTAGACAACAGATAAAAGGATTTTAGAGATGCTAGAGGCACTAATCGATCTCCTAAGCATATTTTAGGTATGTTATGTTATTGTGTTCTTCGTGGACCAGTTAATGGGGGTGGGGGGCAAGTGCCCCCCTCCCACCCGACCTACACTAAATTCCACCACTGGTCCTCTTCATTACAAAAAAATACGCAAAGACGAAATCAACAACTTATTTAAAAGTATTATGTAGAAACTATATAAATCTAAAGGAATTATACACCACGCTGCATCAAGGAGTCTATCCTCTGCGGGGTTCAAGACCCGTTCGAGTTGGTACAGGACCTCCTTCATGTTAGGCCTGGCCAGAGGGTCGTAATGGGTGCAGGACATGCCAAGCCTGAACACCAATAGGATAACATGCAAGTTGTTATCCATGTCAAGTATATGTTTGTTGACGACGTCGTTCAATGGACGACCTTCATGGAATTGTCGTCGTGCCCATCTCGACAAGGTGAAATTAGCCTGAACGTCGGAATCAACTTTGTCGTTTGTCAGTTCGAGCACAACCACACCAACGGTTGTAGTGTACTCCTGAATATCTCCGCCATTTTTTTTTTTGCCTTTTTTTCCATGGATCCCTGACTGTATATTAAGTTGCGCCTGTTGCCTAGCTAATGGTTTTTCCACAATGGCCTGCATGCAGGGTATGCCGTGGGTTCGCCGTTTTCCGCCCCTTTTCTTTGCTAGCTAGTCTATTCAGTTTTCCGTTTGTTTAAACGGACATGGATAGAGTCTAATGGAGACAAGATACGATAATACATGTTGGAGAATCTTTCTTCTTAAGCTGATCGATCGTGTTGTTTTGCACATGCCATTAAATACGTGAAAACAGACAATGATAACTAAAAGGTAACGTCATCTTTTATTAAATGTTAATAGTATATTTTAGATGCAACTATAAAATTAATTTAAATGATGTGGCTTATCTCTATTATATATCTGTATATTGCTTTTAGTATATAATAGACTAGGATGATGGCATTTTTGGTATTTATGTCAAAATTTGATCTTGATCCCTGGAAAAACATCAAGAAAATGCTTCTGCTCAAAGTGAGTTCTGGAGATTTATTGTGAAGTTGATGTCATATCGAGATTGTTAAGACTTGTTGTGTGGTGTCTCCCGTATAGTGCATTGGAGCTAGGTTGTTCTCCGTTAGAATGTTCATTCCTAATCATAGAGTAGCCAATTGATACATTTGTTCATGTCGTACTATATGCTGGTCAATTTTTTTTGTTTTCCTATTTGCAAGTACATTGCGTAGACCGTTGGTTACGACATGTGGAATTCTTTACTGTTGCCCATTATCTTCGCTTGTGGTCGCATGGCGGTGGTGTATGTTCAGCAAGCGATAGGAAATTGCCGGCAGTCTTGGCTATGCGGCATCTCCGAAGAGGCATGGGTTATTTTGTTCTTGCTTTTGGAGCCGCCAGTGGTGAAAAACCGGAAATAGTTGTTGCTGAATTAAATCAATTTTGCATGAAGCAACGTGCGGGTCCTCTGCAGCGTTTGTTTTTAATAACTAGAATAATACTCCGCGCGTTATAGCGGGAATATTATTAAGACCTTTGTGTAAATGAAAATGTATAAGACGCATGAAATATCAAGTTTACAAAAATATGCAAAAGTCCACCTATATTTAATTGACGTGAAATTGTTGTGTATTTGATGACAAATAATTTGGTAACATGGACAATCATATGGCTAAAAATAGATGACATGTATAAATTGCATGTACAATATACTTTAAATTGACATGAAATTATTGTGTATTTGATGTAAATAATTAACATGGATAATCATATGGCAAAAAAATAGACGACGTGGATAAATTGCATGTATAATTATACTGTATATCCAGTTTATCCACGTCATCTATTTTTAGCCAATATTAGTGGGAAATGACATGGACAATTGATTGGCTAAAAGAATGGATTATGTGGATAGCTTGCAGGTTGAGATAGAAGAATACTAATGCATGTTAGTGGGGTGTTCCTTTATAAGAGTTTATAAGAGGTATAGATAAGAACTCAAATCTGCATTTGTGAGGAATTGAATCTGGGTGGCTAGGTTGTACATCCACTTTTCTAATCACGTGAGCTGGGCTCACTTCTTTGTGCGGTAACTGCCTAGGTGTAGTAGATTACTAAATAGAGTTAGGTACTAGACTTTTCACTATTTCGCTCTCATCGATGCTTGACATTGACTAAAATTATGTCTGGCACTGAGGTAGATTACGATAATCCTGCTTTCATAAATAACTTTTAGGTGTTTAACTACTTGATTAGGCAAACCTAATTTTTCTTTTCTAGCTATTATTACTACAAAATGTCTATTAAATTACTGCTAAGTGCATAATTTTCATATCTAGATGGTTTTATGGGAATTAGGGGTTGGGCCGAGAGTTGGGTTGGCTTTGTTAGACGACTCTTGATGAGCATAGTTTGTACCCATTAATATTTATCTTTTTGAGGAAAACACATAATAAATTTTATCTTTCATGAAGACAAAACACGTTTGATTGTTTTTATTTAGTGTCACTAACATTGGTAGTTGGATGGAATCTTATTTGATTTTTTCGCACGTAGCCTCCAGGGCTCTATGAGCAACTCTGGAAAATGCTCAAAAGGGGCCATACTCAAAGAAAAAAAATGTTAGTTTTGACTTTTCACGTGGTAAAAAGTGTCCCACTGAGATATGTGGTTAAAATCGCACATCAAAGATCAGCACAAGAATAACGCGCATTATATTTTGTGATAGGGGGAGTAATTAAAAATTAAAGTTTGAAGGATTTTTTTTTTGTTTTGCAGGGATTTTTTTCCACAAAATCCTTTGCACTATATTTTATAAAAAAAGAGGTGGGGATCGTACCTCTTTTCTATGAAATCTAGTGCAAATGATTCATGTAAAAAAATCATATGAGATCGATCTTACAAATGAAACAATCAGCATAGAAACTTTAGAGTAACTAGTACAATGCCCGTGCGTTGCCACGACCTCTTATTTATTTTTCTTTCATATGTAAACAGAATGTACGTGAAAAATTTACATCTACACAAAAGTCATTAATTTGACATTCAATCGATTTTTGAGTCGAAAGTTTGTGCATGTACGAGGACAACACGTGTGTGTTAAAAGTAACACATGAGTGTTTTTCAGATTTATTATGCGATCTTTCTCCAAAATATTCATTGCAAAATAAATTTTAGTAGGCATTAGAAAATTCGAAAAAAAAAACCACAAGGATGATAGTCAAAATTTGACTTTGCATGCATATAGTTTAGGTCAAGGACCTTTCTGTGATAGTTTGGTCCTGTGTAGTAATTTCGTATTTGTGAATTCTGCTCAGCATAGCCCAACGCATGCATGTCAACAAACAACTTCTTACCTTAGCATGTCTCACCCCCCATGCAATCCACCAAACACATCACCAAATCTCACCTCAACCCGTATAAGCCCAGCCTGGCTGAAGTGAGAGTCACATTCTCGACACACACGGGCTACCAAACACACCCTAAGTGTGTGCTCCTAACAATTTTCAGAAACCTTAATATGAAACGTTGATCGAGTAACTGACGGTCAAAAGTGCTGTATTGCATGATCGTGGGATTTGGATTTTTCTTGCGTTGCTAGGAGCCTGGAAAAGTTATTTATTTTATTTTCAGGCCAAAACGAGACGTCTTGCTACTTATCTGCTGCTGCTTGCTCGTCATTTTTTTTTTTCGAAACCGAGGCAAAAGCTTTGCCTCACCTTTTATTAAGCAGAAGGTGCCCGGTTTATTATGGAAGAAACCGGGCCAAAACCATACAACAACACAACACAAACCACGACGCCGCACGACACGGCCACCCACAGCCCAAGCTGCACCAGGAAAGCCGCTCGCAGACCACGGACGTCACACCACCATCCGGGGCCGCCGCCCCGGCCTAAAAGACAGCCGCAGCTGCCGCCGCCACACCACAACACCGACACCACGGGGACAAGCCCGGCACAACTCAAAGAACAACCCTCCGGGGAGCTGGGACAGCTCCCCCAACAGCGCAAAGGCAGCGCAACTCCGACTCTGAAGAAGAGTTAAGAAGGAGAACCAGGCAGGCTGGCGCCGTGGAAACTCGCCGAAAGGAACATCTGCCGCCAGTCATCGTACACCACCGGGAACCCACCGCAGCAGCTTCGACTTCTCAGCAACAAGACACGCCGAGGCAACCCCAAGGACACGCCGGAGAAGAGCCGACTACCGCAGCCACAGCCACGTCTCCAACATCGCTCAAACATCATCATCGTCGCCACAGAAGCCTCAACGCGAACACCTCGGCCTTCCACTGGTCCCTCTTGTCGATGTCCAACTCCAAAGACGAAGCCCCCAAGAGGGAAACGACACCAAGGCGCCGCCATCGTCCGATCACAAGATCAAGGGTCTCCCCCGGAGCTGCACCGACGTTTGAATGCATGCGACGGGGTGTGGCAGCAAAAAAGTGATGCCTCCAAGAAGGTATACGACGGCCGCAGCTGCCGTCATCACTGGGTTTTCACCCAAGCTCCCCACACACCAACAGCCGCATAACAATCCAAACCGTCGCCGGCAAGCCTCACCAACCACCACCACCGATCAAGCCCGACGACGAAGAGGCGCAACGAAGATCGCCGCAGCCACCCGCACCTTGCGGAGACTACCGGCAGCCACCCCGCCAGGCAGGCCAGCAGGACCAACACCGGAAAACAGGAGCAGAACCACCGGACGCAGCAAGCCGTCGAACCTTCCCGAGCACCATGCCGGCAAGGCCAAGAGGAGCGCCGCCCGTGGCCAGAACCACCATGGATCATGGCCGCAGCCTGCATCAGCCGCGACAGCGAACACCATGCGCGCCGCACGGCCGCCGGAGACCGGAGAAAAGGCCCAGCTCGCACGCCACCTCCCCGCGCCTTCCCTGGACATCCAAAGCCGGAGCTCGGAGGCCCACATGCCCACGCCGCGCCCAGCACGCACGCGGCGACCTCGCCTGGCCGCCGACCCACCCCAAGGCCGACGAGCCCCTGAGCAGCCGGAGCAGACGCCGCTGCTGGGCCCCGGAAGGCGACCAAGGGGTTCCCGCCGCCACCGCGTCGGCCGGGCTTGCCCGGGGACGCTGAGCACCGGAGGAGGCACCGCCTCCGTGCCCGAGGACGGCGACCAGGGGTCCCGCCGCCGCCGCGCTGCCCGGGCTTTGCCCGACGACGCCTCCGGCGGCGGCGAGAGGAGGGGGAGGCGCAGATGGCCTTGCTCCAGCCGGCAGGGGCGCCCCGGTGCGGCCCGGCGCGGCCGCACGGGAGCGGAAGACGAAGATGGCCCCGACTCGAGCTCCTTCACGGGGAGAGAGGCGGCCGGCAAGGACGGCGACGGTTTCTGGGTGGATGGAGAGAGGAAGTCGGGAGGGGGCCGGATCTGTAGTTGGCTGAGCTGGAGGCGGCCGGAGGCGGGAGATCAGCCGGTGGCGGCGGCTTTCCTGCGCGAGCGCAGCCACGGTCGCGAGAGCGTCCGCTCGTCATTTTTCATCATCAGGAGTTCAGGACAAATCTGGCCATAAGGGCCCGTGCTCGCGGGCCGGCCCGTGAGCACGCGTGCCCAGCCCGCCATGGGCCTGGCACGGCACACCCTAAACGGGCCATGCTCGGCACGCAAAGAGGCCGGGGCCGTGCTGGGGCCTGAAGGCCGAGCCCGCGTGCCGGCACGGGCACGGCCCGTTTAGGTGCCAGGCACGCGGAGGCCCGCATGGCCCGCCAGGCACGCGGAGGCCCGCATGGCCCGCCAGGCACGCGGAGGCCCGCTTAGGCACGCTCGCGCTGGGCGGCGGATTAGAGCCCAACGGGAGGATTTCTCTGGCTTTCTGCCCGTTGGACTGGCGATGGCGAGTGGCGACGCTGTGTCGCGCACGGCGCACTCGCGCGGGAGAGCGCTGGCGCGGGGAGCGCGCGTCTGCAACGGTCGGAAATCGGCCTGTTGGGGCAATTTTAAGCGTGATTAGCCCATTTTAAGCAGGATTTGTCCATTTTTAAGCAGAATTTCGTGTATATATCCGTTGGAGGGCTATTTTAGGCCAAAAAATGTCAAAATTTTGCTATAAAAGGGCTGCCCACCCCTCTCATTTCTCACACACACACAACATGGCTGAACCTGAGCAAAACAATCAGATTCCTGGAGCTCCCGAGCGTAGGCGCTCCCGGGCGTGGGAACACTACGATGTAATAATTTCCGTAGTGGATGGAGTGGAGAAGCTCCATGCGACGTGCAAAGTTTGCTCGAGGCTGCTGTTCGTGAAGATCAATAGAGGAACCTCCCACTTGTCTCGGCACCACGACGGTCATCTCAGGAGAGGAGAAGTAATCGGCTAGGTGTTTAGCCATTTTAGAGCAAATCTGTACTCTTTTTCCTCCTTATAAATAGAAGGTTTTAACGAGGCAGCTAGTAATAAAGCTCTATTTTATCATGTATGACATTTTACATTTTTTTAGATTTAATTTTCGACTTTTTTACATTTTTTAAACAAAAAACAGTCAAAATTGCCTCGTGGGCCAAATATGGCCCGTCGTGCCTAAGTGGGCTCGTGCCGGCACGTTTAGGGAAGGGGCCGTGCCTGGGCCTTAAGACCAGGCCCGCGTGCTGGCACGGCACGGCCCACTTACTAAACGGGCCTAAGCGTGCCGTGCCGTGCCAGGCCCGCCAGCTGATAAGTGGGCCTGGGCCGTGCCGGGCCGGCCCGCTGGCCAGCTTTGGTTCAGGACACAAAGCGACGAACCGAACAGACTGAAAAAATCTTCCCGTGAAGCTCCAGGCGTGCCCTTCCCTCTAACAGTAACAGTACCTCCTCACTCTCACCCTTTGCTTCCCCACCACCGGCTACCGGTCCGCCCAGTCCCCCTCCCTACCCGCGGTTGTCCTCGCACCGGCGATCTCTCCCCGCCGCTGCCGCCATTACCTCGCGCCGGCGGCAAGCTCTTCTCCGCCGCTCGCGTCAGCCCCGCCACCCATCTCTCGGCGCCAAAGGAGGTGGAGTAGCGTACCTTCTATTCGCCGGATCCACGGCAGCGGGCACATCAAGCTAAGCGGCCATTACCTCGCGGCCGCGGTAAATTCGAACGAGCTCCGAATACGCCGCGAGGACGCCCCGCTCCGGCATGTTGGAGCGAACCCAAGCAGTCAAGCACGGCATGTTTCCGGAGTAGATGGTCGACGCCCGCTCCGCACCTCGCTGATGTCTGGTAATTCGCCTCTCCCTACCTCGATTCAAATCGATTTGGCTACTATTTTGTAAAGATTTCTCTCTGAATATGGATGTCAGTTGTTCCTCATTGTGACAGCAAACTATTATATGACTTATAGCTTATAAATTGGTACAGAATACGGATTACCTTATAGCATATTGTTTGATACACAACAGTAGCATCACACTGCAGTTTGTTCATTGTGAATAACAATAGTATTACCTTTTGATCTGTAGACTGTCTGAAGTACCAATCACCAGGCTGACCGTATGTTTGCTGATAGGGAAAATAAAGTGGATGGTGATGATGTGGTGCTAGAATATTTAGTCAAAGGGCAAGTTACCTACAAATCACAGCCAAGGTTTTTTCTTTTGTATCATCTTGTACTTTTTCAATCGTAATCGCCTAATCGGGTAGTCCACTCGTGATTTCAACCGTAATCGGTAGTCTACTCATGATTAAGGCGCCTATGGTTTCTACTATTGGTGCTTGCTTGTTGTCTACCATATCACAAGTTGAATTTCTGAGTACCATATTCAACATGGTTGTGAATATATCTTATGCAAGTTTGGAAACTGAACGTGACAAGTAACTGTTGGTTAAAGGATATATATGGTAAGGATCTTACTTACACTTTTCGCAAAAAAAAAAGGATCTTACTTACACCTTCTGTCCTCTATTATATTGAGCCGTTCAGTTTTGTTACTGGTGGTATATGTATGTTTCTACAGTCTTATGCAATATATGTACACTGCAAGCACCTGAACACACATAAAAGTCAGATCAGAACAAGGCCGTACACAAATTTTAATTGCAAAACAATCAAGAACCATTACATATATAAATCACAATAAATGTCTTTATGTATAGTCCAGCATGGAAAGTAAATAAATAACCGGTGAACTGCTCGGCCAGCTTCAAATGAATAAATCTATCCCTATGTCCTTGACCAAATCTTTGACAACTTGTGGGTTGTTAGCTTCACATTCGTTGTTGCGGAACGCCAGAATGTGTACCAACACTTTGTTACGTCCTGCACATGCAGTTTTCATATAAGCACACAAATATCATGCAGAGGTCACATTTAATGTTAACATGAATATTGAGTACTCACCGTGGCATCTGGACAAAATTGAGTACTCACCGTGTAAGATGAAATTTGACATAAAAATTCACACAAAATTGGAGATCCATATATAATGACATGGATTGAACGATTGAAGTTCGTCCGTAGCGTTTACCCGCACGGCCATGTTGAAAGAACATGTGTCAGTACCCTGTTTATCCTTAAGCAAGTCTTGTATTTGTTTAAGAATTACACTAATTGGATACGACTTGGAGCTCTGAACCCATACTTCTCTATGAGAAAAAAAACAATAGAGGTAGTCATAGGGAGAATAATCATTTTAACCTAGCGCATCACATATGAATATGTTGTACAAACTTGTCTTACTTAAGGGAATCTTCATCATCAATGGACATGATATATCTACGAAGTTTGTGAACTAACTTATTCTTGTAAATTGGTAACTTAGGCTTAATTGGCAACTTAGGCACAACAATAGAGGGGGCCGAGTCATTGGCCAACGCAGGTGCTTGTCAATACACTCTATAATGGCCATTTTGTTACTTCAAGGTCCACCCATCTATCACCTATGTCGAACCCACTGTCCTGGGCAGCAATTTTAAGATGATTCTCGAGGCCCTGAAGCTGTTTAAAGAAAAAGATTATGATAATATACATGCTAAGTAAACACATGACAATCATGAAAGTTGAGTACGAGATTAGTAAATACTCACTGTAATGTGTACATCAGAACGGATAATACGGGAACCAAACGATTCTAATACATGTACACGACGTTTTTTTGCATCGACATTCATTAAAATCCAATGGTTATTACCCACATGTAATGGGATAAAAACCTGAATTTTTTTGCAAGCTGTATCATTCTAGCAAAGAAACCAGTAGTAATAGTTCTAGCAAACGAAATTATGTGTGTGGTCTTACCATGTCATGTCTTAGGTATTTAAGAGCCCGTCGAATAATGTTGTGAAACTCTTCTGGACTTATGGGAATTTCACTATCCCCCTTTAGTATTGTAGATGTTTGTGTGGTATCTAGCCATACATGACCACCTGCTCCGCTTTGTAGATGGTCTTGGCCCCGTAAGTAATAAATATAGGCATTAATGACCTCTGGCTATAAACAAACACATTATACATTTGCCAATCACATAAGTTTTACTGTGATTGAACATGTGAGCTGACGTTGCCGTCCAACCAACCATCGTTTTGGAACAGACATTCAAATCTTCACGCTTCAAGCATGTGTCATGGATCCGAACCAAGTCTGGTCTTTCGAGGGAAGGACATCATGTAGTTTTTCATTTTAGCATAATCAATCTCTATACTTAGCATCTCTTCTGTCGTAGCCTCGACGGATCCCATCTACAACAAAACATTCAAAATTAAAGTGTTAGTATTTTGATGTTATGAAAATATGTGTTGTTGGCAAAGATCCATCCATATGTTACTAAAGAATGTCCAGTTTCTAATATATTAGTCTCGTTTACCAGGATTTAACTCGGTATGAGTATTTGATAGGTATCATAACCAGGCTTCCCTTCATTAAGATATTGTGACGCCTAATATTCAGTCTGCTAGTAAATTTCTGATTAGAAACTATAAGATGAACCTTGAAAATATGGACTTGAGATGATAATTACATACCTGAATGTCACCAACTTGTGATGCTCTTCTTGAGAAGAATTGTAATGATTTTGAGTTGGAGAGGTGGTCGATGAGACGATGAGGAAGACGTTGGGAGAGAGACCGGCCGGATGTGTAACTTATCATGCATGGATGATTAACCTGGCGTAGTTTTGGATTGTTAATTACGGTAGGCATTAAATGGTATGATTAATGGCCGGCTGAAGTATAGGGCGTAAATAATGGTGATTGTCCTGCTGGGGGTGGTCAATCAATGGTATGGAGAAATGGGAAGGTACATGTCATGATTTATATTTATAGAAAAGAATAAGAATACGGCCATGAATGAGCATTACTTGAGTTTCCACAAAGTAATTATCTAATTGTCTTGAATTCTTTACATGTGCTGCATATGCAAATCTGTATGCGACCCTTTAGTTTTTTCTAATTGTCTTGAAAACAGCGAAGTTTAATAGTTATTGTGATTAAATATAAGTACTGAACTTTTGATAGAAAGATGTAGCATCAAAATTATCTTCAGACTGATCGGTGAGGATTGCACAGTAGGTTGTATTCCCACTTCTAGTATGTTTGATTCAACCGCAGACAATTTTTGTAGTGACGTCCCATGATAAGTTGTGGATGTGCTCTGTTTGAATGTCCTGGAATCTACTCCCTCCGTTCCAAATTAGTTGTCTTCCATTTGCCAAAAAGTGGATGTATCTAGAGTGGATGTATCTAGAAGATACATCCACTTTTTGGCAAATGGAAGACAACTAATTTGGAACGGAGGGAGTAACTTCCATGCGCAAAATTATCCGTACACAATTAGATAATGCAAAACACTAAGATCATTCTAAAAAATGTTGCAGGACATGTGGTCATCGTTGATCGGAGGCCAGACGGCCGGAGCTGGGACTGGTGGAGGTGTCGTCACCCGCACCGAGCCTGGGCGTACCATATTGCTTCGAGTCAGTATATTGTCTGCTAGCAAGGTTCGGTTAAGCTGGTGGGAGACGGTTCCGAGCTGGCAATCGCTGGGTTTATGTAGTGAAGAGAGGGCACAAGGAAGCGATGAATTTGGACCATTATTTCAGCTAATTGGTTCGGCTGATGTTTAGGAGCGGTGATTTCCTTGCTAATAATTGGTTCAGGCTGATGGATCGTTGTAATTAATTGTCACGTAAACCATGCAGGGCATCCACTGTTTCCATGTAATTACTTTTGGTCAATTGGTCAAGCGTGGGAAGGAAACCGGCCGATGGATCGCTGCAATTAATTGTCACTTAACCCATGCAGGGCATCCACTATTTCCGTGTAATTACTTTTGGTCAATCGTGGGAAGGAAAGCGGTGCAATGTAAGAAAAAAAAAGTTAAGGAGTTGGACGAAGGGGTGGACAGAATGTGGAACCAATTGTTTCTTTTAGATAGGAGAGATTTAAATCCTCCACCCAGTCAGTCTAGTGGAGTGGATGTACAACCCAGCCACCCAGGTTCAAGTCCTCACAGGCGCGAATTCGGGTTCTTATTATTTAAAAAAAAACTCGTTGTGGTGCTTCCCCCACCGCATTCTTTTCAAAAAAAATAAAAAATCCTCCAAAATATCGTAAATCCTATAAATGAAAGATAACAGACGAGCACCCAGAGACGGAGAGTGCTCGGCTTACCAAATCAAGCTGCGCCGTCCGTTGTCCCCCTTCGCTTCTCACGTGAGTGAGCGACCCTACCTCACGCCAGTCACGTGTGCGTATCCTCCACGAGCCGTTTCCTCCGACAAATAGCACCGCGCCAGCGCCGCCCGCCGCCGACTGCCGTCGCGGCCCCACGTCCAGCTCCGCGACTCGCGGAGGCCAGATAGCCCAATTCGTTCGGTCCTCCTCCGCCTTCCCCGCGCTCGGCGCGGAGCACGAGACGCACGCCCACCGCCACCGCCACCGCCACGACCACTCTTCCACCCCACTCCACTCCCCGCCGCTTTCCAGCCTCAAGCTCCGGTCGGATCAAATCGACCGACTGAGGCAGGCGTCCCGCTCGGGCCCCTGCGGCCATGCCTCGCTGCGCCACGCCGCCGCAGGCAGGGCCAGGCCACGCGCACGCGCCGCTGGCTCGCCGCCGCCCTTTCTCTGCGCCCCGCGCACGCGCCGTCGCCCACTGCCTGCCACTGGTCGGCAGCTCCACGCGCTCCCCACCGCTCGCTGCCTGCTGGCCGAACTCGCCACTGGACCTCGCGGACTCGTTCCCCGCCGCGCGCCACCGCTCTGCCGTCCCGTGTCTCTCCATGCTCCGTCCATCCAGGAGCAGGACTACAAGAATGTACTAATTTTTCCCCCATATCCCCAGCAAGCAAGCATTCCATCGAGTTCTATAATTTTCGCCAATTTCTAGCTTATAGCTGGAACCGATGCACTTTCGTTTCAGTTTCATGTTACACAAGATAGGATGAAGAAATTTTATCTGTCATTGTCCAACCAATCAATTGATGCTATGTTTCCTTCTTTTTTTTTGTCTTTCGTACGAAGTTTTCTCGCCAGAAAATTGTAAGTGGTTAGTTTTTTTGCCCCGGAGCTTGATTGAATCCTGGCTCTTCCACTGTGTACCGACTTATGGTCCGTAGCGTTGTTCGATATGTTGGCAGCTGCTGGCAAAATGTGCTGAGTTACAATCTTCGGTCATGATCAGATCATCATATAGATGCTGCTGAGATTCCTCGTTTCTTGATTTTACGAATATGTCAAGCGAATCTGACTTTAGTTCGCTGGTTCTAGGGCGGCTGCGCAACGTCCACACAAGAGTACAACCGGCGCTGACCCCCTTAACGGGGCTAATTTCCAGAGCGACGAAGCTGCCGTTTCGACGGATAAAGGCCGACAAAGGGTATTGCAGCACATATACTTTAGCACTTTATTTTTTTCCAAATCCATTTGTCCGATGTGGAGTAACGCGACAATAGATGTGAATTCTTGCTGTTGTAAAAGTAAATTTGGGTCTTGGCTGCCAACGAAAGGCAATACCTTATTCACATGAATTTCTACTTTATTTTAACTTAAATGTATGAATTAAAAGCATTATCTGGATTTGCTACAAAGTATATTTAAAACCAAATGGCAGCCAAGCAATATTTTGTAGAGAAACACGTGAGAACAACAATTAAGCAAAGTTAACAATTGCATCAACTTGACTCTGAAATATCAGCACTTTTTATTGTTTGCTCGTACTAGTTACTGTTGTTACGTTTAAGAGTTTCTAGGTATGTGGTTTCCCTCGCAGAAATACGATGATGGGGATGGCATATCAAACCTCCAGCTGGAAGATTTGGTAGGAATGATACAGAACACTGAGAAGAGTAGGGAATTCCTTTCTTTTTGAAAATCCATATTATTTCCTAAAGTGTGCAGAGTTGTAATTATGTGAATAACAAACACTGAACTGAAATTTGATTTTGTTAGATATACTTCTTTTGAATCAAGCTCGTGTTCAGGCATTGGAACATGCTGACAAAATTCTTAAAGAAAAGGAAGCCTTAGAGAGAACGATAAACATTTTAGAGACAAGGTTGTCAGAAACAGATACACAACATAAGCTTTCAACTGAAGGGAATTTTAGTGACTCTCCACTAGGATTGGAGTTTGATGTTCTAAAGGAAGAGAATATTCTACTGAAGGAAGACATAGAATTCCTTAAAACAAAGCTTATCGAGGTTGCTGAGACAGAGGAGAGTATATTCAAATTGGAGAAAGAGCGTGCTCTTTTAGATGCTTCCCTTAGGGAGCTGGAGTCTAGATTTATAGCTGCCCAGGCAGATATGATGAAACTTGGTCCTAGGAAATATGATGCCTGGTGGGAGAAAGTAGAAAAATTGGAAGACTTGCTTGAGACTACAGCAAACCAAGTAGAGCATGCTGCTTTGATATTGGACCACAATAGTGATCTGCAGGATAAGCTTGACAAATTAGAGGAGTCACTGCAAGCAGCAACTATTTCAAAGTTCTCTTGTCATCTTGTTGATATTTTGCAGCAAAAGGTAAAATCGGTGGAAGAACGCTTTCAAGCATGTAATCATGAAATGCTTTCTCAAATTGAACTGTATGAGCACTCAATAGTGGAATTTCATGGCACTCTTAGCAAACTAATAGAGGAAAGTGAGAAAAGATCACTGGAGAATTTCACAGGAAACATGCCTTCGGAATTATGGAGCAGAATTTCCCTTTTGATTGATGGGTGGTTACTGGAGAAGAAAATATCTTACAATGATGCAAATACGTTACGAGAAATGGTTCGGAAAAGGGACAGTCGTCTTCGCGAAGCGTACTTGTCTTGCAGAGATACCGAAAGCAGGGAAGTTATGGATAATTTTCTTAAGATGGCATTACCAGGAACCAGGTACAATTTCTCCTTCTCTAATATTAGAAACATGTTTATAGAAAATAGTTGGTGTAATATGTATGATTGATGCAGTTCTGGTTTGCACATTGCCCACATAGCAGCAGAGATGGCTCCTGTGGCAAAGGTGAGTTATAGTGTTAATTCAGCCTTTCATAAGTGCATTGAAAGTTTGAACTCTTTGGATAAGTCGCTACCTAGTATAACTGCTATTTAGGAGTCTTAGAGGGAACACAGTTTTGATGTACTAAAATTCTGCAACTTAACTAAGTAGTAAAATTTTCAGTTCTGCACGTAAACTCAGCTTATCCCCATATCTTACACGTGAACAGTAAACCGGATTTTCAAATATGGTTCTCGTCAGTTGTTCTCAGACAGGCCATGATATCCAAGGGCTAATCCAAACCGTGGTAGAACTGACACTGTTGAATGCCTGCTCCGATATGTTACTTTTTACTGGTTGAAAAAGCTGCCTGAATGTTTTTTTAGCTTATCAGTTATGATTGTGCAACCAGCTTCTATTGTACCAAAGAGGTGAAATATTGACTTCATGTTTCGACAAAGTTACAATCTGCAAAAAACTGTCTAAATCTGCAGATATTTGACCATCGATTATGTGCCTATAAGTTGCATTCGAGCTATCTCCTCTAACTGCATTATTTGAGTTGTTTCTTGGGATATTTGTAAACTGCTGATGCTGATGCAGTGACTAATTGTTTGGAATCTTATAGTTCCCATTTTGATTAATTTGAATCCTATTTGTCATCTTTATCTTACTTATATGCATGATTGTTTAGGTTGGTGGCCTGGCGGATGTGATATCTGGTCTTGGGAAGGCACTTCAGAAAAAGGGGCATCTAGTAGAGATTATTCTTCCCAAATACGACTGCATGCAGGTTGACCAAGTTAGCAATCTTAAGGTATGTAGCAATGTTGCTTATTTTTTTATTTTTTTTGGTAAGATCTTGTTAGAGTAAGATTGCTGTTACGTGATTGTGCAGGTTTTAGATGTTCTTGTGCAGTCCTACTTTGAAGGAAATATGTTCAACAACAAAATTTGGACCGGGACTGTTGAAGGTTACAAGCAGCTCTCAATTGTACCACTTTGCCAAATTTTAATCTGCATTGGCCTAATTAAAATTAGCATATGCAGGCCTACCTGTCTACTTTATTGAGCCACAGCATCCAGCGAAGTACTTTTGGAGGGCTCAGTACTATGGAGAGCATGATGACTTTAAACGTTTTTCGTACTTCAGCCGTGCGGCACTGGAATTACTCTACCAATCTGGGAAGAAAGTTGATATAATCCACTGTCATGACTGGCAAACTGCATTTGTTGTAAGTGTCAAAGATCAGTTCGCAGCATTGACCCATTGCCTACTGAACATTGATCTTATTTTCATTGGTTGATTTACCACGTTTAATGTGCTAAGTTACCTTTTTAAATATAAACTTCAGGCACCTCTTTATTGGGATGTGTATGCAAATCTAGGCTTCAACTCAGCTAGAATTTGCTTCACCTGTCATAATTTTGAATATCAAGGAACTGCTCCAGCTCGTGATTTAGCATGGTGTGGCCTTGATGTTGAGCACCTGGATAGACCAGACAGGATGCGGGACAACTCACATGGAAGAATAAATGTTGTTAAGGTATCATTTATGGCAAACTGTAGCAATAGATTTGGAATGCAAACTCACTGCTGTGGTATCAATTATGCTGGTCTGGATTCATATTATTCAGGGTGCAATTGTGTATTCGAACATCGTGACAACTGTTTCACCAACATATGCACTAGAGGTTCGCTCAGAGGTAACATTTCTTATGACCTTTATGTCATGTAAATTTCTTTGGCTGTTTTTCAACTGTCCTTTGTGTAATTCATAGTTCCACTAGTAGCCTTCTACTTCTGAGATTCATGGTAAAATAGATAATTTCTAAGCATGTCGCTCAAAATGGTTAATTGTTTGGAGGCAACTATTTCTGGAAAAGAAAGGCTAGAAGTTGCACAGGACGTGGGAAACTAACGGGCATATTTATTGTTACCTTTATTTATCAGTAGTGCCAGACATTGTGATGTTTGTCCATGGCCTGGACACTAAAGAGATGCTAGATCATTATTCATAAAAGCTTGAATACTTGAGAATACCCTAAATCAAGATATATTGACATGTATATAACTATATATCCATAGAGGTCTCTCTATTGCATGTTCATCGTAATAGTTTTTAATTTGCAGGTAAAGCGTTTCTGCATTTTGTTGTTGTTGATGATGCTCTTCTCGTTCTCAGGGTGGGCGTGGACTCCAAGATACACTTAAAGTACATTCCAGGAAATTTCTTGGGATACTTAATGGCATCGACACAGATACGTGGAACCCTTCCACCGATAGATATCTGAAGGTCCAATACAATGCTAATGATCTTCAGGGAAAGGCAGCAAACAAAGCAGCCCTTAGAGAGCAGCTAAACCTGGCTTCTGCATATCCTTCACAACCGCTGGTATGATTTTCAATTCTGTTATGACCAGGTCCTAACTACTGGTAAACTGGATATGTTAAGGTTCATCCTGTACTTGAATTTGAACATTATTCCTGTTTTATCCTCACTTTTCTTCATGGAGTAGTCTGTTAGCTATCTGGTAATTGGCTATTTTTTATTGTTTTGTTCAGTTAGCTAATATTATTATTTGATCCCCTGCTGTGTGTATTCATCTCCTTTCATTTGTCTTGCAAACTTGACACCAAATGTTAACTGCATAACTAAAATTTTCTCAAACAGGTTGGTTGCATTACAAGGCTAGTTCCTCAGAAGGGTGTACATCTCATCAGGCATGCAATATACAAAACAGCTGAATTAGGAGGACAGTTTGTTCTTCTGGGTTCAAGTCCAGTACCACACATTCAGGTGCTTTTATCAGTTTATCACACAGTTTATTTCATAGCATATGTGTGCACACAATCTGATCACGCTTGAATCTCCAGATGACAGAGGAAAAAAATTCACTACCACATGAACAGTTTATTTATCGTCGAAGGAACATGAGTCTAAAATAGTGTTTATGTATGTTCTTTCTGTTAAGCACATCTGTGCCTATAGCTGGAACAGTGAACATATTTGCATTTTTATTTGTTTCACAGAGGGAGTTTGAAGATATTGCAGCCTATTTTCAGAACAACAACAATATCCGGCTGATTTTGAAGTATGATGACGCTTTGTCTCATTGTATATATGCTGCATCTGACATGTTCATTGTTCCCTCTATATTTGAGCCATGTGGCCTCACTCAGGTGTGCATTTTTTCTGTACTTAGATGATATATGCATATCATGTAGTATGTATTAGGTACACATGTAGTAGGCCATCACTTGCTGAAATGTAGGTCTTTTCTATTGTTGTGATCATTTGGCATCTTCCTGGAAGTAATTAAGCAAGCGCAGCTCTGACCTCTTTTGCTTCCATTTGATATTTTTATGTGTGGCTTTGTGTTGCGCTGACATGTTCATTATCGACAGATGATAGCCATGAGATATGGTTCCGTGCCAATTGTTCGAAAAACTGGTGGATTGAATGATAGGTAAATAGTGAACCAACTGTTCCTCTAAATATATTCGTCTCATTCAATCAAGTAACAAGTATGATGGCACATATATATGGTGCTCTGTGGTTTCAGTGTCTTTGACTTCGACGATGAAACAATACCTGCGGAAGTGCGGAATGGCTTTACATTTGTGAAGGCGGATGAGCAGGTGGGTCTTGTTTCCGCGCATAGCCTAGAAAGGAAAATTGCCATTGATGGTTCCTTGTGGCACAACTCATTTGTGTGTCCTTTTGACAGGGCCTAAGCAGCGCGATGGAAAGGGCGTTCAACTGCTACACAAGAGAACCTGAGGTGTGGAAACAGTTGGTCCAGAAAGACATGACAATAGATTTCAGCTGGGACACCTCAGCCTCACAGTACGAAGATATCTACGAAAGAGCAGTGGCTCGAGCGAGGGCAGCAGCGTGAGCACATACGGTTTCCTGATGCCTACATGCCCTTCTTCTCCCTGACCCTGCCCTTTGCTACAAATGGCGCAAATGCTCATATCCTGAAGGAATCAGGGAACCAGAAAAATAGTACCAGCCGATGTGACGTATATCTGGTTATACATGCTGTCTACAGAGGCAGAACACAAAGGCGAAAGCACGAATCGATCATCTGTCTAGAACGGAACGACTACCTTGAAACTGATAAGATTGTTGCACGTGCACTGTTGTTGACATAAATTGTTGTAAACTATACACTGTATATGTGCTGTTATAAACTGTATATGTGCTGTGCAGAGTCGTGTTATTCCAGTGGAAGAAAACACAGGGGTGGGTTTATTTTATTTTTTTGAAACGAAATGGAACAAATTTAGGCGTTCTCATACTGTAAGTATATTAGCATGACAGAGTTTCAATGCTTTTGTAGACAGCTAAGAATCCAATGAATTTCCGCAGCCGATGTTTCGAGCAGAAAATAAGCTTGCTGCTCGTATGTACCTGGGTGGATGACCTTGTACCTCTCTCTTGGTGGACGATGTAATCCTTGTTTATTTAGAGTCAAAACAAACTTGCTGATGATGTTCAAAACATTCCATAGACAACAAATGCTGTGTACCTAGTGCATTCAACTATGTAATGTACAACGAAGTACCAGCAGCAGAATCTCACAAAGAGTTGACCGATGTAAACAAACGGAGGCAAAAGCATCTGGGACTCGTGTCTTGGCATTTCACCCGTTGGCAGCCAGGCTCCCGGTGTACTCGGGATTCTTCCCTGTCTCCTTGGGAGGCAGGCGGCAGCGGAATGTCCGGAAGATGGGCTCGGTGGGGCAGAGCGGCAGCGGCTGGCGGTGAACATCGGCGGGTTCGAGCACGGGCGCTGGAGGGGGCGCTGGAGGAACCGCACCATATGCAGCCAGAGCGAGCAAAGTGCCGGGTTTCACGTTGCTGATTGTGTAGGTCAAGTTCTGGGTCATGTCGCTGCATGGGCTCCCTGCAATTCACCCACCCAAGAGTTCAGAATATACTGAAATATACTGTCAGGTCAAAATGTGCATTTCATTTCCTAGTGTCTTTTGTTTTTAAGGGGATCAAGCAGATACCACTACTTACTGAAGTATGCAGCTGCAGTGGCAGGGAACTCGGTCACAATCCCGTCAGCTAACACCGACCACGTGTCTGTAGCGATCTCCATCATCGGGTCGGCCAAGTAGTCAAACGCAAGGCTCATGAACTCATTCTTGAGAACGCCAACATACACTTGTATGTTCGCAGCGTGCAGCCTCTCAACCAAGGCAGTAGTGAACCCCGTCAGATAGTAGCCATCGGCCTGTGTGGCCGAGCTGCGTCTGAGCTTCACTGCATTCGCAAACTCAGATATCTCAACCACCGAAGGCTGGGATACATCGCGGATGTCAAATTCGATCTCGAAGACCCGCATGAACTTGGGGATCTTCTTGAACGCTGAAAGTACCGGTGGGTCCTCTGACTGTATGAACACACGCTGTTTGGTCTCCTTGTCGTAGGCGGACTTGATCAGTGCACTGGAGACTGCATCTACCACATCAAGACCTCTTGTTGCAAGGTATGCAGAATGCTGCACTCGTACAAGACCTCTGTTCAGTTCAACGGAATGACAGAGATAACAGGAGCAAGAAAATGATGATATAGCTTGATGTCAAAAGTAGGATGCTAGCTACCTCTATGCCGATCAGTATACCAGTAATATTGCTGGCTTTTGCATAATCAAGGAACCCGGCCAATGTCATAAATTTGCCAGCGTTCTTCGCCGCAGGATTTCTGTCCAGGCCTGATGCTGAGAATGGACCGATAAGGTTGGCTGCTCGGGCGAACAAAAACATGTGAGATCAATGTTAGTGCATGCAAGTCTGTGGTAGAAAGAAAGAAAGAATATGTGTTTTTTCGCACGTTTTAAGGTTTGGATTTCGCTCCATGAGAGATCAAACGAGAAAATGCCAGATTTGTTCTGTATTTCATTGACGATTGTCATTTTCCCCCAGAAAGCTGTAGCTGCTGTAGTGCTGCTGTTGAGATCTGCAGAGTCCAGGCAGAAGGCGACTCCATCTTTTGACATTCGAACCCAGCAATCTATTATGTCCGCACCATCTTTCACCGCTTGTTGGTATGCAAGATCCGTGCTGCCTGAGAAGACGCCGCTCGCACCATCGTGGGTTATGATCAGTGGCCTGCCTTCACCTGATTGAGTAGAGGAATCAGTGTGCCTTGTTGTAGGATGATGATAGATTAACAAAGTCAGACTGTTAAGCGGAAAAAATGGATAGCTTACCTGTTCCATCAGGAGAAGCAAGAGCATTGCCCTTGGTATGTGCCAGGCACGCTGTAAACAAAGATAATCATCAAGATGTTATCAAGGAATTCAAAAAGAAAAGCTAAGTCTTACCTACAGCTGTTGATGCAGTGGGCGGGTAGTCTGTTAAAACGCCGTCAACTGAGAAGTTTGAATTGTCTATGAACTGCAAGTATTCCGCACTGGGATCATAGCTGTAGTTGTGACTCATACAGGAATCATCATTGGCAAATCCAGATGCATACACTTCCAGCCCTAGGGCATGTGCATCTTTGACCAAACTGGTAGACGGCTCCAAGTACATATCCTTATTCACTGGCCAAATAAATTGCTTGGGGACAAGAATCCCTGATGCAAAGGCCTTGATGGATTTCAGGTCTTTCAGAAGTTCTCCATATGTTATCTTGGTCGTAGGCTCAACAAGGTCTTCATCAAGAAACCGAAAAATTAGCTTAGTATTGTTTCTGAGCTTTCCAGAGAGAGTTTTCAATAATGCAACTTCTGGTGAGGAGACCCAAGTGACAGGAAATTCTTTTGGCAGTCCTAATATGTAATCTTCGCTACTTAATCCATGCTCCCGATAAAATGAATCATACTGAAGAAAATATGAACTTGTATCAGATAGAGAACATGGAGTGGTACGAACAGACCCTTGGTGAATCTGTGAATGTCAGTGAAACTTATTTACCTCCACGTTAACCCAAATTTCATGAGCCTGGGCAGTTTTAGCCACATTGTCAAGAGACAACAGAAATGATGCGCCGTCGAATATTGGAGAGCGAGAAAATGTATTCTGAATCACTGAGGGATGATCAAACCACACACAAGTCAATACTTTTTAACAAGTGAAAGAAGAAGAAAAAACAGAACCTAAATGGAAAACCATAAATGAATTGCAAAGATTGATCTGAAAAAACTATTCCAAATATGGCCATTGTTACAGGCGTGGAAGGCAATTTGCAAAAAAAAAAAAAGGCTTGCTTGCTGGTAGGGTTAAACCCCATGGCTCCCCTCCTCTGGATAAATTCCTTTTAAAAGTTTTTAGAAGTTTTGACTACCTCTTTTCTCCCTTTGGTTTTGTAAATATATTTTGTACCTTGTTTTCATATATAAGAAAAAACTACTGTAGGGGACTCCCCTACGGTTTCATGGTAAAAAATATGGAAGAAAAGACACATTGCTCTAGTTGCAGGGCCGAGGACTCCTGACATACTGTATTGGCGTAGTTATAGGCCCGTACCACTAGTTTGAGTGCCAAGTTTCGTTCATGTAATAAACATTCTGTTATGGACAAAAGGGGGATGAATGCTGTGGGTAGAGGCTGCAGCCAGAGAGTTGCTGGGCTGAATTTGTAAGATCGTTGGATACTGTGGTTTCGTTTCATGAGAAATGGAACAGGGTGTGAGTCCTTTATCTAAAAAATATGGAAGAAAATTTTGATTCTCTTTTGCAATTTCTAACTTCATCATGGAGAGTACTTAAAAATTTACGATTTGAATTTTCAAGATATACAAGAGTTCTTTTCTGCTTACAGGGGATATTGTGCAGTTCTTCCGATTTGAAGTCCAGAGAGAACCATCCTTGAACATCTTGTCCATTCACTTGGTATGTCGAGCCCCTGGAAGCGAAGGCCTCATCCCTAGCAATCAATGTCGTATTCTCAAGTCTCAAGTTGCCTATGCAGAAGCCCACACCGTCACTGGAAAAGTGCAGGTCGCAGAACAGGACCACGTCAGGTATGCCATAAGACATTGCAGATCTGAATGCAATTGCGCTTGAATCGGGAAATAAGCCAGAGAACCCCCACGAGCAATGACTAGAGGACGACGACCTGCAAGACGGTACCAGAGAGATTAGCTGCATGGCGGACAAACCAGAATGCATGCGGAAAGAACATGTTCACCTTCATCTAGCACAAAAGACATGCTTTTGACATGTGTTTGAGGGAAAGAAAAATTTGATAATTCACAACTCACCGCTCAGAGTCAGCCATTCGGGTACCGGAGGATCTGAAGCAGCATTGGCTCCATGAAGAAGTAAGAGGATCAAGAACAAGAGAGGATATCTTGCCCCCATTCGAGTTAGAGACGAGCACCCTGCTGCATCACACAAATACTTTTGTGAGCTCCATGCGAACATAGGTAAGTATCATGCGTTGACAACAGATGCAACATAGACGAATCTCTGGCTTTTGAAGAATCGATTCAGACAATAATCAGAGAGGCACAAATAGTTGCGTAACAACGTCTCACCAGAACTTTTGGGGGAAATTCAGGCTTCAAACATAAGCGTAACGGAGCAGGTTTTGACGAAAGGGATCTACCTCCCGGGAGGCTAGAGCAAATAAATTATGGAGAGGAGGCAAGGCAATGCATGCAAGGTCTCTAAATCAGAGTGTGGAGAGGAGGCAAAAGAGGAGTCCGAAGACAAGGCGAAGAACTTCTAAAAATAGGGGCTTCCCAATAGACTGACACCGATTGACACGGGTGATGGATGATCTCACTTCTATGGTGAGTCTCTTCTCCACCTCAACGGTGAGAAAAGCTTGCTTAAAAGGGAAAAAGAAGAGAGATAGAATTTTCTTTCCATACCATTTTTTTTTTTTGGTTTTGCTAACTCTCAGTTGCCCGAGAAATTGTTATCTCAGTGGATGCCAAGAACCATTGATCTGACACTGATCTGTGCAAGATTTCACTTTGTTTTCTGGACTCAAAGAACGAAACGAACACTACTTGCATAAATTATTATGACAGCGAACAATTCTTTTTCTTATTTAGCACAGAGCTTTTCATACCATTATTACTGGAGAGGAATTTCATCCAAGGATTCCGGATTAGATATACTAGACATATTCAGTGCCTTCTCTGTGCGTCCTTGTTACAATGGTGCAGCATTCTTGGGTGGAAACCAAGAAGACTGAGGCTCGTTCTTGGGTGAGCGCACGGGCCCATGGTCTCGCACATCTTCTCCCCTAATCTAGGTCGCTGGGTCGAGTTGTACAGTGTGGGGTGGCCTCTCTAAAGGCTTGTAACATTTATAGTTAACAAAACAACAGCGATGACTAGCAAAATTGAGTCACAGAAACATAGAAGCTGAGTATTGGATCTAGAGACGACGGCAAAATCTCCTATTTTCCCAATTAGCTAGAGACGACGGCAAAATCTCACCGCCGCGCGGAGTAGACGGGGCGAGACACTGGATGGGAAGAGTAACGACGAGGATGTAGGAATGCCCCGATGGATGGGGAGGCAGCGGCACGCGCCCTCGCTGGGGATGGGTGGTGGGAGTTGGAGGGTAGGGGCAGCACGCGGGAGGGAGGATGCAGAGAGGGATGGGGAGAACGCACTGCCATTGGATTCCGGCCGCCGGCCGACGGGGCGGAGCCGGCGAAGCCGTTGAGCGAGCGGTGGAGCGCGCATCGATTCGTATTCAACTCGCCGATGAAGATGAACTAATGTCACAGGAAATGACGAGTATGTTCTGCAAAACGTCGGTGATTTCAAGCCCTCCTCCTCTTCTCTGCGGCCGTCGTCGGCGTGCGTCTTGGGCTTGTCCCGGGCGGCGCCGGCGGCGGCGGCCCCCTGTCTCTACCCCCCTCGGTGGCGTGCTAGCGCGGGGAGGCGCGGCGCCGGGCGGCGCATCCAGGCGGCGGCGGTCCGGGGCGGAGGTGCCCTTCTGCTACGGGTGGTGTGAGCGGCGGCGGCGCCGCCGTTGGTGGCGGTCATGGCAGGAGTTTCCGGCCAGGCCCTCCAGGCCCAGATCTGGGCCCTTTGGGCCCGATCTGGGTCAACGCGGGTTTGGTTCGACCCTGCTACACCGGTTGGACTGCCGAACCTGCTTGTGACGGGAGTGACGGCGACGACGCCGCGCCTGCTGCAGCGGGGTGGGCGGGAGCTTCACGAACTCGTCTGAGTTCGGCCGGGCCTTTGGAGCCGCTTGTGGGTAGCGGCGGCGGTGACCTACGTGTTGCAGCGTGGCGGCGGAGACTTCACGGGCCTGCCAGGGTCCGGCCGGGCCTACCCGGCCTGGTGTGTCTCTGCTGCCGCGTCCGGTCGGCAACCGCCGCTGGCGGTGGAGGATGCCCTCCAGGTGGTTCTGCTGCTGCCGCCCTCTGGCTCCATGGTGGCCTGGTGTGCTCTTGCCTGCCGTGTCCGGTCGGCTACCGTCTATGACGGTTGAGGATGGTCCCTCCCGCGTGGATGTGGTACTGCCGCTCCTTGTCTACAGCGGGTTCTTCACAGTTCGGTCGGCCTCGCAGCGAGCACCATGGTGATACGGCGATGGTGACTTCAATTCCGTGGTGGCGTTGCTGGTGGGTGGCAAGATGGTTGGAGCGCTTCGGATTGTCCAGCGATGTGGTTTTTTGGGGGTCGGGAGAAATCCCTATCATCTTGACACCGACGCGGTGACGCTTGCGAGTGTCGCTATTCCTTCCCGAAGGGCGTCGGGTGTACCTCTTCCTCACTACCTGTAGCGTACCGAGGGAAACCCTAGGACCAGTCCGGGCAACAGCAGCGTCATCGTTGTTCCCTTCTTGGAGGTGTTGTTTGGTACGCGGCGATTCCGAGTGCTAGGATTGTGGTGGGAATTTGCCGGAGAGGACGCAGCGGTTGCGAGTCAATTTCGTTTTCGTTGATCCGCCAATGTTGGCTTTGTTTTCTCTTCTTTCTTCTCTTTCTTTTCTTTTGGGCTTATTTGTGCTGTTTGCCCCAGCGGTGGTCTCATGGTTGTATCGGGTGGTTGATATATTAATATAGCGGGGCGCAAGCCTATTTCTTCAATTACTGCCAGACAGGAAAAAGAGAGAGAGATTCAGCTATAAGGAACGCCTCTCGCTCAGAAATGTAACGATCCAGCCATTTCTAGTGGCGTGAACAATGATTTCTACCTGATCTCTTTATTTGAAAATGTAAAAAATATTTATATTTTTTAAAACCTGAAAAATTATCTTACACCTTTCGTAGCCCCGCATGCTTATTTTTGTCCATCTTTTCATGGTTATGAGCATGATCACGCAATTTAAATTCAGATCTACATAATATGTAGATTTGACTATACACACTTTCAAATCTACAATATACCAAGATTTTGAATTTTTTGTGTAGCCCATAATAAAAATAACTTTGCATGCTTGTTGGATGCTACGTTGACCACATTCACAATTTTCTATAGATTTTTAAACTTGCAAGTTTTTAAATTTTTTAAATAAATATATCACTGGAACTCGTGAGCCAAAGTGATTTTTGGCATTTCTTCTTCTTTACGCCAGCCAACAATTTCCTAAAAGGTTCAGTATCTAACTGTTTATGCTTTATATTTTAACTTCTTTTCATCGCATATTTTAACTAGGGAGGCCCTCAGAAATGTATGTCCACGTTTATAAAATATTGCTTTTACTCAATTTAAACGCTTATTCTGAAATCGTGTCCATGACTTTATACTAGCCATTATTTTCTATTAGCCACGAGGCAGACAATTGTGAGCAGAAGCTTGTCAAATCGGCCATCCCTAAAATCAGTGGCGAAGTACGATAAAATCAGAGGAAGAACGAACTCTAAAAAATGATGCAAATACTAAAATAATGCCGAGACATTTACACTTATAATCACTTATACAATAAAAAATGAGCATATTTGAATATAAATAGAACCTAAAATGTACCAATGGAAAGCACTACTTTTAAAAACTCTTCTTGTGGATCAGGAATTTTGAATATCACTCGTTCGATTTTGAATATCACTCGTTTGATGGCACTTCATCAAGTTATGAAGAAGCCGTCACATAAATCTTTTTAGGCAACTCGGACTTAATGATCTATGTCATCTTAAAATAAATTTCAACTATTGTCCTTGCCACTGGTAAAATGTTTTTTCTCAATGAGACGAAAACCGTAGGAAACATGATATGACTTTCAAATATCAAGAAAATATCTAAAGTATTCAATTCTCTAGTATGAATAATGACTGAGCTATACAGTTAGAAAATTAGCCAATAAATATACAATGTCAAATTAGAACTATAAACATAATGTATCGCATATCTAGATTTGGTTTTCGCCCAGCCCATAAGCTGGCCAAAATACTCTCAGGACCTCCTTAAATACCATGCCTAGCACATTGTTTAGACTGGTTTGTTAGATTGAAAATTAGCTATTACAAAGAGAAATACCTGGTTTCCAACTAGGTTAGATCTAGTTCTTATTTTCGATTGGAAATCGGTTTTACGCAATGTTCTAAAATAATCATAACTTTCTGATACCGAGTCCCTTTTTGATATACAACACTCAAATTATTCAGGAAAAACATGTGAATATGAATGTTTTCGCTAAACATCAAGATAGGGCGTCCGCACTACCTTGCCTAAGGGGTTCGTCCAGGCTGGAATAGCGCTAGTTTAGTGTAGCAATATCCTTCCATAGGTCAAAACGACATGCGTGGTGGATGCCAAGAGCTACTACCCTTTTCTTTCCCGCAAAAGCTAATCAAGGTGCATAAACATCGTGACATCCGACGAAGCACGAGAGGCTAAGCACATGGTAGTGTGTTTGTTACAAACCATGTCAGCTTGTCACGCCGAAGATTTAGGTGATTTTTTAATTGGACACTCGAGTGCAACACCAGTCATTTTTGCAGCCTAAACTGTTAAGATTGCCGAATTTGGTCTCTCGGTTTAAGTCAAATCAGTGTAACCAGGAGATTAGAGATTGTAGAGGTCGTAGTTGAACTGGTTTGCTTTGCAGTCCTTGTGCTTATGGCATGTTGCCTCTGTTCTGTTGTTTTCTGTTCTTCCTTCCCTACTGCCTTGATAGCTTGTGTTTGGTTGTATAACTCTGGCTTTCCTTTCACCAATCCTCTATCTTAATATATCACATGCAGTTCTCATGAACCTTCGGAAAAAAAATCAGTGTAACCAATGGAGTGGCAATTGGCCTCACACATGAATGCAGCTTAGTCAGTAATAAAACGAGGATGGATCAAGATAAAACCGACAAAATCCGGGGGAGCATGAGGAATTGAAAAGACAACAAGTTGAAAATGCAAAAGAGAAATCATTTAAATAGTTCTTTAGTTGTAAACAACAGGAGTGTGAGACCTTCCCTTAATATACATCAGTATGAGACTTTCACTAAGACAACAACCATTCGGTCAAATTCCGTGGCAAATCACGAGGTTAGGCCTACACGGAATGTTTTTATGCAGGGTAGGAATACCCTCGATGGGTAGTTATATAACATGAAATCGTCCATGAGATGCATCGAAAAAAATTAATATGATTATCTTTAAAATTGAATTTGAAAAAGCCTATGATGTCTTCCTCCAACAAATTTTGAGAATGAAAGGTTTATCGAATTATTGGTGTGCTTGGATCCGCAATTTTGTTACTGGGGTAGTGTGGCCATTGAAATCAATGATGATATTGTCAAATATTTCCAAACAAAAAAGATTAAGACAAGGGGACCCTATATCACCAATACTATTTAATATATTGGTATATGTAAGCGGTCATGGTAGAACGTGCCAAACTAGACAGCCAAATTGAGGGAGTTATTCCACATTTGCTTGATGGTGGACTTTCTATTCTTCAGTACGCGGACGATACGATTTTGTTTACGGAGCATGAACAGGAAAAGGCTAAGAATCTAAAATTAATTTTATCAGGGTTCGAGCAATTATCAGAGATAAAAATAATTTCAGCAAGAGTGAATTGTTTTGTTTTGGTATCCATGAGGAATCTACTCAGTACGCAAAACTATTCTGATGTGAGCAAGGGCAATTTCTTATCAGGTATAAGGGTATACCAATACATTATCGGAAATTGTCAAACACCGAGTGCAAACACGTGGAGGAGCGGCTCCAAGCGAGGTTAAGTAGTTGGAAAGGCAAATTACTATCTCTTGGTGGAAATTTGGTGGATAAATTCAGTCATGTCTAATATGGTACCGTATATGATATCATTCTTCAAATTGCTTAAAGGGGTCTTGAGCAAGTTGGATTATTACCGATCAAGATTCTTTTGGCAAGGGAAAAGTGAGAAAAGAAACATCGACTAGCTAAATGGGATGTCGTTTGTCAACCAAAAGATCAAGGAGGGATGGCTATTCATGACCTTCAGGTCAAAAATACAGCCCTCCTGGAAAATGGCTTTTTAGGCTACTTTTTGAAGATGGGGTTTGACAAATGCTTGTCAGTAGGAAATATATCGGGATAAAAACATTGCCACAGGTTTATTGGAAGCCTGGTGACTTGAAGTTTTGGGCTGGTATAATGGCGACGAAGAAATATTTCTTTCGCTTTGGAAAATTTAATATTAAGGATGGATCAGAAATTAGGTTCTGAGATGACAAAGGGTTGGGAAAGACCACTGTCCGAGATCAGTATCAACTTTATACAATATTATCCATCATAAGAGCGATACAATAACTACGGTTATGATGTCATCACCCCCGAATGTGACGTCCATGCGAGATTTGGTCGGACTTAGACTTGCAGGCATGGAATGTCCTGTTAGGATGGTTGTCTTTGGTACAGCTGTCGCAAGGGTTTGACGAATTTTGCTTGAGTCTACGTGAGAATGGAAAGTTCTCTCTGAGCACCATGTTTAGAGCTTTGTTTCATTCTGAGATACCGGTCAATAATAAGAAAAAAAATTGGAAGATGAAGATACCACTAAAGGTAAATCTCTTTGCATGGTATATTCGTCGAGGTGTTATTTTAACCAAGGATAAACGTGTTCAACACAAATGACATTAAATTAAAAAGTGTGTCTTCTGTTCTCATGACGAAACGATCAAATACTTATTCTTTGACTACAAGTTTGCCCTTTCTATTTGGACAACCATCCAAATAGCAATGATAAGGTTTTTCTGATAAAAGTTCTTCTCTCATGCAGGTTATCTACCGATGCACCAATTTTCTCCATTCGTGGTCCACATTATAATGCTGGAAAATTGAGGCCTTTTTAGTTGGTGTGTGCACGATTGGAAAACCCGGCGGGGGATATTTTTATTCGGCATGGATGGCGGATTGTCCCCCCAAGCATATATGCGATACAGAGCTTATAACTTGTTACTTGCCTATATACTATTATTTTATTTTCAGTCTGTTATGAGTAAAAAATGAGACTTTCACACTAATCAAATTCATGACTTATTTGTGTAGTCGTCGTCATCTAATTCAACTCTTCTTTACTCGGGTGGTTCTCTCGATCTCTTTTTAAACTTTTTAGTTAATTAAACTCCTAGAAATCACAATAGTTGTAGGCCAATGAAGTAGACTTAGATATAGTAATTTAAATCACCCACCATGGTTGGTAAAGCACTAGGGTACTTGTGTACATACCTATATATATATCCTCGAGTATATATGTAACCAACTCCTCAGTGTAGCAGATTCAGCACTTAACCTTGTAAAACTTGACCACCTGTTTACATTAGTTTTGAATAGGACAATGTGGTAAGGAGAGTTTCGGCTGGCGATGACGCCCAGCATAATCGGTAAGAATGGGATACGTCGAGAATTTCAGACTAGAAAACAACCGATGGAGAATGATGCCATTTTGCGCAAATTGGTTCTACATTAGGCACTCTAGCTAGGGGGCTGAACAAGGCAGCATGTTACACAGTATAAATTTGAGTCTCTGCACAGGCGAAAGAAATTAAAACGAGTGCAATGGACTCCTCGCTACGCAATGCATGACGCTAGGTGGCGTCGACGGTAGGCCTAACATGGCCATCACGGTGATCTATCCTAGATGGGATGGCGGAAGATGGTGGCAGCGACTTCTGATGTGCGTATGCGGCGTGCGCTGAGGATCGGCTGGACCGGTTTGTGCTTTCGGGCGCGCTGTCAGGTGGCCTGGTTGAAGCATCTGGTTTTAGATGATGTGTGTTGGTGTGTGAGGTTAAGGCATCGGCTCTAATTAGTCCACCCCCTTCATCAAGGTTTTAGGTGTAGCGTTTATCGCCTAGATGGTGGTTTTCAGTTGATCGATGTAATGCTTTGTAAGGTGTTGAATGTTAATAATTACGGATGGCTGTGTGCATCATTTTGATGCAGAGGTCGGGGATCTGCACCCCCTTTTCTAAATAATAAATATATATTTTTTTTTAGATAAGGGGGTGCGGATCCCCGGCCTCTGCATCAAAACGATGCACACAGCCATCCGCAATTATTCAACAAAGCTTACAAGATACAACATAGATCAAACCGAAGTCAGCCGCTCGGCAACAACAGTGCTACAACTATGATGGGGGTGGCCATGATCAGAGCCGCATGCTCTGACCTCACACCTACACGCATCATCTACAACCGGATCACCGGTCCAGCAAACCCTCAACGCGCACCGCATGCGCACGCTACAGAAGTCGCCGCCGCCATCTTCCCCATCCCATCTTCAGTGTCGATCAACGCGGTGACCTTGCAAGGCCTGCCATCGGCACCGCCACGGCGCCAAACAGCTCCACCATCCTGCGCGAGTTCATCATCATACGCTCATCGTCGAGACCCCGCTGCGCCACGCCGCCGAGACTCATCGTCGTCAACGTGGTAGATGAACACCACTCCACATCTTGCAACCTCCTTCCAGCATCTGCTCCAAAAACGATGCCCCCAAGAGGGAGAGCAACACCGAATAGCGCCGCCATCGTCCGATCCGGGGATCCGGACCTAGGGTTTCCCCCTGAGCAGCGCGAGTATGTAGATGGTGGCTGCAGCGGCGATGCCTTCACGAAGGTAACGACGCCTAAACGCCGCCATCGCCAGTTTGAACGAAGTCAAATCTCGGTTTTCACCGGCAACCACACACACCAACTCGCCGCCGGGCCAACCGGGGGATCATGAATCCGCCACAGCCAGCCGGCCGACCAACTCCGGTGGAGGAGGAAGTCACCACCGCCATGCCCGGAGCCGAAGCTCCTGGCTTCCTCATGCCGCGGTACTAGTCCAGGAACCCGCTTTCTTCCGTCGGAGTCGTCGCACTGCAGCCAACGGTGAGTGGGTCACGGCCCGACCGAGCCCATCTGGGCCCAGATCAGGCCCGCCGCCACCGCCGACCTGCGCCGGTCCGCCGCCGTCCAGCAGAGCCGCCCTGCCGCCGCTAGCCGCCACACTGCCCTGACTCGTCCTAGCGGGCGCCTCCGCATCGGTCCGAATCGGGGCGGAGGAGATCCGCCGCCGCCACCACGCCACCCAAACTTTGCCGGGCGGCGCCCCGGCGGCGGCGGCGGGAGGGACGTGGGCTGGGGGAGGCTCGGGGAGAGGCGGGGGTGGACGCCCCGGCGCGGCGGGCGCCGCCGCGCGGAGGCGGAGGAGAGGTTAGGTTCTACTGCGTATTCTCACGATGAGAGGAAACTTAGGGATTTTTAGTCAGCTTTCCCCAAACTCGGTACGAGGATTTTAACCCCAAACACACATCGTGTCTATTTCATATAACTCAAAACGCTGCTTTCAATTTGCTTGTTGCTCCGTTAAACGCTGGGCTCTCCTATGCTCTCCTGATATCATCTGTGGCAATAGCAACTAGCTGGGCCGGCAGATGACCATGCTATCTCGTAGTCGTAGGTCTAACACCAAGGTGATCACGTACGGTTCGTTTCTTTATCCTCTGCCTCGCCCGATCTGGGGTTCTATCATATCCATCTTAATTTGGACGTTGAAATGCATAATGATGCATCTTTCAGTCTTCTCTCCACTCTTGGGTCCTCTGATCTGCCATGGTCCCTCGCATCGCCGTGAGTGCTGCTTTGCTGGTCGTGGCCGTGGTGGCCGGCCAGCTTCCGTGCGGCGTCGGCGGCGGCGTGATCCCCTTCGACAGGATGTCCACGCTGGGGCAGTGCGCGGTGGACGAGGAGGTGGCGAGGGCGCGAGGCTGCCGACGGCCAAGTACATCAGCCACGCGGCGCTGCAGGCCGACGGGGTCCCGTGCAACAGGCGCGGGCAGTCCTACTACCCCTACACGCGCGGCCGCTCCGGCATCACCCAATGCGCCCGCAACATGAACTGATCCATCGACCGCCATTGATGTACCTCTGTACTGCGTGCTAGTAGATCGTAGAGGGCGGTGTGGATGGGTGCGCGTCGAGTTTATCTCGAGCGTAACTAGTACACCGGTCAAAGCTAAGCTTGTGTTACTTTCGTCGTTGTTTGTACTTGTGTGTGCATGTGTATGCTCTGAAACTGTAAAACAGAAATCCAAATTTTAAAAGGGCGTGACTAATTCATAGACGAATGAGAACTAGCTTTAGTCACGTGACATCATCAGTAATCAGTTGCAAATCATGTTGTAACTCATGCTTAACACAAATCACGAAAAAATCCACGGTCCAGCTGTAACCCCACTTGTAACTGAAAAAACATCAGTTTGTAACTCAATTTGTAATTCATAATTGCACGTATCATGATATAAATCTGGTGGTGTATGACTTAACTGAGCACTAACTAAGAATTAGCAAAACCGTTTTTCTAAACAGTTCTTTAGAAATGTTACTAAAATGGTGGCAATAAACATAATGCAGTATTCTTTTAGTAAAAAGTCACCACACAAGTCAAAGGTATTTTGAAGAAATAAAGTGTAAAATAAAGATGGCAAATAATCCATGAATATTATGGAAAATCATCATTTTTTTATTTCCTTATATTTGTGCCTAAATTTTTGTTGAGTTTACTGCTTTCTGTTTTTGAAAATGCATGATTTTAGTTGTTGCATGTTTCCTAAATATAATCATGGTTTAATATTTTGATTAAAGTTTTAATTACTTTATCATGGTTTTTATTTAAATTTATTTACAAATAAATTGTCTTTGATTTCTCAATCCTTAATTTTTTCTTCAAAGTTGTGTGGTTTTCCCGCTTTTTTGTGTCGACTAGCGGTACCACTACACATGTTGTCATGCCATTGCACATTGCCACTTTAATCGTGAACAAAAGCAATATATTATCTGATTTTTCAAGTGCAAACATACAAAAGCAATCGTGAAAGTTCTTGATATGTGTTCAGTTGCAAGCATACATCGACCTGACCTTGACACTATTTAAATCATGTCTCCTTTTGTGCATTCGTCGCCATATAATTTGACTACTTTACTCGTGTGATTTTCTCAATCTTCTTGATTAATTAAGCTCCTGCTTGGAGTCAGAAGGATGATCGATATGTCACTGAAGACACATAATTATTAACATTACCTGCCATGGTTGGTAATGCACTATGCTACTAGGCACTATGTGCACGTACGTGCATATACATCCTGCAATCTATAAGTAGCCAATTCCTCAAAGTAGCAGAATTACTCCCGGTGCCAATGCGAATTTGCCAATTACGAGAGCGGCGTTTTGGCTCTCGGGAGTAGATGCTCCCGGTAGATTTCAAAAAAAATTCAAAATTTGAAAACTCGTCAAAAAAATCTGAAAAAAATCATGCACGTACATGACCATGGTACGCACCACCGTATTTTTTTTCACGCCGAAATACATCGTACGCGCCCTGTACAAAAATGACAAAATTCCTGTCAGAAAGTGAGATTCAAATTTTGAATTTCTGACAGGAAATTTGTCATTTTTGTACAGTGCGCGTACGATGTCATTTAGGTGCGAAAAAAAATACGGTGGTGCGTACCGGGGTCAGGTACGTGCATGATTTTTTCAGATTTTTTTGATGAGTTTTCAAATTTTGAATTTTTTTTGAAATATCGGGAGCATCTACTCCCGGGTGCCAATGCGAATTTCCCAATTACACTCAACTTCATAAAATTAGCCCACCCGCTCATGTCGGTTTGAAGAGGACAATGTGATGAGGAAAGTTATCACCGATGAATACGTTGAATGTATTCGCTAAATCTCTTGGGAATAGGATACATCGAGAATGTCAGACTAGAAAATAGCGGACATGGAAGGATGACAATCTATGTGAATTCGTTGTGTAATAACATAATACTACAAAAGCTTTTTCTCGGCTCTAGAAGAAGGCAACTTCTCTCTCGACGATTCAACAACGGAATATACTCCAAAGAGCTAAGACACGGAAAACGACCTTCACACATCCCCCTTCTCAGAAGAAGCCGTGGGGCATCGTCAAAATCATGCACTTCGTCGCCCCTTGCAACTGTTATATTATATGTGGATTGCACTAACCCCTTTTATCTGTTCGGATGTTTGGTTACGTCTGGTAGTGTATGAAACTAAACATGGTATCAGAGCCATAGTTCTCGAGCCTATATGTGTCCACCTAGCCCTACCATTTGTTCATACTTTTAATTGAGTTGGCTAATGTATAAAACTTGACATGGTATCTGAGACCAGGGTTTCGAATCCGAGTAATGTCTTTTGTGGTTATTAAAAAAAATGTTCCTAGCCCCCTTCGTGTCCATGTATAGCCATCTTGAGTTATACATGAGATTCGCGTGTCGTCGTTGTCCTCCAGTTATATGTGGATTGCACTAAGCACTTCCAAACAACATTCACGCTCGTGGCCCCAATAGGTTAATTTGAAACAGGATTCAATGGAAAAAACTATTTTAAAAAATCTTCTTGTGGATCAAGAATTTTGAATATCCCTCCCTCAAATTTTAAATATCAGTCGTTTGATGTAGCACGTCATCAAGATATTTAGAAGCCACCACATAAATCTTTTTCCGCAACTCGGTCTTAATGATCTTTGTCATCTTAAAATACATTTCAGCTATTGTCCTTGCCACTAGTAAAATATTGTTCCTCAATGATACGATAAACCGCAGGAAACATGATATGTTTTTCAAATATCAAGAAAATATCTAAAGTTGTCAATTCGCTATGTATCAATAATGACTGAGCTAATACAATTAGAAATTTAGCCAATAAAATATACATCATCAAATTTGACTTATAAAACATACTATATCGCATATCTCGATTTGGTTTCACCCACCCCATAAGATGACCAAAATACTCTCACAACCTCCTTAAATACCACGCCTAGTACATTGTTTAGAGTCGGGTTTGTTAGATTGAAAATTAGCCATTATAAAGTGAAATACTTGGTTTCCAACTAGGTTAGAACTAGGTTATACATAATGTTCGCTAAAACAAGCTAACTTTCTTTATATACGGAGTCCCTTTTTGACATACAACACTCAAATTATTCAGGAAAACATGTGTATGTGAATGTTTTCACCAAAAATCAAGTTAGGGCGGCCGCACTCTCTTGCCCTAAGGGGAGGTTCTTCCAGGCTGGAATAGCGCTACTTTAGCATAGCAGTATGCTTCCATAGGTCAAAATGACATGCATGGTGGATGCCAAGGAGCTACTACCCTTTTCCTCCCCGCAAAAGCTAATCAAGGTGAATAAACATCGTGACATCCGGCGAGGCATGAGCTCTGATTGTGAAGCCGGCGTTTTAGGCGATTTTTCAATTGGACACTTGAGTGTAACACCAGTCATTTTGTAGCCTAAAATGTTAAGATTGGACGAATTTGGTCTCTCGTTTTAGTCAAATCAGTGTAACTAGTAGATTAGAGATTTGAGAGGTCATAGTTGAACAGGCTTGCTTTGCGGTCGTTGTGCTTATGGCATGTTGCCACTTTTCCATTGTTTTTGTTCTTCATTTCCTTCTGTCTTGATAGCTTTTGGTTGGTTGTATGACTCTAGCTTTACTTCCGCCATTCATCTTTTCTAAAATATCACATGCAATGCTCTTGCTTGGCTCGGAAAAAAAATCGATGGTGTGGCAGTTCGCCTCACATATGAAAGCAACTCATTAGAAACAATGATAGATCAAGAAAATCTGGGGGGGGGGGGGGGGGTGGTGAATTGAAAATACAAGAAGCTGAAAATGTAAAAAAGAAATCTTTAAACAGTTCTTTAGTTGTAAACAACACGATCGAGTGTGAGACCTTGCCTTAAGATACATCAGTATGAGACCTTCACACTAATTAAATTCATGACTTATTTGTGTGTTCATCACCATATAATTCAACTCTTGTTTACTCGGGTGGTTCTCTCGGTCTCTTCTTTAACTTCTTATTTAATTAAACTCTTAGAACTCACAATAGTTGTAGGTCAATGAAGTAGACTTAGATAGTAATTTAAATCACCCACCATGGTTGGTAAAGCACTAGGTTACTAGTCACTATGTGTACATACCTATATATACATCCTCGACTATATAAGTAACCAACTCCTCGGTGTAGCAGATTCGGCACTTAACCACGTAAAGTTAGACCACCTGTTTACATTTGTTTTGAAGAGGACAATGTGGTGAGGAGAATTTCGGGGCGATGACGCCCAGCATAATCGTTAAGAATGGGATACGTCGAGAATTTCGGACTAGAAAACAACCGACGGAGAAGGATGGCATTTTGCGTAAATTGGTTCTACATTAGGCACTCTAGCTGCTTGGCCAAACAGTGCAGCATGTTACACAATATAAATTTGAGTCTCTGCACCGGCAAAAGAAATTAAAACGAGTGCTATGGACTCCTCGGTACGCAATGATCATGACGCTAGCTCATTTGCCCCATCCTATCAATTCTTGCAGTATCTTCGATGCATGTCCTTCCTCCCTTAATCTGATCTAGAGGTATGTATATAGGTATACTCCATTCTTCAGTTATACTAAATGGTTACGGGACTGTAGTGCTTTCAATTTGCTTGCTGCTCGTTAAACGCTGGGCTCTGCTATGCTCTCTTGATATCATCTTTGGCAATAGCAAGTAGCTAGGCAGGCAGATGACCATGCTATCTTGTAGATCTAGCACGAGAGGTGATCACGTACGGTTAGCTTCTTTATCCTCTGCCTCGCCCGATCTGGGGTTCTATCATATCCATCTTAATTTCGATGTTGTTGAATGCATGATGCGTCTTCTTCCCTCCACCAGCCTCCATATACAAGTACCCGACCAGTAGTCTCGCTCAAGTGGCATCTCGACACCATTCTCCTCTCACTCTTGGATCCTCTGATCTCTGCTGCGCGCGCACGCACTCTTCTCTTAGTCAGTTGCTCTGCCATGGCCCCTCGCATCGCCGCTAGTGCTGCAGTTGCTGCTGTGCTGGTCGTGGCCGTGGTGGCTGGCCAGCTGCCGCGCGGCGTCGACGGCGGCGTGATCCCGTTCAACGGGACGTCGACGCTGGGGCAGTGCGCGGTGGACGAGGTGCTGGCGAGGCTGCCGACCGCCAAGTACATCAGCTACGCGGCGCTGCGGGCCGACGGGTCCCGTGCAACGGTGCAACAGGCGCGGGCAGTCCTACTACACCAACTGCGGCGTAATGAAGCAGGCCAACCCCTACACCCGCGGCTGCTCCGCCATCACCCGCTGCGCCCGCAACATGAACTGATCCATCCACCGGCGGCGGCCGGTCGGCCATGGATGTAGTGTGCGCGTCGAGCTGATCTCGAGCGAAGCTAGTTCACTACCTAGCTAGCTTTTGTGTTACTTTCTTCGTGACTTCGTCGTTGCTTGGGCCTGCGTATGTTTATGCTCGTGTGTTTTCAGTAGCTTTGCTGGGTGGATCTGTGTACGCGTGCGTGATTGAAGGTGTAGTGGTAAAATAATGGCAAGGTAAAAGTCTATGTTTGGTGATAACTCGATCTTAGATTTGGTCACTTGAGTGCAGCACCATTCATTTTGCAGCCTAAGCTGTTAAGATTGGAAATATGGTCTCTCGATTTTCAGTCATTTAAGTCCATTCAACTGGGATTTCAGTCATTTAAGTATAATTTAGGCGATTTTTCAATTGGACACTTGAGTGCAACACCAGTCATTTTAGCAGCCTAAACTGTTAATAAGATTGGACGAACTTGTTCTCTCATTTCAGTCAAATCAGTGTAACCAATGGTGTTGTAATTGGTCTCACACATGAATGCAGCTTAGTCAGTAATGAAACGACGATAAGTCAAGACAAGACCAGCAAAATCTGGGGGGGGGGGGGGGGGGGGGGGGGGGGGGGGGGGG
>CAMZMU010000038.1:40550202-40824945 GCA_947311845.1 Poa pratensis
GGGGATGAATGCTGTGGGTAGAGGCTGCAGCCAGAGAGTTGCTGGGCTGAATTTGTAAGATCGTTGGATACTGTGGTTTCGTTTCATGAGAAATGGAACAGGGTGTGAGTCCTTTATCTAAAAAATATGGAAGAAAATTTTGATTCTCTTTTGCAATTTCTAACTTCATCATGGAGAGTACTTAAAAATTTACGATTTGAATTTCAAGATATACAAGAGTTCTTTTCTGCTTACAGGGGATATTGTGCAGTTCTTCCGATTTGAAGTCCAGAGAGAACCATCCTTGAACATCTTGTCCATTCACTTGGTATGTCGAGCCCCTGGAAGCGAAGGCCTCATCCCTAGCAATCAATGTCGTATTCTCAAGTCTCAAGTTGCCTATGCAGAAGCCCACACCGTCACTGGAAAAGTGCAGGTCGCAGAACAGGACCACGTCAGGTATGCCATAAGAACATTGCAGATCTGAATGCAATTGCGCTTGAATCGGGAAATAAGCCAGAGAACCCCCCACGAGCAATGACTAGAGGACGACGACCTGCAAGACGGTACCAGAGAGATTAGCTGCATGGCGGACAAACCAGAATGCATGCGGAAAGAACATGTTCACCTTCATCTAGCACAAAAGACATGCTTTTGACATGTGTTTGAGGAAAGAAAAATTTGATAATTCACAACTCACCGCTCAGAGTCAGCCATTCGGGTACCGGAGGATCTGAAGCATTGGCTCCATGAAGAAGTAAGAGGATCAAGAACAAGAGAGGATATCTTGCCCCCATTCGAGTTAGAGACGAGCACCCTGCTGCATCACACAAATACTTTTGTGAGCTCCATGCGAACATAGGTAAGTATCATGCGTTGACAACAGATGCAACATAGACGAATCTCTGGCTTTTGAAGAATCGATTCAGACAATAATCAGAGAGGCACAAATAGTTGCGTAACAACGTCTCACCAGAACTTTTGGGGGAAATTCAGGCTTCAAACATAAGCGTAACGGAGCAGGTTTTGACGAAAGGGATCTACCTCCCGGGAGGCTAGAGCAAATAAATTATGGAGAGGAGGCAAGGCAATGCATGCAAGGTCTCTAAATCAGAGTGTGGAGAGGAGGCAAAAGAGGAGTCCGAAGACAAGGCGAAGAACTTCTAAAAATAGGGGCTTCCCAATAGACTGACACCGATTGACACGGGTGATGGATGATCTCACTTCTATGGTGAGTCTCTTCTCCACCTCAACGGTGAGAAAAGCTTGCTTAAAAGGGAAAAAGAAGAGAGATAGAATTTTCTTTCCATACCATTTTTTTTTTTTGGTTTTGCTAACTCTCAGTTGCCCGAGAAATTGTTATCTCAGTGGATGCCAAGAACCATTGATCTGACACTGATCTGTGCAAGATTTCACTTTGTTTTCTGGACTCAAAGAACGAAACGAACACTACTTGCATAAATTATTATGACAGCGAACAATTCTTTTTCTTATTTAGCACAGAGCTTTTCATACCATTATTACTGGAGAGGAATTTCATCCAAGGATTCCGGATTAGATATACTAGACATACGGTAATGCTACACCTACGGATGGTTACGGACCACTTACGCGCTGACGAGGACGAAATCCATCGTGGCTCTGAACGGAAGAAAAAAAAGAGTCCCGCTAATTATGCAACGAAAAGCTGGAACTGCACGTAGGTTTTTTCCTTTGTTCAGATCGACTAGGCCGAGCTGCGCACATTGCCGCCGCCGTGAACCGCCAGGCGCCGCGCCGGCAGACAACCATCTTCCTTAACCTGCAGTTAGACCTTGCCGCCGAGGTGCTCGCCGTCACCGTGGACGGACGCGCGCACAGGTACCCAGACTGACGGACAGCCGGAGTTGCTCGAGTTCATGCAGGTTTGCCTTGTGATTTGCGATCAACCCAAACCCTCTTGAAGTTGCTACAGTCTACAGAGTACTTCGTAGCGATCCTCGCTTCAGATCAATCGCGCCAAGCTTCATCCATTGTGCCGTCGTGATTCGTGAACGGACAGGCCGTGTTCAGGTAGTTCACCATCTTCCTCAACCCGTAGATCAACCTCGCCGTCGTGCCGTCGACGGACTTTGGACGTCCTACTAATTATGCAACGAATTTCACTGTAGGTTTTCCCGTTGGTTCAGATTGAGCATCTTTCTAGGGCAGAAAAACAGGTTCAAGTCAATTGACCAAACACAGGTTAGCTTGCCTAATCCTTGTCCATCTCTATTTGCAGGTAAATTAGTATTCTACTATGTTAGGAAGAAATTCGTTTGTTGTCAAGAAATTCTGGGTCACAAGTTCGATGCATTAACATGTCAATGAACTAATATGTTCTTTGTTTAATTAATATCTTACAATTATATTCAACTAATATGGCATAATTTAGCTCAGTCATATACCATATATACTTAGTCATATCCCTTTCAAGTACTTTTTTTAACATTATCATGATTAACAGAAATGGGTGATGGAGCTGGTTGTGTTCAAGAATGTGACATGTCTATATCAAGTGATGATGATGGCATCGAGCAACAAAAGAAAGCAATGTGGAACTTGAAGAGGACCATGGTGAAGCTCAAGCAGATTTGTTACTTGAAGATCCTGAATTGGGGATGACCTTTGATACAGAGAATGATGTGCGAGAGTATTACAAAAATTACGCTAAAGCAAAAGGGTTTGGTGTGACGAGAAGAAGCTCGAACACTGACGATAATGGTCAACTGAAGTACCTTACATAAATCCATCCGCTGTGTTACCATCTGCAAGTTCATCGGCACTAGTTATGCCTCCAATTCTAGGAGAATATACAAGCATGTTGCTTCAAGTTCAGCAAAGCTCTGCTGCTTTGTCTAATCCTGGACAATTAAACTTTGGTGGATTTGGAGGGCTGAACAATACGATGGATCAGAGTTAGACATGAGTTGTGTACCTAAAAGATTTTTTATACTGCTGGGAGTTGCAACGTTTTTGTACTACTTTATTTTTACTCTTGCTATACTGCTGGGAGTTGAACATTGTAAGACATGTTAATGATATTTTCATCAAACAGAGTTCCTGGAAGGTTATGTGCGTTCAACTTGCTGAAATTTTATTCACAGAAGAGCCATCTCTGGCCTGGGTTTGAGTTTAGAATGTTGTCAGCCTAAAAACTAACCAAATAACATCTGAAAGTAAATCCCAGAACCACGAACAATAACCAGATAGTGGACTAAATTGGTGGCCAAACCATGAGCTAGCAGCAGTACAACAGGGCACAAGGACAAAGCCAGAATTGCAGGTACAACTGAACAATTTGTATTCATGTAAATTAGAACTTGAAGCTTACACACTAGGATGTTAAAAACTTAGCACAACAGAAGTGCATAATCAAGCCGTGCTGCACAGCTTCTACCCTCACAAAAATCCTACAAGCCAGCCTTGTTTCTACATTCACTAACTCTGCCACAGGCTGTAGTACATTACATCGTCCCCAAGACTATCCACTAGCAAACTTGTATGCTCTGCTCCTGCAGAAAATAATCTGGCAGCAATCCTTTAGAATTTTGGCTGCAATCCTCTCGCCTTCATCTCCCTGCAGACCACATTAGCTCATCCATCCGTACAGCCGTTGCATTTACACGAACTGAAATTTGATGAGCTCCTTGTTCGCGAGAAAGGGGAAGTCGCCGCGCTGCCTCCGACGAGGGCAAGCTCCGCGCCGCCGCCGACGACCAAGGGCTCGCCCACCAGCTTCAGAACAGGGGAAGATCGGCGCGCAGCTTCCGACGAGGCCTAGGTCGCCGGGGCGCAGCTTCCGACGAGGGCTAGGTCTCCGCGCCGGCGCCGCGGCCAACGAGGGCTAGGTCGCCGCACCGGCCGCGAAGTGGAGATCACCCGGTATAGATGAGGTTATTTTCTAATTTGCGTTACTTATTTTCTTTCGCCTAGGACGACCAAGTTATCCCCGCTGGCTCCACGTCCGCTCGTCTCGTCAGCGCGTAGCGTTCCGTAAGCCGTTTCGTCCGTAGGTGTAGCATTACCGCTAGACATATTCAGTGCCTTCTCTGTGCGTCCTTGTTACAATGGTGCAGCATTCTTGGGTGGAAACCAAGAAGACTGAGGCTCGTTCTTGGGTGAGCGCACGGGCCCATGGTCTCGCACATCTTCTCCCCTAATCTAGGTCGCTGGGTCGAGTTGTACAGTGTGGGGTGGCCTCTCTAAAGGCTTGTAACATTTATAGTTAACAAAACAACAGCGATGACTAGCAAAATTGAGTCACAGAAACATAGAAGCTGAGTATTGGATCTAGAGACGACGGCAAAATCTCCTATTTTCCCAATTAGCTAGAGACGACGGCAAAATCTCACCGCCGCGCGGAGTAGACGGGGCGAGACACTGGATGGGAAGAGTAACGACGAGGATGTAGGAATGCCCCGATGGATGGGGAGGCAGCGGCACGCGCCCTCGCTGGGGATGGGTGGTGGGAGTTGGAGGGTAGGGGCAGCACGCGGGAGGGAGGATGCAGAGAGGGATGGGGAGAACGCACTGCCATTGGATTCCGGCCGCCGGCCGACGGGGCGGAGCCGGCGAAGCCGTTGAGCGAGCGGTGGAGCGCGCATCGATTCGTATTCAACTCGCCGATGAAGATGAACTAATGTCACAGGAAATGACGAGTATGTTCTGCAAAACGTCGGTGATTTCAAGCCCTCCTCCTCTTCTCTGCGGCCGTCGTCGGCGTGCGTCTTGGGCTTGTCCCGGGCGGCGCCGGCGGCGGCGGCCCCCTGTCTCTACCCCCTCGGTGGCGTGCTAGCGCGGGGAGGCGCGGCGCCGGGCGGCGCATCCAGGCGGCGGCGGTCCGGGGCGGAGGTGCCCTTCTGCTACGGGTGGTGTGAGCGGCGGCGGCGCCGCCGTTGGTGGCGGTCATGGCAGGAGTTTCCGGCCAGGCCCTCCAGGCCCAGATCTGGGCCCTTTGGGCCCGATCTGGGTCAACGCGGGTTTGGTTCGACCCTGCTACACCGGTTGGACTGCCGAACCTGCTTGTGACGGGAGTGACGGCGACGACGCCGCGCCTGCTGCAGCGGGGTGGGCGGGAGCTTCACGAACTCGTCTGAGTTCGGCCGGGCCTTTGGAGCCGCTTGTGGGTAGCGGCGGCGGTGACCTACGTGTTGCAGCGTGGCGGCGGAGACTTCACGGGCCTACCCGGCCTGGTGTGTCTCTGCTGCCGCGTCCGGTCGGCAACCGCCGCTGGCGGTGGAGGATGCCCTCCAGGTGGTTCTGCTGCTGCCGCCCTCTGGCTCCATGGTGGCCTGGTGTGCTCTTGCCTGCCGTGTCCGGTCGGCTACCGTCTATGACGGTTGAGGATGGTCCCTCCCGCGTGGATGTGGTACTGCCGCTCCTTGTCTACAGCGGGTTCTTCACAGTTCGGTCGGCCTCGCAGCGAGCACCATGGTGATACGGCGATGGTGACTTCAATTCCGTGGTGGCGTTGCTGGTGGGTGGCAAGATGGTTGGAGCGCTTCGGATTGTCCAGCGATGTGGTTTTTTGGGGGTCGGGAGAAATCCCTATCATCTTGACACCGACGCGGTGACGCTTGCGAGTGTCGCTATTCCTTCCCGAAGGGCGTCGGGTGTACCTCTTCCTCACTACCTGTAGCGTACCGAGGGAAACCCTAGGACCAGTCCGGGCAACAGCAGCGTCATCGTTATTCCCTTCTTGGAGGTGTTGTTTGGTACGCGGCGATTCCGAGTGCTAGGATTGTGGTGGGAATTTGCCGGAGAGGACGCAGCGGTTGCGAGTCAATTTCGTTTTCGTTGATCCGCCAATGTTGGCTTTGTTTTCTCTTCTTTCTTCTCTTTCTTTTCTTTTGGGCTTATTTGTGCTGTTTGCCCCAGCGGTGGTCTCATGGTTGTATCGGGTGGTTGATATATTAATATAGCGGGGCGCAAGCCTATTTCTTCAATTACTGCCAGACAGGAAAAAGAGAGAGAGATTCAGCTATAAGGAACGCCTCTCGCTCAGAAATGTAACGATCCAGCCATTTCTAGTGGCGTGAACAATGATTTCTACCTGATCTCTTTATTTGAAAATGTAAAAAATATTTATATTTTTTAAAACCTGAAAAATTATCTTACACCTTTCGTAGCCCCGCATGCTTATTTTTGTCCATCTTTTCATGGTTATGAGCATGATCACGCAATTTAAATTCAGATCTACATAATATGTAGATTTGACTATACACACTTTCAAATCTACAATATACCAAGATTTTGAATTTTTTGTGTAGCCCATAATAAAAATAACTTTGCATGCTTGTTGGATGCTACGTTGACCACATTCACAATTTTCTATAGATTTTTAAACTTGCAAGTTTTTAAATTTTTTAAATAAATATATCACTGGAACTCGTGAGCCAAAGTGATTTTTGGCATTTCTTCTTCTTTACGCCAGCCAACAATTTCCTAAAAGGTTCAGTATCTAACTGTTTATGCTTTATATTTTAACTTCTTTTCATCGCATATTTTAACTAGGGAGGCCCTCAGAAATGTATGTCCACGTTTATAAAATATTGCTTTTACTCAATTTAAACGCTTATTCTGAAATCGTGTCCATGACTTTATACTAGCCATTATTTTCTATTAGCCACGAGGCAGACAATTGTGAGCAGAAGCTTGTCAAATCGGCCATCCCTAAAATCAGTGGCGAAGTACGATAAAATCAGAGGAAGAACGAACTCTAAAAAATGATGCAAATACTAAAATAATGCCGAGACATTTACACTTATAATCACTTATACAATAAAAAATGAGCATATTTGAATATAAATAGAACCTAAAATGTACCAATGGAAAGCACTACTTTTAAAAACTCTTCTTGTGGATCAGGAATTTTGAATATCACTCGTTCGATTTTGAATATCACTCGTTTGATGGCACTTCATCAAGTTATGAAGAAGCCGTCACATAAATCTTTTTAGGCAACTCGGACTTAATGATCTATGTCATCTTAAAATAAATTTCAACTATTGTCCTTGCCACTGGTAAAATGTTTTTTCTCAATGAGACGAAAACCGTAGGAAACATGATATGACTTTCAAATATCAAGAAAATATCTAAAGTATTCAATTCTCTAGTATGAATAATGACTGAGCTATACAGTTAGAAAATTAGCCAATAAATATACAATGTCAAATTAGAACTATAAACATAATGTATCGCATATCTAGATTTGGTTTTCGCCCAGCCCATAAGCTGGCCAAAATACTCTCAGGACCTCCTTAAATACCATGCCTAGCACATTGTTTAGACTGGTTTGTTAGATTGAAAATTAGCTATTACAAAGAGAAATACCTGGTTTCCAACTAGGTTAGATCTAGTTCTTATTTTCGATTGGAAATCGGTTTTACGCAATGTTCTAAAATAATCATAACTTTCTGATACCGAGTCCCTTTTTGATATACAACACTCAAATTATTCAGGAAAAACATGTGAATATGAATGTTTCGCTAAACATCAAGATAGGGCGTCCGCACTACCTTGCCTAAGGGGTTCGTCCAGGCTGGAATAGCGCTAGTTTAGTGTAGCAATATCCTTCCATAGGTCAAAACGACATGCGTGGTGGATGCCAAGAGCTACTACCCTTTTCTTTCCCGCAAAAGCTAATCAAGGTGCATAAACATCGTGACATCCGACGAAGCACGAGAGGCTAAGCACATGGTAGTGTGTTTGTTACAAACCATGTCAGCTTGTCACGCCGAAGATTTAGGTGATTTTTTAATTGGACACTCGAGTGCAACACCAGTCATTTTTGCAGCCTAAACTGTTAAGATTGCCGAATTTGGTCTCTCGGTTTAAGTCAAATCAGTGTAACCAGGAGATTAGAGATTGTAGAGGTCGTAGTTGAACTGGTTTGCTTTGCAGTCCTTGTGCTTATGGCATGTTGCCTCGTTCTGTTGTTTTCTGTTCTTCCTTCCCTACTGCCTTGATAGCTTGTGTTTGGTTGTATAACTCTGGCTTTCCTTTCACCAATCCTCTATCTTAATATATCACATGCAGTTCTCATGAACCTTCGGAAAAAAAATCAGTGTAACCAATGGAGTGGCAATTGGCCTCACACATGAATGCAGCTTAGTCAGTAATAAAACGAGGATGGATCAAGATAAAACCGACAAAATCCGGGGGAGCATGAGGAATTGAAAAGACAACAAGTTGAAAATGCAAAAGAGAAATCATTTAAATAGTTCTTTAGTTGTAAACAACAGGAGTGTGAGACCTTCCCTTAATATACATCAGTATGAGACTTTCACTAAGACAACAACCATTCGGTCAAATTCCGTGGCAAATCACGAGGTTAGGCCTACACGGAATGTTTTTATGCAGGGTAGGAATACCCTCGATGGGTAGTTATATAACATGAAATCGTCCATGAGATGCATCGAAAAAAATTAATATGATTATCTTTAAAATTGAATTTGAAAAAGCCTATGATGTCTTCCTCCAACAAATTTTGAGAATGAAAGGTTTATCGAATTATTGGTGTGCTTGGATCCGCAATTTTGTTACTGGGGTAGTGTGGCCATTGAAATCAATGATGATATTGTCAAATATTTCCAAACAAAAAAGATTAAGACAAGGGGACCCTATATCACCAATACTATTTAATATATTGGTATATGTAAGCGGTCATGGTAGAACGTGCCAAACTAGACAGCCAAATTGAGGGAGTTATTCCACATTTGCTTGATGGTGGACTTTCTATTCTTCAGTACGCGGACGATACGATTTTGTTTACGGAGCATGAACAGGAAAAGGCTAAGAATCTAAAATTAATTTTATCAGGGTTCGAGCAATTATCAGAGATAAAAATAATTTCAGCAAGAGTGAATTGTTTTGTTTTGGTATCCATGAGGAATCTACTCAGTACGCAAAACTATTCTGATGTGAGCAAGGGCAATTTCTTATCAGGTATAAGGGTATACCAATACATTATCGGAAATTGTCAAACACCGAGTGCAAACACGTGGAGGAGCGGCTCCAAGCGAGGTTAAGTAGTTGGAAAGGCAAATTACTATCTCTTGGTGGAAATTTGGTGGATAAATTCAGTCATGTCTAATATGGTACCGTATATGATATCATTCTTCAAATTGCTTAAAGGGGTCTTGAGCAAGTTGGATTATTACCGATCAAGATTCTTTTGGCAAGGGAAAAGTGAGAAAAGAAACATCGACTAGCTAAATGGGATGTCGTTTGTCAACCAAAAGATCAAGGAGGGATGGCTATTCATGACCTTCAGGTCAAAAATACAGCCCTCCTGGAAAATGGCTTTTTAGGCTACTTTTTGAAGATGGGGTTTGACAAATGCTTGTCAGTAGGAAATATATCGGGATAAAAACATTGCCACAGGTTTATTGGAAGCCTGGTGACTTGAAGTTTTGGGCTGGTATAATGGCGACGAAGAAATATTTCTTTCGCTTTGGAAAATTTAATATTAAGGATGGATCAGAAATTAGGTTCTGAGATGACAAAGGGTTGGGAAAGACCACTGTCCGAGATCAGTATCAACTTTATACAATATTATCCATCATAAGAGCGATACAATAACTACGGTTATGATGTCATCACCCCCGAATGTGACGTCCATGCGAGATTTGGTCGGACTTAGACTTGCAGGCATGGAATGTCCTGTTAGGATGGTTGTCTTTGGTACAGCTGTCGCAAGGGTTTGACGAATTTTGCGGAGTCTACGTGAGAATGGAAAGTTCTCTCTGAGCACCATGTTTAGAGCTTTGTTTCATTCTGAGATACCGGTCAATAATAAGAAAAAAAATTGGAAGATGAAGATACCACTAAAGGTAAATCTCTTTGCATGGTATATTCGTCGAGGTGTTATTTTAACCAAGGATAAACGTGTTCAACACAAATGACATTAAATTAAAAAGTGTGTCTTCTGTTCTCATGACGAAACGATCAAATACTTATTCTTTGACTACAAGTTTGCCCTTTCTATTTGGACAACCATCCAAATAGCAATGATAAGGTTTTTCTGATAAAAGTTCTTCTCTCATGCAGGTTATCTACCGATGCACCAATTTTCTCCATTCGTGGTCCACATTATAATGCTGGAAAATTGAGGCCTTTTTAGTTGGTGTGTGCACGATTGGAAAACCCGGCGGGGGATATTTTTATTCGGCATGGATGGCGGATTGTCCCCCCAAGCATATATGCGATACAGAGCTTATAACTTGTTACTTGCCTATATACTATTATTTTATTTTCAGTCTGTTATGAGTAAAAAATGAGACTTTCACACTAATCAAATTCATGACTTATTTGTGTAGTCGTCGTCATCTAATTCAACTCTTCTTTACTCGGGTGGTTCTCTCGATCTCTTTTTAAACTTTTTAGTTAATTAAACTCCTAGAAATCACAATAGTTGTAGGCCAATGAAGTAGACTTAGATATAGTAATTTAAATCACCCACCATGGTTGGTAAAGCACTAGGGTACTTGTGTACATACCTATATATATCCTCGAGTATATATGTAACCAACTCCTCAGTGTAGCAGATTCAGCACTTAACCTTGTAAAACTTGACCACCTGTTTACATTAGTTTTGAATAGGACAATGTGGTAAGGAGAGTTTCGGCTGGCGATGACGCCCAGCATAATCGGTAAGAATGGGATACGTCGAGAATTTCAGACTAGAAAACAACCGATGGAGAATGATGCCATTTTGCGCAAATTGGTTCTACATTAGGCACTCTAGCTAGGGGGCTGAACAAGGCAGCATGTTACACAGTATAAATTTGAGTCTCTGCACAGGCGAAAGAAATTAAAACGAGTGCAATGGACTCCTCGCTACGCAATGCATGACGCTAGGTGGCGTCGACGGTAGGCCTAACATGGCCATCACGGTGATCTATCCTAGATGGGATGGCGGAAGATGGTGGCAGCGACTTCTGATGTGCGTATGCGGCGTGCGCTGAGGATCGGCTGGACCGGTTTGTGCTTTCGGGCGCGCTGTCAGGTGGCCTGGTTGAAGCATCTGGTTTTAGATGATGTGTGTTGGTGTGTGAGGTTAAGGCATCGGCTCTAATTAGTCCACCCCCTTCATCAAGGTTTTAGGTGTAGCGTTTATCGCCTAGATGGTGGTTTTCAGTTGATCGATGTAATGCTTTGTAAGGTGTTGAATGTTAATAATTACGGATGGCTGTGTGCATCATTTTGATGCAGAGGTCGGGGATCTGCACCCCCTTTTCTAAATAATAAATATATATTTTTTTTAGATAAGGGGGTGCGGATCCCCGGCCTCTGCATCAAAACGATGCACACAGCCATCCGCAATTATTCAACAAAGCTTACAAGATACAACATAGATCAAACCGAAGTCAGCCGCTCGGCAACAACAGTCGCTACAACTATGATGGGGGTGGCCATGATCAGAGCCGCATGCTCTGACCTCACACCTACACGCATCATCTACAACCGGATCACCGGTCCAGCAAACCCTCAACGCGCACCGCATGCGCACGCTACAGAAGTCGCCGCCGCCATCTTCCCCATCCCATCTTCAGTGTCGATCAACGCGGTGACCTTGCAAGGCCTGCCATCGGCACCGCCACGGCGCCAAACAGCTCCACCATCCTGCGCGAGTTCATCATCATACGCTCATCGTCGAGACCCCGCTGCGCCACGCCGCCGAGACTCATCGTCGTCAACGTGGTAGATGAACACCACTCCACATCTTGCAACCTCCTTCCAGCATCTGCTCCAAAAACGATGCCCCCAAGAGGGAGAGCAACACCGAATAGCGCCGCCATCGTCCGATCCGGGGATCCGGACCTAGGGTTTCCCCCTGAGCAGCGCGAGTATGTAGATGGTGGCTGCAGCGGCGATGCCTTCACGAAGGTAACGACGCCTAAACGCCGCCATCGCCAGTTTGAACGAAGTCAAATCTCGGTTTTCACCGGCAACCACACACACCAACTCGCCGCCGGGCCAACCGGGGGATCATGAATCCGCCACAGCCAGCCGGCCGACCAACTCCGGTGGAGGAGGAAGTCACCACCGCCATGCCCGGAGCCGAAGCTCCTGGCTTCCTCATGCCGCGGTACTAGTCCAGGAACCCGCTTTCTTCCGTCGGAGTCGTCGCACTGCAGCCAACGGTGAGTGGGTCACGGCCCGACCGAGCCCATCTGGGCCCAGATCAGGCCCGCCGCCACCGCCGACCTGCGCCGGTCCGCCGCCGTCCAGCAGAGCCGCCCTGCCGCCGCTAGCCGCCACACTGCCCTGACTCGTCCTAGCGGGCGCCTCCGCATCGGTCCGAATCGGGGCGGAGGAGATCCGCCGCCGCCACCACGCCACCCAAACTTTGCCGGGCGGCGCCCCGGCGGCGGCGGCGGGAGGGACGTGGGCTGGGGGAGGCTCGGGGAGAGGCGGGGGTGGACGCCCCGGCGCGGCGGGCGCCGCCGCGCGGAGGCGGAGGAGAGGTTAGGTTCTACTGCGTATTCTCACGATGAGAGGAAACTTAGGGATTTTTAGTCAGCTTTCCCCAAACTCGGTACGAGGATTTTAACCCCAAACACACATCGTGTCTATTTCATATAACTCAAAACGCTGCTTTCAATTTGCTTGTTGCTCCGTTAAACGCTGGGCTCTCCTATGCTCTCCTGATATCATCTGTGGCAATAGCAACTAGCTGGGCCGGCAGATGACCATGCTATCTCGTAGTCGTAGGTCTAACACCAAGGTGATCACGTACGGTTCGTTTCTTTATCCTCTGCCTCGCCCGATCTGGGGTTCTATCATATCCATCTTAATTTGGACGTTGAAATGCATAATGATGCATCTTTCAGTCTTCTCTCCACTCTTGGGTCCTCTGATCTGCCATGGTCCCTCGCATCGCCGTGAGTGCTGCTTTGCTGGTCGTGGCCGTGGTGGCCGGCCAGCTTCCGTGCGGCGTCGGCGGCGGCGTGATCCCCTTCGACAGGATGTCCACGCTGGGGCAGTGCGCGGTGGACGAGGAGGTGGCGAGGGCGCGAGGCTGCCGACGGCCAAGTACATCAGCCACGCGGCGCTGCAGGCCGACGGGGTCCCGTGCAACAGGCGCGGGCAGTCCTACTACCCCTACACGCGCGGCCGCTCCGGCATCACCCAATGCGCCCGCAACATGAACTGATCCATCGACCGCCATTGATGTACCTCTGTACTGCGTGCTAGTAGATCGTAGAGGGCGGTGTGGATGGGTGCGCGTCGAGTTTATCTCGAGCGTAACTAGTACACCGGTCAAAGCTAAGCTTGTGTTACTTTCGTCGTTGTTTGTACTTGTGTGTGCATGTGTATGCTCTGAAACTGTAAAACAGAAATCCAAATTTTAAAAGGGCGTGACTAATTCATAGACGAATGAGAACTAGCTTTAGTCACGTGACATCATCAGTAATCAGTTGCAAATCATGTTGTAACTCATGCTTAACACAAATCACGAAAAAATCCACGGTCCAGCTGTAACCCCACTTGTAACTGAAAAAACATCAGTTTGTAACTCAATTTGTAATTCATAATTGCACGTATCATGATATAAATCTGGTGGTGTATGACTTAACTGAGCACTAACTAAGAATTAGCAAAACCGTTTTTCTAAACAGTTCTTTAGAAATGTTACTAAAATGGTGGCAATAAACATAATGCAGTATTCTTTTAGTAAAAAGTCACCACACAAGTCAAAGGTATTTTGAAGAAATAAAGTGTAAAATAAAGATGGCAAATAATCCATGAATATTATGGAAAATCATCATTTTTTTATTTCCTTATATTTGTGCCTAAATTTTTGTTGAGTTTACTGCTTTCTGTTTTTGAAAATGCATGATTTTAGTTGTTGCATGTTTCCTAAATATAATCATGGTTTAATATTTTGATTAAAGTTTTAATTACTTTATCATGGTTTTTATTTAAATTTATTTACAAATAAATTGTCTTTGATTTCTCAATCCTTAATTTTTTCTTCAAAGTTGTGTGGTTTTCCCGCTTTTTTGTGTCGACTAGCGGTACCACTACACATGTTGTCATGCCATTGCACATTGCCACTTTAATCGTGAACAAAAGCAATATATTATCTGATTTTTCAAGTGCAAACATACAAAAGCAATCGTGAAAGTTCTTGATATGTGTTCAGTTGCAAGCATACATCGACCTGACCTTGACACTATTTAAATCATGTCTCCTTTTGTGCATTCGTCGCCATATAATTTGACTACTTTACTCGTGTGATTTTCTCAATCTTCTTGATTAATTAAGCTCCTGCTTGGAGTCAGAAGGATGATCGATATGTCACTGAAGACACATAATTATTAACATTACCTGCCATGGTTGGTAATGCACTATGCTACTAGGCACTATGTGCACGTACGTGCATATACATCCTGCAATCTATAAGTAGCCAATTCCTCAAAGTAGCAGAATTACTCCCGGTGCCAATGCGAATTTGCCAATTACGAGAGCGGCGTTTTGGCTCTCGGGAGTAGATGCTCCCGGTAGATTTCAAAAAAAATTCAAAATTTGAAAACTCGTCAAAAAAATCTGAAAAAAATCATGCACGTACATGACCATGGTACGCACCACCGTATTTTTTTTCGCGCCGAAATGACATCGTACGCGCCCTGTACAAAAATGACAAAATTCCTGTCAGAAAGTGAGATTCAAATTTTGAATTTCTGACAGGAAATTTGTCATTTTTGTACAGTGCGCGTACGATGTCATTTAGGTGCGAAAAAAAATACGGTGGTGCGTACCGGGGTCAGGTACGTGCATGATTTTTTTCAGATTTTTTTGATGAGTTTTCAAATTTTGAATTTTTTTTGAAATATCGGGAGCATCTACTCCCGGGTGCCAATGCGAATTTCCCAATTACACTCAACTTCATAAAATTAGCCCACCCGCTCATGTCGGTTTGAAGAGGACAATGTGATGAGGAAAGTTATCACCGATGAATACGTTGAATGTATTCGCTAAATCTCTTGGGAATAGGATACATCGAGAATGTCAGACTAGAAAATAGCGGACATGGAAGGATGACAATCTATGTGAATTCGTTGTGTAATAACATAATACTACAAAAGCTTTTTCTCGGCTCTAGAAGAAGGCAACTTCTCTCTCGACGATTCAACAACGGAATATACTCCAAAGAGCTAAGACACGGAAAACGACCTTCACACATCCCCCTTCTCAGAAGAAGCCGTGGGGCATCGTCAAAATCATGCACTTCGTCGCCCCTTGCAACTGTTATATTATATGTGGATTGCACTAACCCCTTTTATCTGTTCGGATGTTTGGTTACGTCTGGTAGTGTATGAAACTAAACATGGTATCAGAGCCATAGTTCTCGAGCCTATATGTGTCCACCTAGCCCTACCATTTGTTCATACTTTTAATTGAGTTGGCTAATGTATAAAACTTGACATGGTATCTGAGACCAGGGTTTCGAATCCGAGTAATGTCTTTTGTGGTTATTAAAAAAAATGTTCCTAGCCCCCTTCGTGTCCATGTATAGCCATCTTGAGTTATACATGAGATTCGCGTGTCGTCGTTGTCCTCCAGTTATATGTGGATTGCACTAAGCACTTCCAAACAACATTCACGCTCGTGGCCCCAATAGGTTAATTTGAAACAGGATTCAATGGAAAAAACTATTTTAAAAAATCTTCTTGTGGATCAAGAATTTTGAATATCCCTCCCTCAAATTTTAAATATCAGTCGTTTGATGTAGCACGTCATCAAGATATTTAGAAGCCACCACATAAATCTTTTTCCGCAACTCGGTCTTAATGATCTTTGTCATCTTAAAATACATTTCAGCTATTGTCCTTGCCACTAGTAAAATATTGTTCCTCAATGATACGATAAACCGCAGGAAACATGATATGTTTTTCAAATATCAAGAAAATATCTAAAGTTGTCAATTCGCTATGTATCAATAATGACTGAGCTAATACAATTAGAAATTTAGCCAATAAAATATACATCATCAAATTTGACTTATAAAACATACTATATCGCATATCTCGATTTGGTTTCACCCACCCCATAAGATGACCAAAATACTCTCACAACCTCCTTAAATACCACGCCTAGTACATTGTTTAGAGTCGGGTTTGTTAGATTGAAAATTAGCCATTATAAAGTGAAATACTTGGTTTCCAACTAGGTTAGAACTAGGTTATACATAATGTTCGCTAAAACAAGCTAACTTTCTTTTATATACGGAGTCCCTTTTTGACATACAACACTCAAATTATTCAGGAAAACATGTGTATGTGAATGTTTTCACCAAAAATCAAGTTAGGGCGGCCGCACTCTCTTGCCCTAAGGGGAGGTTCTTCCAGGCTGGAATAGCGCTACTTTAGCATAGCAGTATGCTTCCATAGGTCAAAATGACATGCATGGTGGATGCCAAGGAGCTACTACCCTTTTCCTCCCCGCAAAAGCTAATCAAGGTGAATAAACATCGTGACATCCGGCGAGGCATGAGCTCTGATTGTGAAGCCGGAGTTTTAGGCGATTTTTCAATTGGACACTTGAGTGTAACACCAGTCATTTTGTAGCCTAAAATGTTAAGATTGGACGAATTTGGTCTCTCGTTTTAGTCAAATCAGTGTAACTAGTAGATTAGAGATTTGAGAGGTCATAGTTGAACAGGCTTGCTTTGCGGTCGTTGTGCTTATGGCATGTTGCCACTTTTCCATTGTTTTTGTTCTTCATTTCCTTCTGTCTTGATAGCTTTTGGTTGGTTGTATGACTCTAGCTTTACTTCCGCCATTCATCTTTTCTAAAATATCACATGCAATGCTCTTGCTTGGCTCGGAAAAAAAATCGATGGTGTGGCAGTTCGCCTCACATATGAAAGCAACTCATTAGTGAAACAATGATAGATCAAGAAAATCTGGGGGGGGGGGGGTGGTGGTGAATTGAAAATACAAGAAGCTGAAAATGTAAAAAAGAAATCTTTAAACAGTTCTTTAGTTGTAAACAACACGATCGAGTGTGAGACCTTGCCTTAAGATACATCAGTATGAGACCTTCACACTAATTAAATTCATGACTTATTTGTGTGTTCATCACCATATAATTCAACTCTTGTTTACTCGGGTGGTTCTCTCGGTCTCTTCTTTAACTTCTTATTTAATTAAACTCTTAGAACTCACAATAGTTGTAGGTCAATGAAGTAGACTTAGATAGTAATTTAAATCACCCACCATGGTTGGTAAAGCACTAGGTTACTAGTCACTATGTGTACATACCTATATATACATCCTCGACTATATAAGTAACCAACTCCTCGGTGTAGCAGATTCGGCACTTAACCACGTAAAGTTAGACCACCTGTTTACATTTGTTTTGAAGAGGACAATGTGGTGAGGAGAATTTCGGGGCGATGACGCCCAGCATAATCGTTAAGAATGGGATACGTCGAGAATTTCGGACTAGAAAACAACCGACGGAGAAGGATGGCATTTTGCGTAAATTGGTTCTACATTAGGCACTCTAGCTGCTTGGCCAAACAGTGCAGCATGTTACACAATATAAATTTGAGTCTCTGCACCGGCAAAAGAAATTAAAACGAGTGCTATGGACTCCTCGGTACGCAATGATCATGACGCTAGCTCATTTGCCCCATCCTATCAATTCTTGCAGTATCTTCGATGCATGTCCTTCCTCCCTTAATCTGATCTAGAGGTATGTATATAGGTATACTCCATTCTTCAGTTATACTAAATGGTTACGGGACTGTAGTGCTTTCAATTTGCTTGCTGCTCCGTTAAACGCTGGGCTCTGCTATGCTCTCTTGATATCATCTTTGGCAATAGCAAGTAGCTAGGCAGGCAGATGACCATGCTATCTTGTAGATCTAGCACGAGAGGTGATCACGTACGGTTAGCTTCTTTATCCTCTGCCTCGCCCGATCTGGGGTTCTATCATATCCATCTTAATTTCGATGTTGTTGAATGCATGATGCGTCTTCTTCCCTCCACCAGCCTCCATATACAAGTACCCGACCAGTAGTCTCGCTCAAGTGGCATCTCGACACCATTCTCCTCTCCACTCTTGGATCCTCTGATCTCTGCTGCGCGCGCACGCACTCTTCTCTTAGTCAGTTGCTCTGCCATGGCCCCTCGCATCGCCGCTAGTGCTGCAGTTGCTGCTGTGCTGGTCGTGGCCGTGGTGGCTGGCCAGCTGCCGCGCGGCGTCGACGGCGGCGTGATCCCGTTCAACGGGACGTCGACGCTGGGGCAGTGCGCGGTGGACGAGGTGCTGGCGAGGCTGCCGACCGCCAAGTACATCAGCTACGCGGCGCTGCGGGCCGACGGGGTCCCGTGCAACAGGCGCGGGCAGTCCTACTACACCAACTGCGGCGTAATGAAGCAGGCCAACCCCTACACCCGCGGCTGCTCCGCCATCACCCGCTGCGCCCGCAACATGAACTGATCCATCCACCGGCGGCGGCCGGTCGGCCATGGATGTAGTGTGCGCGTCGAGCTGATCTCGAGCGAAGCTAGTTCACTACCTAGCTAGCTTTTGTGTTACTTTCTTCGTGACTTCGTCGTTGCTTGGGCCTGCGTATGTTTATGCTCGTGTGTTTTCAGTAGCTTTGCTGGGTGGATCTGTGTACGCGTGCGTGATTGAAGGTGTAGTGGTAAAATAATGGCAAGGTAAAAGTCTATGTTTGGTGATAACTCGATCTTAGATTTGGTCACTTGAGTGCAGCACCATTCATTTTGCAGCCTAAGCTGTTAAGATTGGAAATATGGTCTCTCGATTTTCAGTCATTTAAGTCCATTCAACTGGGATTTCAGTCATTTTAAGTATAATTTAGGCGATTTTTCAATTGGACACTTGAGTGCAACACCAGTCATTTTAGCAGCCTAAACTGTTACTAAGATTGGACGAACTTGTTCTCTCATTTCAGTCAAATCAGTGTAACCAATGGTGTTGTAATTGGTCTCACACATGAATGCAGCTTAGTCAGTAATGAAACGACGATAAGTCAAGACAAGACCAGCAAAATCTGGGGGGGGGGGGGGGGGGGGGGGGGGGGGGTGCGGGTGGGTGATGGGGAATTAAAAAGACAACAAGTTGAAAATGTAAAAGAGAAATCTGTTAAACAATTCTTTAGTTGTAAACACCATGAGTGTGACTGTGTGAGACCTTCCCTTAAGATGCATCAGTATAAGACTTTCACACTAATCAAATTCATGACTTATTTGTGTATTCATCCATCTAGTTCAACTCATCTTTACTCGGGTAGTTCTCTTGATCTCTTCTTGATCTTTTTATTTAACTAACTCCTAGAACTTACAATGGTTGTAGGTCACTGAAGTAGACTCAGATAGTAATTTAAATCACCCACCATGGTTGGTAAAGCACTATGGTACTAGTCACTATGTGTACACTACATACCTATATACACATCAACTCCTCGGTGTAGCAGATTCGGCGCTGAACCACGTAAAACAAGAGCACTTGTTTACATCAGTTTTTAAGAAGACAAGTGGTGACGAGAGTTTCGGCCGGCGATGACTCCCAGCATAATCGATTACTGCATCACGAGATATACTAAGAATGGGATACATCAAAAATTTCTGAATAGAAAACTACCGACGGAGAAGGATGGCATTTTGCGCAAATTGGTTCTACATTAGGCACTCTAGCTGCTAAAATTGGTTTCCTAGACCGATAAGTCTTTTGATGAGCTACATTTGCACGTCTACGTCCCCGCTCCATGGGTGCCCTCCCACGACCTTATTGATTTCTTCGTTGATGGGAGAACTGAATCGGCACTTGCATTATGTCTAGGATTTTGTGTTGCTTCTTACTCCCTCCATCTCAAAATACAAGGCGCCCTTTAATTTCGCTGGTCAACGACGTCCAACTTTGACCATGATTTATACTTATAATATGATCACAAAATTATTATAAAATATATGAAATGAAAGAATTTTGCAAGACAAATCCAACGATACCATTTATACATTCTAGGTCCACATAATTTATTATATATTAACGGTCAAAGTTGAGCACCGAAGACCAGCACAAAAATAGCACGCCTTATATTTTGAGACGGAGGGAGTATTTCTTTCTTTTTGTTTGGTCAAAAAGTAGGGAGTACTTTTACCGTACCCGGGAATGAATATAGGCCCTCCATTGCCATCCATCTAACGGTTGATCTTAACTGGTACTCCAAAACAAACACGAAGGAGTACTCTCTCTATAGACCATGGAGTACCTCGATTTTAGGGGTAAATAGGTAATTGAAAGGAAAAATCGTATGGACACTCAAACCATTTAATAAATCATTCATATCCAAGTTTTGGTGCGTCCTACTCATGTACAAGACGGAAAGTTAAAAACTGGAATCGATCTCCGTTGATCAATCTAGGAACCCTAATCCTTGGTTTTAGCAACGAAGAAACGACGACCTTGTGTTCCTTCAGCGGAGAGAGGGGCATCAGTTCGCTAGGCGGCTATGTGGCCGAAGATGTTAATTAGAGACAGCTACCGGCAATGGTCTAGGCACAGCGGAGGAGGTTTTTGGACGACTACGGGGAAGAGCAACCCAAACAAGGAGTATGTGTGTATGTTATTGCGCCGGCTGAACATCATGATTTTCTTATAGTTATGCCTAACTTTTGTTGAGTTTACCTGGTTTTTATATTTGAAAAATGCATGATTTTCATCCTTGAAATTTTTCGTAAATGTAATCATGGTGTAATATTTATTCCAAGTTTGTTTCCAATTTTTTAAATTACGTTATCATGATTTGTAACAGAATTTAATTATAAAAAACATTTTTATTTGGTTTCCGCACGCACCAGCTGATGGAAGAGATCAGATATGTAACTCGCATCAGCTTGGTTGTGAGCATCAAGCTCACTTAAATGAAATGGCCTCAGGAAGAGGGCGAATTGTGCGCCATGACACAGCGAAAAGCCCAGGAGCCCATTGCCGATGGCCCGTACACTCAGTGCCAAAACCTTCAAAAAGTTGTGTGGTTTTCCCACTTTTTTTTGCATCGACTAGGCTACCAGATGTGCACATGCTGCGATGCCATTGCGCATTGCCACTTTGATCGTGAACAAAAGCAATATATTGCCTGATTTATCAAGAGCAAACCCAACATTTTCAATGTTTGAGTTGAAGGATAAACTAAAGGACCGTTCTCTCCACTCTTTGTACGTTTTCTTCCGAAAATACAAGTCGCATTAGTATGACATGGTCATAGATTTAAACCTGTGATCACTTTATGCACAAAAGTATATAGAGTGAGTACTTGTTCCCTCAATATCACAAGTAGATGATGTTTTGCACACGTCTTACTTCAAACTTAAATTTTTTTACTATATTATCGTTTTATTATTTGTATTGAGAACTTGTACACTTTAAGTTAAGATTTGTTTTGAAGGTATATTCATAATATGACATTTTTCTATGTTTGTACATATATTATAGTAAAAGTTGTATTCAAAGGTAAATGAAGATATTATATGAAAAGATTTTAAGATATATCTTACGATATTATTAGATGCTAACGATTTTTTAAAATCTCTGTCATACTTTACGATGTTTGACTTCTGATTCTTAAAAAATTTAGACGCCTTATTTTGAGTAACGGGTGTTTATATTTTATCAGTTTTTTAGGGAAACAATATTATCAGTTGGAATCGTGGTGAATTTCTGAACGTCGGAAAAAAGCCAAATAATCAAACGGTTTTACATTTTGAGATCGAGGAAGTAATAAAATTGTAAGAATGGATTTACTCTTAATTCAAAGTTCGTTCACTCTAGACATTCGCGCTGTCGGCAATGTGCACAGCATAGTCGGTCCAATTTTTGAAGAAAAAAAAAAGATCCGGCGTTGACCGACTCACGTAGTCTGGCACGTACGTGTAACGCGAGCCAACCGCACAAAGCTGGAGCGGTGGAGGCGGCGTGGACTTGTCTTGCCTCGACGCGCACCGCTCTGCCCATTTGCGCTTGCCGACGCTCTCGAACATCCCCGCCACCTTCGGGAAGCCATAGCCCACAGCCTACCACCGTACGCACGCACGACCGTCGCGCCATGGCGCTCCTCCTCCCACGCACGGCGCGGCTCGCGCTCCTCTCCGGCGCCCCGCTGGCCTACTCCTCCTCCTCCTATGGCGCCGCCGCGACAGCGCCCGCGCCCGCGCCGTACCGCGGCGGGGCGCCGGCGCCGATGTCGAAGGCGGCGGAGTTCGTGGTGTCCAAGGTGGACGACCTGATGAACTGGGCGCGCAGGGGCTCCATCTGGCCCATGACCTTCGGCCTCGCCTGCTGCGCCGTGGAGATGATGCACGCCGGCGCCTCCCGCTACGACTTCGACCGCTTCGGCGTCATCTTCCGCCCCTCCCCGCGCCAGTCCGACTGCATGATCGTCGCCGGCACGCTCACCAACAAGATGGCGCCCGCGCTCCGCAAGTACGTATATATGCATGATACATCACCCTGCCATCTTCTGTATTTTCTCTGTTCAATTGGCCTGTTCGTGTTATTCATTTGAGGGAGCATTTCGTGGTTACGGTGCTCTGTTTTTTCACTTGCTTTCAGATTCCTCTCGCGTAGGTGTATTTTGTTCATGTTCTCCTCTTGTGCCCCAGTGAACTGCATGCCACTATACCCTGATGCCCTGAGCCCATGTGCAGAAATCGGTTTACTCTGAGCATCATATACCCGAACTAGACTTATGCTGTAATCCGGCAATATTCACTGTGTTGTTATAATTCAGTGAGGCCAAAACACCTATTGTACACGCTATCTTGATTTCTTGATGTTGGTACAGTAAAAAAATACAGTCAAAAAAAATTCTTGATGTTGGATTTGCCTTTTATAGAAGAAACACAAACACTACAGTGACATGATGTCTTGGCATTTGGCAATCCCTCTGTGTCTCTTGCTTTCCACTGCCATGGGACGAGGATGCAGGTTTTCTTGACATAGTATAGTCATGGGTCATCGGTTACTACTGTTCATTGCAATTTCTCGAGGTTTCTTGATTGGGATATCAAGAATACAAATTAGCTTGATACCTTGTGTTTTGTTCACTGTGGTTGTTAGATTTTATTTCCATTTTTAGATAATCGTTTCATACATATGAAAATTTTACATATACTCCATCTGGATGGGCAGGGTTTATGACCAGATGTAGATACCATCTTAATGTAGCTGACATGTTGAGCTTCATCTGTCCTTGTCCTCGGCAGGGTTTATGACCAGATGCCGGAGCCTCGATGGGTGATCTCGATGGGCAGCTGCGCCAACGGCGGTGGATACTACCACTACTCATACTCCGTCGTGCGTGGGTGTGACCGGATCGTCCGAGTGGATATCTTCGTCCCCGGCTGCCCTCCGACCGCTGAAGCCTTACTGTATGGCGTTCTTCAGCTGCAGAAGAAGATCAACAGGCGCAAGGATTTTCTTCACTGGTGGGAGAAGTGAATTGGCCCTTCGATCCTATGTCTGCCACGGCGTATGTCTGGGATCTTGTGTGTTACTTTTTTTTTTTTCTGTCTGGTGGAATAAGAGAAGCATGTGCTTCCTGGTTAGCTAGCATGCCGTGGTAACTGAGAAGTAGCTGTGTGTGCGGTTGGGGGTCTACCTTGCTTCAGCGCTCGTGAAGAAGCTAAGCACAGGTGGTTGAACAGTTGATGCTTATGGAGCTTTGTCGTCCCCCAGTTTGTACTGGTGTTGTATCTGTGTTGTGCATGTGATGGAAATGATGCGTTCTATGCAATTGTGATGTCGTGTGCTATTTGAGTTGTGTGTTCGGGTTCGTGTGATCTGTCTCTCTAGTTTGGATGACACGGACTTGCCAATAGCCCTGTTGGAGCATATTTGGTATTCGTTCGGCATTCATAGTGAACTAGTAATTAAGACACCCCGTGCATTGCAGCGACATATCTTTAAAAACTTTGTTTCTACAATCGAAAAGACATAAGACACATGAAGAAATCGTCTAACAAAAATATGCAAGACTCAACTGATCACATCGAGAGGCTAATTTCAGTCTGACATAAAGTGATTGTGCATTTGACCAATCAAAAGTGAAGGTTCAGACATATACCTGATTGATGTTGCAGGGAAAATAATTCAAGACATAGTTAAGATGAAAAATTGATAGTATGGATAGCTTACATAAAGAGATGACTATTATTAATTTCAGTTAATGGGGTTCTACTTTTTTTGAAACTGTAACCCATATATATTAGGTCAGCAAGCCGCCTCATTAAAAACCTTCCAGTCCCCGTAGGTATCCTGGTAAGGAAAAGAGTGCGTCTGGACCTTGCCGCCTTTAACCATCAACCATAGTTACATCGTACAAGATATCATCTAGCAAGAAGCCCGGGGGTTCATCGACCCAATTACAATTAACTTTAGAAGAAAAGCATTGCTTAGCTAGAATATGAGCTACTCTATTCGCCTCCCTGGGACAATGAGAAAAGGAGACTGAGCCAATCGCTACCACCAGATCGACACAGTCTGCAAATATTGCCGCTGATTCGTTCCACCACGTCTCATCTCCCGTACAAGCATCCACCGTTTCCAGGGAGTCTGATTCAGCAAGAACTACAGAGAGCCCTAAACTATTTGCTAGGCGTAGTCCTTCCTTCATTGCACATGCTTCTGCCATAGCTACTGACGCCACATGTGGCAAATAAACAGTTGATGCAGCTATGAACTTCCCCTGGAAATCACGAATAACAGCGCCACACCACATGGAGAATTTTGCTTTTTAATAGCGGAAATTTCTACGTAGAGATTTTTTTCTACTTTTGGATACCTCTATGTAGCATTCACCATGGGAGGAGGCCCGGGGGACAAAAAGAATTTTCGAAACGGAGGCACATCTCAACCTCACAGCCAGTAGAAAGAGAGTAGGCTAGACCGCAAGGAATAGTGCACCTTTTTATGCACGAAATTTTGCATTTGAAGTTTTAAAAAAATCAACACACACATAGGTTGCGGGTGGAGGTATGTACGTGTGAAGTTTGAAACTTATGTACGACATCTTCTAATCTTTACAAACATCGCAAAATACTTAGGCGGCATACTAAGTCCAAAAATTATAACTTGACCTAGGAACGGTATGCTTTGCATGAATCTCAAAACAAAATGAATGTGCAGATGTTGGGAACCATAGTTGTCACGTCCGTACCATAATTCTCGCATGGGGGAGTTAATTATCCACTCGACACGGTGCATTTCGAGCATGGTGTTGTGTGCTGCTACTGGTGGTGGGTACAAAGCGGACGAGGGCCCGCGAGGGCGATTTTCTGTAGTGGAGAGCGACCATATTTAGTTTTTTTTAACAAAAACACAAATTACAATAACTTTTGTCGAGAATATAAATTAGAAACCATTTATGCTGTTGTATCTTGCTTGACAAGATATTTAAAACAAAAGCTCATTTTCATATGTTTCAATGAACATACTATTATTTTTTATTTTGTTGCCGCGTATCGTGAATGGTGAACGCGCTGATGGAAGAACGCCCCCTTAGATCAGATGCGAATTTTCGTGTGCTAGACCCAACGACATATAATTCCCTACAAAACCAAACGAACATATCAAAACCACCTAAGTACTATTCCTACAGTCCAAAACCATCTAGTTCTCAAGCGCTGATATGTGCACTATAAGTTGTTGATATGAGTACTTGAAAGCCAACATCAGTAAAGACTTCCCCTACAAAACATCAGTGACACCATTCAATTCATGACTCGTTTTGTGCATTCAGCACCATATAATTCAATGCTTCTTTACTCGGCGTTTCTCTCAATCTTTTTGAACTTTTTAACTAATTTAGCTCTTAACTTTTTTTTTTGATTTTTTAACACTTGTATTCAAACGATAAGGAAAATACAGGTACAGATACAAGTACACAGAGACACAAAGGATACGGGAAAACAGCGCTGCTGCGCCACTTTTACAGGACGAACCCCCAAAGAAACCGAAACCACGCAGAAGTCCTCGGAGTTCATCTTCAACCTCACGAACAGAGCTCCCACCAGCCTTCCGACGAAACCACCATCGAAGAAGCAAGCAGCAAGCATCCAATCGCACCACGGAGCAGACGGAGCTCCTAGCCCAGAGGCGTTGACGAGCCGCAGTCGCCACCAGCTCCACGAAGCTGGATCTTCAAGCAGACAAAGCATATCGGCCGGGACGAAACCCGAGCCACCTCTGCTCCAGACCTGAGCCCAGCGGCACACCACCTCCGACGAGGTGGCCAGATCTCTCTCCAAAACATCCCTCAAACCAGCAGCAGCAACCGCACCCGAGCACCAGCACGCCGACCCCCTTCTCCCCTTGCCACCACGGCCGGCCGGAGACTTGAGGACAGCAGACCAGCACCTCCTCCCCTCCAAAGCACACCACCCCACAAACCCCTCACCGCCGCAGGAGGAAACGACGGCAAAACGACGACGGGGCCGGAGGACAGGGACCCCAAAGCTTGCAACCGACGACGCCGCCTCGCCGGCCGCACGCAGGGGACGGAAGCTCGACGGAAACGAGGAGCCCCGAGCACCAAAAGACGCCGGTCCTACCCCGCCGCACCCAAGCACGGCGACGCATAGGAGGAAGACCAGCCCCACACACCTCCACTCCGACAGCTCCTCCGCCTCCAGGACACCGCCGGCTGGAACCCAACCTACACTATGTACAGATCCGGGGTTCCCCCACCCATCCGTCGCCGACACGGCCGACGGAGAGCGAAGGAGCCCGCGAATCGCCGACGAGCACCGAGGAGAACCTCCGATTCGCCTCTCTCTACTGTTCACAAGAGAGGGGAACGGGGGCAAGGCATTTAGCTCTTCACTGAAGTCACAGTGTTGGTAGGTCATTGAAGTGAACTCAGATAGGAATATAAATTGCACGCCACGGTTTGTAAAGCACAGCGGCACTAGGTACTACGTGTACATACCTACATGTACATCGTCTAGTCTATAAATAAACAATTTTCTAATGTAGCGAATTCAACACTCAAGCTCATAACATTAGACCATATACTTGCATGAATTTTGAAGACGAGAATGTGTGGCAAGGAAGGTTACAGCTGATGACGACCCAGAGCATAATCAGTAGCCGTGTCACGAGATATCCTAAGAATGGGATACATCGAGAATTTTATAATAGAAAACACCAGACAAAGAAGGATGCCATTTTACGAGAGTTGGTTCTATATTAGGCACCCCACCTACCTAAGCTTATTTACTAGACCGATGTAGCACTTCTAGACAATCAAAAAATTCACATCTACGTCCCGACCGCCGAAGCTAAAATGCAAGCTGTTCTCGAGTTGCAAAAGATCAAGAGGACATGGGGATTTCCTAGACTGATGGGAGAACAAATAGGCACTTCGTTCCTGTTGTTCATGTCTTCCGCTGCGGAAGTCTAGGAGTTTGTGTTCTTTCTTCTTTCTTCGATTTCTGTTTGGCGCAATAATAGAAAGCATGTGGTTCCTGATCAGCAGGCATGCCGTGGTAATTGGAAAAAGAAACTGAGAAGCCAGTTTATTTGTACTACTGGTTTTGTATATCCGTGTTGAACCAGTGGCTAAACTGGCGCATTCTATGAAATTGTGATATCGTGTACTGCTAAGACTTTGAATTATGTGTAATCAGTCGTGTTGGTGTGATCCATCTCTCTAGTTTGTGTGACACAGACATGCCAATAGCCCTATGTAGCATATTTGGTACGGAGCCTTCGTAGTGAATTTAGACCACATCAGATGAAGAAGTTTGCATTTTAAGAGCGGGATTTCTTCATTGAATTTTTTTCTCATGTGTGATGGGTGACGTAAAATCTAACACTAAAAGAACAACATACCTTTGACTTTCTCTATCTAGCAGTCACCGCGGGAGGCCTATGGGGAGTCAATTATGCACTCGAGACGATGCCCTTTGAGCATGGCACTAGTGGTATTTTCTTTACAATGAAATAAAAAATGCAATAACTTTTTGACCAAGCATATAAAATAGGAAGGGCTTGTTGTTGTATTTCCCATGATAATACAATAAAAATAAGAACTCATTTTGGTATGTTTAGACAAATATAGTTTTACTTCATTTTTTTAGGATTTTATTTTTCCGTAAATTTGCCATGGTTCGATGCAAAAAGCCAACAAGTAGTGGACAAGTTTCGTCATGTGTTTCGCATGCTCAATATCGCTGCTCATTAGTTACCTAGAGTGTGTTAATCTTCTATTAATTATGTGTGGCATGGTGCTCCTCCAGATTGTGTCCGGGAGGCACTTTGTAATGACATTATGAATATGGATCAATAAAGTGCACATGTCTCCGTCAAACAAGTTGTGGACAATACACCAATATTTTTTGACGAATGTACAGTTCAATTTATATATCTCCCTCTTTCACTACGTAAATGAAAATGATGCACCGACAATGTTATGACTCAACAAAGCGTCACATGCATTATGGCTCCTTTTCAATTTTTAAAACTATAGACATAAAGCGTCTATAGTTAAACAAAACAAAAACTGCTGAAAGATGAGAGGCAAAATCCAACAAAGAAAATGAAAGTTATGGGAAATAGAAAAATCTGAACGGGACAGAAAACACGAAAGGCAGCAGAGCAAGCTCTAAGGGAAGGGGATCCTTTCTTCTAATTTGCCCTACCATTTGTGAAGAGGTCAACTAAGTTGAGTTCCTTCCGTTGTTTTGTTGCGTTGTTTATGGTGTGCTAGATGTAACCATATTGTCCAATGAGAGTAGCCCAACCCAAACATGCACATCTAATCCCAATTGTGCATTTTTCGGACAATCTAAAACCATTTAGTTCTGAAGTGCAAACTAGCATCGGCATGCGACCTTGGCACTATTCAAATCATATATCCTTTTGTGCATTCATCACCATCTAATTCAAATATTTTTTTACTTTCACAATTCTATCAATCTTCTTTAATCAGGTTATTCTCTCAACCCTTTCGAACTTTATGATTAATTAATTCAGTTCATAATTGGAGTCTGAACGTGCTAGGTCACTGAAGTGAAGTCACACAATAGTCTAAATTAACCCACCATGGTTGGTAAAGCATTAAGGTACTAGACACACTACGTGTACATACCTACATACCTACGTATACCTCCTCCAGTCTATAAGTAGTCATTTGCTCTTGGTGGAATCAACACCAAAGCTCATAGAACAAGACCGCATGCTTAGATTAGTTTGAAGAGGATATTGTCGTGAAGAGAGGTAGGATCGATAATGAAGTCGAGTGTAATCGTTAACTCCATCACGAGATATCATAAGAATGTGATGCATCGGGAATTATAGACTAAGAAGCGATCAACAGAGAGTGATGTCATTTCACGAAAATTGGTCTTACAATGGATACTCTATCCGATGATATTGGATTGATTGTCCTAGGGATTACTCCTTCACGAGCTAGGAAATCGCATGGTGTACTGTTAGATGCGCTTGGGTGGCTTAGATGTAATTTGTACCTACCACAGGGTTAAATGAAATTGCAGCAGCGGGGTCTCTGGACCCCACCTCTTGTACAAAAAAAAAAAGATGCGCTTGGGCCATGCAAATAGCTCACAAAATCTCTTCTGTCTTCCATCTTGTAAATGTCATTTTAATTAAAAGAATATATGAATATGGTGACACATGGTTTCCACTGAGAGTTGTGACTGTTGTGATCTTCGTTCTTTACTTTAATATTCTGAAATTGCTCTCAGCTAGTACTTGAGTATTGCTAAGCACGGGAACCATTCGTTGGCCCTCTTCATTCGTTGGCCCTCTTGATGAACCCAAGGTTTATACAACTCGAACCAACACGTATTATACCAATCAGTTATAGAGACAACTCGTTCAGATTTCTCTCATATCCATCTCATCTCAAAACGTTTATTTGAATTCGCAAGGTGTTTTAAACAGGCCCGACATGAGCCGTGACTCACATGAACAAATAAATTGTAAGTGTATTCATTTACATTGTCTTGTAGATAATGACAATGTTAGCCTAGCTATATAACTGATAGAACCGACACCGACGACTTTATGCTTTAGGGGGTGTTTGTTTGGGCTGTGGCTGGCTGTGCTGCTGTGTAGGGAAAGCTGCTGTGCAGGAAAAACTCCTTTTCTGAGTGTCACTGTTTGGTGACTTAGCTGACTGTCTAGCTGTGTGTTGAGGAATTGTCTGAAATACCCTCAGATTTCAGAGCACATATACATTTACTGATTGAAGTGTACAATCGTAACTATTTTTATTATCTGGGACTATAATGGTAAGTATAAATTATACTTGAAACCAACAGTGCCAATAAAGAAAAAGAAAAAAGCTCAAAAAACAAAGAAAAAGAAAACAAACAATACATACAACTTATTTACAGTCATCAGTACATGCACCGATGCACATGCGAGAACTACTTGCACATGCGACAGTCTTTTCGTGTCGCTCGTTCGGCTCCTAGTGCGTGGAAAGGCTAGAAAGATGTAGCGAGTGGCAATTCTGCGTAAATACGGACAACGGCAGTGGCAAACCAGCATACCGATTCGTTTGTAAGTCACAAAGCTGCGGGAAGCACCTCCGAGGTGCTTCGCTCGCGCAGTGCAATTGCGACACCGGTTTTGGCAAAGCCCGTTTGGTTCGAATGACCAGCTTATTTCTGTGGAAAGCAGCTAAAAGCTGAAACAAACACCCCCTTAGTCAAGCGTGGAGCTAGCATGTATTGATTGATGTCAAGTGACACCAACCAATTTTTACTACTCCCCTTTGTAAATAAAGAAATTCTACTATTATAAATAAAAAATATCACAGAAAAATGTGAATGGCACAAAAAATTATTTTTCCCTAGCTACGCCCTTGTTGGCACTAGTTCGAATTGATCCTATTGTTTAGACCATTCGTTGGCCCTCTTCATGAAGCCGTGAAATTCTGAAACGAAAAAATGCAATAAATTTTGACCAAGCATATAAATTAGGGAGCGCTTGTTGTTGTATTTCCCATGATAAGATAATAAAAATAAGAACTCATTTGGATATATTTAGACAATAGTTTTACTTCATTTTTCTAAGGAATCTGCTTAGCCCGTGAATGCGCCATGGTTCGATGCAACAAGTAGTGGACAGTTTCGTCATGTGTTTCGCATGCTCAGTGTCGCTGCTCATCAATTACCTGCAGGGTGCTTATCTTCTGTTAATTCTTTGTGGCGTGGTGCTCCTCCGGATTGTATCCAGGAGGCACTTTGTAATGACGTTATGAATATGGATCAATAAAGTGCAAGCGTTTCCCTTAAACAAGTTGTGGACAATACACCAATATTTTCTTGACGAATATACAATTCAATCTATATATGTCCCTCTTTCACTACGTACGTGAAATGGATGCATCGAACAACGGTATGGCTCAGCAAAGCTTCCCATGCATTATATGGCTCCTATTCAATTTTTAAAACTATGGAAATAAACGGTCCATAGTAAAACAAAACAAAAACTGATGAAATATGAAAGGCAAAATCTAACAAAGAAAGTGAAAGTTATGGGGAAAGAAAAATCTGATCTGAACAGAAAACACCAAAGGCAGCAGAGCAAGCTCTAAGGGAAGGGGTCATTTCTTCTACTTTTTCCTACTATTTGTGAAGAGGTCAACTAAGTTGAATTCATTGTGTTGTTTTGCTGCGTGATTTATGGTGCGCTAGATGTACCCATACTGTCCAACGGGAGGAGCCCAACCCAAACATGCACATCAAATACAACTATGTATTTTCGGAAAATCTGAACCCATTTAGTTCTCAAGTGCAAGCTGCAAACTAGCATCGGCATGCGACCTTGACAATATTCAAATCGTATATACTTTTTTGCATTCATCACCATCTAATTCAAATATTCCCTCCGTTTTGATTTACTTTGCGTTCTGGGTTTAGTCAAAGTCAAACTTTGCCAAATTTGACCAAATATTTAGAAAAAATATCAACATCTACAATAAAAAATCTATAGTATTAGAATCATCATAAATTATATTTTCATCTTATATTCATTTGGTATCATGGATGTTAATATTTTTTACTCGTGGTCAAACTTGACACAATTTGACTTTGAGTAAACCCAAACGCGATGTAAATAAAAAAGGGAGGGAGTATTTTTTTACTCTTAATCCTGTCAATCTTCTTTACTCGGTTTATTCTCCCAATCATTTGAAACTTTATGATTAATTAATTCAATTCATACTTGGAGTCTGAACGTTGGTAGGTCGGTGAAATTAATTCATGCAATAGTCTAATTAAATTACCCACCATGGTTGGCAAAGAATTAAGGTACTAGACACACCATGTGTACGTACCTACATATACCTCCTCCCGTCTATAACTACATACTAGGTATATGAGCGCGGCGACACGCCGCGCCTGTGTGTTAAAATTCTAATTTGAAGACGCGGGAAATGTAAAAATGTTTAAGTTTGGAAATTACTGGTTTTCGAAAAGTTTGTTGTTGTAAAAAAGTTCACATTTCAGAGGTTGCTTAAATTTGAAAGTTGTTGTAATGTGGGAAAAGGAAATTATGTCTTAGGGGCGTTTAGTTTTTAAAAATTGGTTAAACTGGAAATATATTAAGTTTTGAATTATGTTTGCGTTTGTAGAATGATCAAGTTTGAAGGAATTTTGAAATTTTGAAGCGTTGAAATGTTGATGATGTTTTGGATTCAAAATGCTTTTACTGCAGAAAGAATGTTCAGATTTTTTTGAAATTAAGACAAAATTTACCGACCGGTTTAGATTTTATGGATAAAGTGGGTAAGTAAAATGGTAGCATATGTCAGGAGCTTAATTTTTTTTGAAGAAATGTTTTAAAAAAGAATGAAGATCACGTTAATTTGTTTGATGCGGTTAAATATTATAGGTTGGAGGTTCCCAAGTGAGAAAATAGGGAAATCATTTTACAGCAGAAAGAATGTTCAGATTTATTTGAAATGAATACAAAATTTTCCGACCGGTTTTGATTTCATGGAAAAATTGGGTAAGTAAAATGGTAGCATGTGTCAGGAGCTTAAATTTTTTGAAGAAATGTTTTAAAAAAGAATGAAAATCACGTTAATTTGTTCTATGCGGTTAAATATTATAGGTTGGACGTTCCCAAGTGAGAAAATAGGGAAATCATGTGGAAAAACTAATACATCATGTTTCGAACAATATGGGCATTTATTAGGTGCCGTGGAATTTTTTTTTTTTAAATATGGAGTACTGATTGGTAAATTTCAAACTTCGGAGTGTTTGATGTTTAAAATTATTTAGAACTCAAAGTTTTTTTGCGCTTAAAATTTTCTGGGAGTTTTTTTAAATTGTATGCGTTGGGTCATGTTCAAATTTGAATTGTTTTAATGTTTACGAAAATGTTCGGAGATGGAAGCCATTTAAATTTGTGGTATACATAAATATGGAAATTGAGCTGAAATGCGCAAATAGATTTTGGAAAATTGTACAAATTTGAAGTTATTCGTAGTTAAATTCTTTTAGTGGTTTAAAAAAAATAGGTTTGGAAGTTTTTTTTTTGGGAATATGCAAAATTTGAAATTTTTCCAGTGGTTATTTCTGGGAATTTTTCCATTTTCCGTTTTCCCTTTAAAAACTGGCGGGGGATTTGCCGTCATGTTGTTTTTTCCTCATGTTTGCAAATACCGAGGTGTGAAGAATTCAAATTTAGGTGTGGAGAAATCAAATTTGAATCTGTTCACAATCAGAAGTTGTTCAAATTGAGATCTGTTGAAATTCAAAGAAAATTGGTGTTTGTAAGTTTTCAAATTTTGGAAGTCGGTAAAAGTGGGAAGTTATTTACATTTGGATTGTGGCTGCGCCTATTAAATGATCGCATTTTGCATGTATTAATTTTTTGGAGTATTCAAATTTTGGATTTTGATCGTACGCCATAAGTAGGCAGCGCCCTTTTGTTGTGTCCATGCTGCTGTATTTGCTTTTTTCTTCCCGCCTGTGCGGCCAAATTTAGTTTTGGAAAATGTCCACATTCTAAAATTGTGCAGATATCGGAATTATTGAAGTGCAAAGAGAACCTACATTTGGAGGTTTTTCAGACTTCGAAAACTGTCCAAATTGGAAGTTATTATTCGGATATGAATTTTTTAATGCTTGCGGGAAATGGACAAATTTTGGAGGCATTTAAATTTATGAATTATTCAAATTTGAATTTTCATCGTGAGGCATGAATATTTTTTGACATATTATTTTGCATCTGGAAATTATTTGAATGCAAGAGAGTTTGTGCTTTGGCCATCTCGCAATACTTTGAATTGTTTAAGTATGTTTGTATGTTGGCATGTTTTTTTAGTTGTAATTAGGGAAAACATATTTCAAATATCTCCAAATATTTGAAAGTTTTGAATTGTCGGAAAGTTTTGTTCTACGGCATAAGTAATTAGCACGTAATTTTCTGATTATTTTGTTGTATTACCCTTTTTTTTGTCGGTGGACATATTCAGAGATTTTTTGATTTTTTTGAACGACTTTTAATTCTTCTGGAAATTTTCTAGCCTTTCACGCTAATACGTTGAAGGCATTTTCTTTTCTTTTTTGAAATATTGAAAATTGAATGGAGTTCATATGCCATAAGTAGTTTTTTTTTCTGTTTTACGTTTAATTTCAAGGAAAGTTTACATTGTTATGTTTTTTCGAATGGCAAAGTTGGAAAAATTTTGGAAATTATTCATATTTGTTAAATTCAATTTAGAAGCAAGGTACAATTAGAGCATATGAATTTTCATTTTCTTGAAATATTCATCCAGCCAAACAATTTTTTTTTTCTAATGCAGTGACAATTTTGTGTTTTTTTTTGGAATTTGGTCACATTTGATTTGGAAATGCATGTAATCATTTTTTTTGTTTGAAGTAATTTATATTTATTAAATTCAATCTTTGGAAATGCATGTAATCAAACCTTTTTTTTTTTGAAGTTTTTTATGTTTATTAAATTCAATCTAGAAGCAAGCCATAATTAGAGAAAACGAATTTGCATTTTCTCGAAATATTCATCTAATGAAACGTTTGTTTGTTTGTTTAAATGCAGTGACTATTTTGTTTGTTTGCAAACTTGTGGAATTTGTTCTCATTTGATTTGGAAATGTAGCTAGTCAAAAAAAAAATATTTGAAAAGCTCAAAAAGTCTTGACAAAATAGAAAAGCAGAGCAGAATGGAAAAAAAATAGGGAAGCCCGGCCCAGCAAAAGCCCATCTACAGCCCAGGCCCACCATGATGTCAATGTGACGTCATCGGTGGCCGGAGCCGCCGCGGCGGGGACGACATCGCCGGCGGCGAACCAGCGCGTGCGAGGACGCGCGACTGGGCGCGCTGAGTGCGCCTCGACGCGGGGTATCGTAAGGTGGCGGCGCCACCACAGTCTGGCCGCCGGAACCTCGCCGGCGAGGAGCAAACGCGGCGGCAACCCGCGGGCGCGGCGGCGTCGATTCCGGCGCGGCCGCGGCACTCCAGCAAGCGAGAGTCCGCGAGGAGGAAGAGGGGGCGACGGCGCATCCAGGCGTATGCGTAGATCTGAGCGAGGAGGCGTGGCGCGGCGGCGGCGCGGCGGTTCTGGCGTCGCGCGGAGAAGAAAGAGGAAGGGGGGGGGGTTATGGGTTTTTTTGCAGAAAAGACCTTCGGCTTTGCTTTAATTCATTGTAAGTCCTCCTCGTAGAACTGTGGACTGCGGGTTTGGTTTGTAGGTTTGTGAGGGATTTTTTTGCAAAACCGTCACGGAGGCGTTATATGGACCGTCCGATCGTCGATCGACGGCTGGGATCGAGCAGCGTCGAACACTGTAGATTTTCAACAGTAGCTACTGTAGATAAGCTACAGTAGAGGAGCGCTCTCAGCGCGAGAATTTGCACGGCTTTCATATAGTTAGTATACCCTCCTCCAGTCCATAAGTAACCATTTGCTCTATTGGTGGAATCAACACCAAAGCTCATAGAACAAGACCGCCTGCTTACATTAGTTTGAAGAGGATATTGTCGCGTAGAGACTTATGACCGATAATGAAGTCGAGTGTAATAGGTAACTCCATCATGAGATATCATAAGAATGGGATGCATCGAGAATTTCATACTAAGAAACGGTCAACGTAGAGTGATGCCATTTCACGAAAATTGGTTTTAGAATGGATACTCTATCCGCTGAAATTGGATATATCGTCCTAGGAATCACTCCTTCACAAGCTAGGAAATTACATGGTGTACTGTAAGATGCGGTGGGCCATGCAAATAGCTCACAAAATCTCTTTTATCCATTTTCCATCTTATAAATTGGGAGTGTCTATTTGTCAGTCGACTGTTTTTTATTTCGGGCACAGTCTGATTTCTAAGCCAATTATTTGTTGACACGTGCAAACGGTAGCCCACTACTCGAACGCATACGCATCTGCGCAAAAAAGGGTTCGACTCGCCCGCAGAGCGCATCTCGTCGCTCGCTACAGCCTACATGCTCCTCTGGCCCCTGGGCGTTGGCCCAGCACGCTTGGGCTAAAAAACAAATACGCTTCTTTCGGCTTGCTGGAGTAGGAGTACTACTGATCAGCCACTAGCTCCCAGCGCATGCTCGCGTGCGTTCTTTTTTTCTTCCATTTTTCTTAATTTGGTTGCTTTAAATATATAAACAAAATAAGAGTGAAATAAACTAAAATTTGGGTGAATCAAAAATTCTGGTGAACCAAAAATAATAGTAAAACAAAAAGAAACAAAAATTCGGGTGAACCAAAAATAATAGTGAACCAAAAATGTCGGTGAACATATAATGAACTAAAATTCGGCTGAACCGAAAATTCCGATGAATCCGAAAAGGAACAAAAATTCGAGTAAACTGAAAATAATAGGACCGAAAATAATAGCGAACTAAAAATTCCGGTGAGCCAAAAATAATACTGAACCAAAAAAGTAACTACTACAGGAAATCATTAATTAAATAACTGCTGGTCGAATGTAAATAAGCATAACAAAAGGAAAAATACATCACACCAACGGTATACAATGCACGTTGTAGTAACTATACACTATTGATAGATAATCAAGCTTATAAGAAAAATATCCACTACTGATAGATCATCAAGCATATCTAATCATGCATCTAAGAAAATAAAGAGACAACCTTAAATAATAAATGAGAGAAAACAACTGTGCTATGCAAAGGGACAGAGAAACCACAGATATATATATATATACACATAGAGAGAGAGACATAAGGACACGAATAGAGACAGACATAAGGACACGAATAGAGAGAGAGAAAGAGAGAGATAAGCTATGACTGATATAAGAGTTATAACAAAGAAAGAGCCAAGTTACAGAGAAAAACCTATAATCTAGAGAGAGATAGAGAGCCAGAAATAGGTAGAGAGAGAGAGAGAGAAATGGAGAAATAGAGAAACATAGAGAGAGAAATAGGTTGAGAGAGATAGAGATAGAGAGAGAGCCATAGAGAGAGAACTTGCAACAAAGAGAGAAATAATAGGAGAGAGAGATAGAGCAAAGGAACAAAGATACAACCCTATGACTGAAGAAAGAAATACAACCCTAGAAAAAGAGAGAGAGCCAAGAAACAGATAAAACCACTGAGAGAGAGAGAGAGAGAGAGAGAGATAAGGCCACAAATAAAGAGAGAGAGGCAGTCGATTTCCGGAGAGAGAGAGAGAGAGAGAGAGAGAGAGAGAGAGAGAGAGAGAGAGAGAGAGAGAGAGAGAGAGAGAGAGCTATGACTGATATAAGAGTTATAACAGAGAAAGAGCCAACTTACAGAGAAAAACCTATAATCTAGAGAGAGAGATAGAGAACCAGAAATAGGTAGAGATAGAGAAAGTAAGAGAGAGAGAAATGGAGAAATAGAGAAAGATAGAGAGAGAAATAGGTTGAGAGAGATAGAGAGAGAAATTGCAACAAAGAGAGAAAGAATAGGAGAGAGATAGAGCAAAGGAACAAAAGATACAACTCTATGACTGAAGAAAGAGATACAACCCTAGAAAGAGAGAGAGCCAAGGAACAGAGAAAACCACAGAGAGAGAGAGAGATAAGGCCACAAATAGAGAGAGAGAGAGCGGCAGTCGATTTTCGGAGAGAGAGAGATAGAGAGAGGGGGGAACAAATAAGTAGGTAGGTTGGTCTGTAACTTAGAAACAACAAGTCACCAAAACTGGGTTCAAGAGGGACTGCCACGCGGAGAGAAAGCACTAGAAAATTCAAAATAAAACCACTCTCTCCGTAAGCGCGGCAATTGTGTCGGATCTGGCCGGGTCGACCTATTCCAGAGCCATGCCCAAATAAAAAATGGGCGAGGGGCTCTGCCCATGACCCCGCCCATGGGTCAGATCTCAGACCCATCCCCGGACCCGACGGGTCACCCATCGTTCTACAGGCAGCACATCAAATGAGAATATCCAGCATTTCAAAACAGCAAGATGGCATGTTTTAAGTGTTCAAATGCATCAGTACATCAAAATGATGAAATTCAATACATCAAATAGTCTGATTGCTCACACAAACACAAAGGATAAACATTAGTAAAGTTCCCAGGAAGGAAGCACTAGTGAAGTTCCCAGACACAAATAACTGGCATGGCTACATAAAATTACAACAAGCAGCTCCCAGAAATTACAACAAAGAGCTCCTAGGAATTACAAAATGCTAGCAGCAGCTGGAACCCTAACTACCCTATCTACACAGCACGGCAGAGATCCGGGGTTCCCCCACCCTCTTTGGAGGCGGAGGCGCTGCCGGAGTGGAAGGTGGTGGTGCTGGCCTCTCTCCTCTGCGCCGTCGTCCTTTGGGGCGTCTTCGCGGGGCCAGTGTCTTTTGGTGCTCGGGGCTCTTCGTCTCCGTCGAGCTTCCGTCCCCTGCAGGCGGCAGATGAGGCGACGTTTTCGGCTGCTCGCGTTGGGGTCTTGTTCCTCCGGCCCTGTCGTCGCTGTTCTGTTGTCTCCTCCGGCGGCAGTTCTGGGCTTGTGAGGTGGTGTCCTGGAGGTGGTGGGGTTCCGGCATCTCCGGCCGGCCGTGGTGGCGGGGGGAGGTGTGGTTCGGTCCTGGTGTTTTGGTGTGGTTGTTCTGGTGCTCTGTTTCTGAGTGGCTCCTCCGGCCGGCCGTGGAGGCGAGGGGAGGAGTTTCTCGGAGGTGCTGCGCCGGAGCGGAGGGGTGTGGAGGCTGCTGCTGTGGGTGTTTGTGGTTTGCAGGTTGAAGACCTGGCCATCTCCGGTGAGGTGGTGCGGCGCTGGCCCCAGGTCCGGGGCGGCAGGAGCTTGGGGTGCGTCCCCGGCCGATGGACCATCACTGTCCTTAGATCCAGCTCGTCGGAGCTGGTGGATGTTGCGGCTCATCAACGCCTTCGGGCAAGAAGTTCTTCCGTTCCCTTGGTGAGTGCGCTCGGCGGCTGTTTCCGTTGTCGTCTCCGGCGGTGGAGGACTTGCGTGCTGGGTGACCTCGAGGTAGAAGATGGAGTGGTGCAGCAGTGGTGTTCTCTGTATCCTCTCGTTTGTTTCTGTGCTTGTATCTGGCTGTGTACTGGTTTCCTTACTGTATGAATACAAGTATAAAAAATCAAAAAAAAAAATGCTAGCAGCAGCCAGCGCCCAAGCATGCTAGCAGCCAGCAGCAGCCAGCGCCACAGGCACGGAGATAGCGGGACAAAATGAAACGGGCCGAAAACCGGTCAGCCCGTCCCATTGCAGACCCAATAAGAAAGTACTACCCACGAACAAAACACACCCGTGCGCAGACAGATGTGAGGAGAAATCACGAATATTGAAAGAAGATGGACGGACACAGATTTGACTGATCGCGAAATCAAAATCAGTCAGCTGACATACAGCAAAATCCTATAAATTTGAACCCAAGGTTTATACAGTTTGAACCAACACGTATCGTACCAATCAGTTCAAGACACGACTGATTCCGATCTCTCTCATACTCCCTCCGTTCATTTTTATAAGACGTTTTAGTGTTTAGTAGGTTCATCTACTTTAGTATGTATCTAGTCTACTTTTAGTGTGTAGATCCACTCATTAGAGTATGTATCTAGTTTACTTAAAAAAGTCTAAAACGTCTTATATTTGTGCACAGAGGGAGTACCAATCTCATCTCAAAACGTTCATTTTGAATTCGCAAGGTCATTTAAACAATCCCGACACGAGCCATATGCGTGATTCACACGAACTAAACCAGGGGCATTGACCTCTTCCCCAAGCCAAGAAAACCCTCCCCCCGCCTCCCAAAAGCCGCCCCCTTCCCAAAGAAAAAGCACAACCCCGAACTCGCGCCGCCGCCCTCTCCGATCTCCCCATCCCCCTCCGATTCTCCCAGGTAAATCCCATCCCCCGATCCCGAATCCACGGAGTTCACTTCCGGCGATCTCACCTCACCACATTCCCGCGGGTTATTGCTGCAGGAGGCGTCGCGGCCGAGAAAGGAGCAGCAGCAGATCCATGGCGGCGCTGGGGTCGAAGCTGGCGCAGCTGCAGGGCAAGGCCTGCGAGGCGACGAGGTTCGTGGCCAAGCACGGCTGCGCCTACCACAAGACCCTCATGGAGAGGAACAAGCAGTACGTCGTGCAGCCGGCCACCGTCGAGAAGTGCCAGGAGCTCTCCAAGCAGCTGTTCTACACACGCATCACCAGGTCCGATACCCCCCTCCCGATTTATTCCGTCCCTCTGTGAGCATGTCTAGGCGCAGGCAGATTCCGTTGCTCCTGCGATACAGCAGTTTCCTGATGCTATTTGTCAGACCTATTGTCTGTGATGTTGTTTGTGAGGCTGCTGCTATTCGTGATCTTGCCCTAGCCAAGACTATTGTTTGGATTGCCTGACATCTGTTCAATGCATGACCTATTGACCTTAATAATTCATCTAGTTTAGGTTGGAATGATACACTGATTTGTAAAGGTTATCACTTGATATTCTGAAAAGTACTGTTGATATTCTCAACATGTCCAATTTAGCAAAGTCTAATTGTGCTTCCTCTTAATTGACTTGTGGCTGGTCCATCAATAAACTAGTACATTGCATGAATTGGCCCCACAGGCGCAGGTTGCTCTTGCGATACACGGTGATCTTGATGCATTTCCTGGTGCTATCTGTCAGGACTATTTTTTGTGATGTTATTTGTGAGACTGCTGCTCGTGATTCTGTTTTTCACATACATAATTCCTAGGCCAGACTATTATTTGGATTACGTGACATGGCATCTTGACCTTAATAATTCATCTAGTTTAGGTTGGAATGATACACTGATTTGTATAGATTATCATTTAATATTCTGAAAAGTGCTGTTGATATTCTCAACATGTCTAATTTAGCAAAGTCTAATTGTGCTTCCTCTTCATTGACTTGTGGCTGCTCCAGGATAAACTAGTAGTACATTACATGAACCGGGCCCATTCATAGCCAGCAAAGTGTGATATTACGTTATAAAAAAGTGGGTTGATGTGATGCTGTTCCCTACAAGAATGAAATTGCAGTTTCCTAGTGCTATAAACCTGTTGTTCGTTATGTTCTGCTATTGGCGTTATTATTTGTCAAATAGATAATGTCCTATGTCAGACTATTATTTGGAATATGTGATGGAGTACTGATTTTATGTTCAATTTATTATTTGTTCACCTTGATTGGACTACATTTTTTCGGTTGGAATGACACACTAATCTGTAAAGATTGTCCCTTAATATTCTAAAAATTACCGTTGACATTCTAAACATGTCTAGTTAGTAACATCTAGTGATGTGATCACCTTTATTGGATGAAGTGGCCCAACATAACCTTTCATAGCCTGCAAAGTATGAATGACATTATCAAAAGGTGGGTTGATGTGACAGTGTTCTCTGCAAAGTTGAATATCTAGCTTAATTTTTCAAGTAGTTGACATATTCCATTAGCTGAACAGATTGATAGTGACTACCAATCTATAAATCCACCGCTGTCTCTAATGGTCTTGTTGTGTCGGCAAGTTACAAGTCCAGACCCATGATTATCGAGTGCTTTAGTTGGGAATCGGAAGAGAATAGTCATGTGGGGTTGAAGGTCACGTTTGATTTTTAGAAACAGTGGGGGTATAGGTCTGGCTTAACTAGCTACATCGTGTGAGAAATATTGTGGATAGAGGTCTGATTTAACTAGTTAGATCATTTGTGAAACACTATTTCTCATACAGTTATGTCTTCAGTTCTCCTTTAGGAAGATTTTCTGTAGCTATGATTTATTCTGTTTGAATTTTGTAGTGATAGAGGGTTCCCTAGTTAAATTTCAATTCGTCTATGTTCGTAAATAATGTACTTTACGAGTTTGGTATTTATCTTCTGTTCAAGATACTATGATATATTGTTATATATGATAGGGTAATTGCATCCTGATTTCTTGCAACAGCTATACTCTTGTCTAAATCTCCACGTAGAAATTTCTTGCAACAGCTAGGCTTTACCATTGCTACAGTTCAAAAGAATGTCAAAAAACATTGTGACTCATTGCATTTACATGACTGCATAATTTCACATCAACATGGTTTACATACATAATGTTCTGCAACTTGAATCTTCACTCTAGCTGTAACACTGACACGTTTCATTGCAGCCTCCCTGGCCGCTACGAGTCGCTCTTGAAGGAGATCAACCAAACGAAGCAGCTGTGGAAGAACAGGGGCGACCTGAACGTGGAGCACGTGGGCATCGCCGCGCTGTTTGGCCTCGAGTTGTACGGGTGGTTCTGCCTGGGCGAGATCGCTGGCCGGGGATTCACCTTCACGGGCTACAGCGTCTGAGCACCTTCCATCAGTAGGCCACCTTCGCCCCTCGATTAAGAGCTGAAGACTCTGTTAGCCAATCGGTTTTTTGGGATCTGATCTGATGCGGAAGTTTTAGTTTTCTGAAATGTTATTCTTGGTGCTGGCGAATTACATACATGCGTGAGTTCTCGGTAAATTCAGACTTGTTGATGAGGGTACAATAATTTGTCGAAAACTTTGGTGAAATTATGATTGATGGGATGGTATATCTGTGATGCTGTGGTTGCGTTTGTTTTCTGTTTTGTTGAGAGATGTATGGATCAAGATTTTGCGTGTATGAAATCAATCAGGGCATCGGCGCCGCTACCAGAATTTCCTCTCAATGCTATAGCACTCAACTCGAACTGATTCGATTCATGTTGAGTTTGCAAATATAGTTCGTTGTTGCCAGTGCATCCGTGGCATGTAAATCGTCGGCATTCGCCCCCTCTGTTCGCACGGTGCCTCCACCGCAGCTGCTGCGTTCGGCTCTCGCCGCAGTTCCACTTTGGTCTTCTCGGCGGCGGCGCGCCACACAGCACTTGCACGGACGAGCGCCCGTTGATGCTGTAATTTGTCAGAGACGGCAAAGTCAAATCGCTACTACTCTGCGTCCACCGGGACCCGGGAGATTCTATAGGCGCCGTCCTTTGCCCTGCGTGTCTGCCCTCACCATGTATGCTGCGGCCGCTCGCCGCCTCCTGGTCCTCTCCGCGCGCGCCCGCGCCGCCGCGCGGGTGCCCTCCTCCTCCTGCTACTACCACTACTCCGCGGTGGCGCCGCGGTTCCCGACGCCCAAGGAGATCCGCAGGGGGCTGGACCAGTTCGTCGTCGGCCAGGACAAGGCCAAAAAGGTTACTTATCCCAGTACCACCTCCTCTCGCCGTCCCCGACTTCGGCCGCTGTTCACGTTATGCTCCCTGCTCGCGTACTGTTACGTAAGTTTGATGTCGCGTCTAGTGCAGAATTAGCTGGATTATGCAAGTTTTTGTGCAGAATTAGCCGGATTATGCAAGTTTTGTGCATAATTAGCAGCACTGTGCAATTTTGGTTCAGAATTTTCTCTGCACTTCTACGGTAGGTCATGAATTTATCAGAGGGGTTTGGCTGTGCAGGTGCTCTGCGTTGCTGTGCACAATCACTACAAGAGGATATACAACGAGCACTCCCCGAATAAGTGGTTAGATATATAGATTATGCCCTTCTTCTGAACCAATTCAATTCGGTGGTGGTTCAAACTGCGTGTTATTCTGACTAGGAGTTTCACTAGTGGCGACCAACCTAGCTCCACAAAAACCTCGGCGGGCTGTGATGTTGGCACGACTCCTGATGATGACACTGAGCTTGAAAAGAGCAACATCCTTCTGATTGGGCCAACTGGATCAGGTACTACTGTGGAAGCGTATCTGTTTTGCCACTTAACTGTTGCAATGCAATGTTGTTTGCTAGCTAATGTTATCAAGTTTTTTTTTCTGAACAGGAAAAACACTTCTGGCGAAAACGCTAGCTCGCTTTGCAAATGTACCGTTTCGTGATTGCTGATGCGACAACGATTACACAGGTATTCTTTGTTTGTGCCGCATGCCGCTAGGAAGTAGGAAGCTCTTGTTGACTCCCATTGTTCATTCGCACATTTCTTGGCAGAAAATCAGGAAGCTGACTGCCAATGCTTTGTTCTTCTTTCTGATGCTACAAATAGACTGCTCTTTCAGGCTGGGTACTCAGGTGAAGACGTGGAATCAATCGTCTACAAACTGCTAGTGGTACATATTTCTGACTGTTAAACCAAAGTATGGATCACCTAGCATCCCCAAGGGAACTTTCTTTTTTGATGCTCATAGTAGTCTCCAATAGTCAGTTTGGAAATTATACACAGTAGATCACAGTTATTGCATTCTGATGTGTTCTGCATCTTAGGCTGCGGAATTTGATGTCGAAGCTGCAGAGCATGGCATCATCTACATTGATGAAGTTGATAAGCTTGCAAAACAGGTTGTTAAAAACAACATTTCTGATCACACTAAACACGGACATGCAATGGACCTCATTCCACTTGCACTAATATGATCCATTGGTACATTCAGGTTGGTTGTCAGGAGGACTGGAGAGACGTCTCTGGAGAGGGTGTCCAGCAAGCACTCTTAAAGATTTTTGAAGGAACGGTAAATGGCATTGTTATATTTTTAGTTGTACATGCTCTTTAGAAGAGTGCGATATTTAATCAACTACAAAAAGATTTCTAGCACTGTGTCTTCCAGTGTGTAAGCGTGACCGTTCTCTTGCTTCCTTAACATCGAACTCACATGTGCCATATTATATTTGTCTGTTTCTAAACACCAGCAGTTTCATTCTTGCCTTCTTAGGTGATTAATGTGCCAAGAAAAAGAAGTCGAGATAGCACATCCGATGGTTATGTCGAGGTAATTGTGTTTTAGAACTTTTGATTGGCTTCTCAAATCTGTTACGTATAGTGCCTACTACCTTGCTCAGTAACAGTATTTCAGCACCGAAAGTTCCAAATTATTCCATGGTGCTATGACATAGGTAGTCTTCACTCTGTTGCTTTTCTGAGTGATATGCAGAGCATCATAGATGACTGTTGTTCTTTTGTCACTTGCAGTTTGCCTTAGGTACTAAATATACTTAGAAAGTGTAATCATCACCTTGCATTACAGTGATTAGTTGTGCATATGCAAGCACTCTACTTTTACATGCATGTTAATTTGTTTTGCAGGTTGACACGAAAAATATACTCTTCATTTGTGGAGGTGCCTTCTCTGGCTTGGGAAAGATTATCACAGAAAGGTTTTTCTTTGGTTAATACTCGTGAGGAATCAAACTTTATCCATACTCCCATGCTGTGCCTGAAAGTATTTTTGTGCTATGCAAGGCATCGTCGCTGCCTTTTTGGTTTCGGAACACCAATATGTCGTGAATTGCGGGATTTTTCTTTGGTTAATACTCGTGAGGAATCAAGCTTGCTTGAAAATGTAAGCTTAGTTGCTGGTTTTGTGACACTCTTTAGTATTTTTTTATCCCCGCATTAATGCTACAGATAATTTTTGATAACTACTTAGATCGAGAATGATGATCTTATTGCCTACGGCCTGACACCAGAATTTATTGGAAGGTTGCCAATAACAGTTGGTTTAACTCATCTCACTGAAGATCAGTTGGTTCAGGTAACAAACTGTCTGCATATGTTGTTTCCATCCTGGCTACTTTACTTGGGATCATCTCTATTCTCATCATTGCTTGTAAAAGATATGCTTTGTGGTTCAGTCTACTAGATTCTGCATCGCAGTTTTTTCTTCCCATTTTGTAGACAACTTGAAAAACCTATGTAATTTATCTTTTCAGGTTCTCAGGGAACCCAAGAACGCAATAGGCAAGCAATACAAGAAGTTGTTCAAAATGAATAATGTCAGTCTGTGATTCGTTTGTGAAGTTTTTATTAAAGAATTCCTTCTTTGATTATTTGTAAACAAGAGTTTTTTGTGTTCATTTTTCCTCCACAAGGTGAAGCTGCATGTTACTGAGAATGCTTTGAGGCTAATAGCAAAGAAAGCAGCTGCGAGAGAAACTGGGGCGAGAGGTCTACGATCTATAATGGAGGGCATTTTGACGGAAGCAATGTTTGAGGTAGTTTGTACCTTACCTTCGGCATGCCATTGAGTAACTGAACTGACATCAATTTGGCCGTTCCTCTTGCAGATTCCTGATGCAAGAGAGGGGAAGGAGAAGATAATTGCTGTTCTTGTTGACGAAGAATCTGTTGGTCCACCATACCGCCGTGGCTGTGGAGCTAAAATTTTCCGAGATGATGGTGTTAAGGAGTATTAGTATACGTCTAGGAGTCCGTATTAGTCTAGATATTATTTCCTTATTCTCCAAGTCATGTGTAATATATATATGCCCATTGGGCCATCAATATAGACAAGTTGCATCCATAACATGGTATCAAGCCCGGTTAGGGTTCATCTTTACTCTCGCACGCGCAACTCGTGCTACCGATCCCATCTCGATCGATTTTTTTTTGGTCTCCGATCCGTTCGTGGTCTCGTCTCCTCTGGTTCTGATCGAGTTTTCGGTCTCTCCTTCTCGTACTCATACAAATCGATTCGATTTCTTCGTGGCTAGGCGTTGTCTCTCCTGCCGTCGTCTGCCGACTCGAGATGCTGGCGCCGCCGGCCGGCCTGCTCTCCGTCTGCGGCCGCTGCTGCCGTTCGTCGCCGCCGTCGATCGCGGCCCCCGCCGCCATCTCGGTTCGTCGCCGTCCACCGTCCGTCGCCTCGGGATGCCGCCACTGCAGTATGTACTGCCGCTCCGCCTCCCTGCAGGTCCGCTGCAGCTACAGCCCAGATCGATTCCACCGGCCGTCCGGCATGAAGACCAATCGTGTGTGCATATGGCTGTGAAGATCGATCCGTTGTGCTAGCTTTGCACGTGGGCACTTGACCAGCTACTTTCACTCTTCGGTGATTTTCGTCTATCTTAGATTCTATAATTTCCGCTGTGTCCACCAAATCCATTGTTTCTTTTTGTGTTTCATGTCATGAGAGTCCACCATACATTTATCTGTCAGCCTCATCTTCTCGGTCCGTTTGTGGCCTCTTCTTCGGTCCTTTTGTGGCCTCATTTTCTAGGTCCGTTTGGTGGCCTCATTTTTCTCGGTCCGTTTGTGGCCTCGGTCCTTTTGTGGTCTCATTTTCTTGGTCCTGGTCCTCTTTGTAGGATTTTTGTGGCCTCCTTTGGCATTGTCATTGTTGATCTACGCACATTCTTTTGCCGTGGGCTTCTTATGCCATTGGTTCTTTGTGCTATGATCTGTTATGACATGCTCTACTTCTGATCGTCTCTTGGTCTCTATCTTTCTTCTGATCGTCTATCGGTCTCCGTCGGTCTTCTACGATCGATTGTTTGGCTTGACTCCACAGGTTTTGAAGACTCTTCATGCTGCGACGACATTCTCAAGACGCGGATTTTGGATTATCATTTGTTTTTCTAGTGTTACACTTCTTCAAATGCAATGCTATTGCATACGCTTTGCATTTGAGGGGGGGGGGGGGGGGGGGGGGGTTAAGGAGTATTAGTATACGTCTAGGAGTCCGTATTAGTCTAGATATTATTTCCTTATTCTCCAAGTCATGTGTAATATATATATGCCCATTGGGCCATCAATATAGACAAGTTGCATCCATAACAGATGGAACCTTGGAACTGTATGTTTTTCAAAATAATATCAGGGTGCCCGGCTTGATTCATGGGCCAAAACGCAGTGTCATATTCAGTCTCTGCCTTCTATTAGCTTTTTCAGCAGCCAAGTTGTGGGTTTATCATACGTTCCATTGTTTCTCATCGGTATACGCGTGGATTGTATTGATACTGTGTAAGGCAAACATTTTTACCCAATGAAGTACAGTACGTTCTGCTATGTTCTGTAATTTGTGTTGCAATTCAAGCCTAGAACTCTGCAACACAGTTTAAACTGCCAGGCAATACAACCGGTGCACATAATTTCATTACAACGAACAAGTTAGGAAAGGCGATCTATGATTATTCATCAAATTTTCATGGTGGTCATTACATCTCTATGCATCAATCGTGCTTACTCCGAGTTTCAACCAGACATACAATCGAAAGTCGAAACATTAAAAGCCATCAGAGCTCATACTGATGGATGCTCTTATAAGAAAATACAGACTATAGCCTATGACTTTAGTGCCCAGAACAAACGCAGGACATCAAAATTGTTCATGCCCATCTCCTTTTGTTTCAGTACTTAGTGGAGTGTCTTGAAGCGCACCTTCTCCAGCTGACTTGAGGCCTAGCCTACTGAGAAGCCCGCCATCGAGAGCGTTCGGAGTAGAAGCAGGTGCTCCTGTCTCACCCTCGATTTTCCTTCTATGGCCAAGGATAGCCTCAATGGCAGCAGCACTAGCTTTAGCTGCAGCCTCATCCTTAGCGGCAGCCTCTGCCCTTCTCGTCGCCCTCTCTTCTCTGGCAAGTGCCTCTGCCCTGGCTTTCTCTTCTGCCGCACGCACAGCTGCTTCAGCCTTCTCCCTCTCCACGTCTTCAAATAGCTTTGCTATGTCATCTTCCCTGCCCTCTCCGCGCAACGCACCTTCCAAAAGCTCCCTTGTCTCATCTCTGAAAACCACTTTCTCATCCAGAAGAATACCCTTTGCTACCTTGGCTGCATCATCCAACCGCGTCACAGCAACATACTCCTTTAGCAGTGTCTCGTAGGTTGCGATGGTTGGGCCAATTTCCCTCTCCCTCAACAGATCAAAGTACTCTTGAGCCTTATCAAGCAAACCCAAACCGACCAAACCATCGACAATCTTATGATAATGTGATGCATCAGGCTTCAACCCCAACTCAGCCATTTTGTCGAAGTAACTGATACCATCATCAGTGCGATCAGCCTTAAAGCACGCCTCCATGAGCAGCACACATGTCTCCTCATCTACAAGAAGACTATGCTCCCCCATCTCCTTGTGGAGCACCTCCGCCTCATCTACCAACCGATTAAGCCCGAGATGCCGAATCAAATTATTATATGCTGCTACATCTGGTACCACCTTATACTCTCCCATCCTGCGGAACACCGCGATCGCATCCTCAAACCTTCCGGCAGCGCAGTAGGCATCCACCATCACGCTGAAGCTTCTCACGTCAACGGCGATCCTCAGCGGAGGGTCATGCTCCCCAAGCATTCTGTCGAACAGGTTGAGTGCATCCTCTAACCTTCCGTTCTGCCCGAGTGCATCCACCACCTGATTGTAGCTCTCGGCCCCAAACCTCACCTCCGAGTCCGGGCCGAGCACCTCTTTGTAGCACTCCATGGCCTTCTCGTCCTTGCTCATAAGGAAGTAGGCCTTCATGAGGCTCCCGTACACAATGCCATCGAGAACCGGCTCGCCGCCAATCTTGTCCTGCAGCTCTTGGTACAGTTCCAGGGCTTTGGCGCCATCCCCGGCGCCCACGCACCCGGCCATGAGGAGGCTGTAGACATGGGGATCGGGCCCGACGAACCCGGAGGCGAGCATCTCGTCCTTGAGCTGGATGGCGTCGTCGAGGCGTCCGTGGTCGGCCACGAGGGATTTGATGACGACGCGGTAGGCGGTGGGCGAGGGGGGCACGGGGGAGCCGGGGCGGGCGATGAGGCGGAGGTGGAGGAGCGCGTTGTCGGCGAGGCGGCGCGCGGCGAGGGCGGAGAGGTAGAGCGCGTGGGTGGCGGCGGTGGGCGGGACGGCGGCCTGGAGGGCGAAGCGGTGGAGCGCGAAGAAGTCGTCGAGGCGGCGCGCGCGGAGGAGCGCGGCGAGGACGGCGACGCAGGTGAAGGAGGAGGGGCGGCAGTTGGAGTGGAGCGCGTGGCGGGTGAGGAGCGTGGCCTCGGCGAGGTCGTCGGCGGCGGGGGAGGTGGGGGAGAGGAGGGCGAGGATGCGGTTGTGGAGCGCGAGGCGGGAGGGGGCGAGCGAGGGGAGGGCTCCGCGAGGCGCACGGAGCTCGGGGAGGGCGGCGGCGTGGGGGGCGTCGCGACGAAGGCGCCGCGGCGGCGGGCGCGGCGGGAGGCCGCGGCAGAAGTGGCGTCCGCGTGGGCGAGCGGGAAGAGCGCCGGCACGAGGCGCCGCGCGGAGAGGTGCTTGGAGAGCGACATCTCGCCGGCGGCGGCTCCGGTGCGGCGCGGAAGGAGACGAAGGTTTTGGGGGCCTTTTGGGCCGGAGGGGAGACGGCGGCGGGCTTCTGGGAATAGAAGAGGAACCTTTGACACTCCATCAGATGGGGCCGTTTCAGGGCCAAGAAGGACTGTTTTTGCGCTCTGAAATTGGACACGATGGAGGCATATGATCGAGGGGAATGGGAGTATCTTGAAGCTATAATGTTGAAGCTAGGTTTTAGTCATGCTTGGGTTTCAATTATCATGGGAATGGTGAGGTCAGTCACCATTCCCATGGTGATGGATCGGGCTGGTTGGGCCCCGTGGATCGACTGGTTTCAGGGGCTCCTGGACTGGGAGCCCACCCCCTGACCATGGTGATGGATGGTTGGGGCGCTAGATCCGGGCCTGACGGGCCTAGATCCGGCAGCTGCCTGGCAGTCCCGTATGGGCTCTGCGGGTTCGACGGGCAGGTGCGTCCAGCCTATTGAACCCCACTGTCCGAGGTCGTTTGGTTGATCCTGGTGTCTCCTGTCCGCCTCGGTGGGATGGTCGTGGTGGTGTTTGGCCCCTTCAAGGGCTAGTGATCTCGGACGCCGAGGTGGCGGCCTCGGAAGGTGGACTGCACGGGCGTTCTGCGGCGAACGACGTTGTGGTGGTGATGGTCCTTTTCCTGGTCTAGGTGGCTGGCAGGGAGAGGACGGCGGGGGATCCTGGCGTTGTGGCAGCCCAGATCGTGAGTTGGGAGCCAGACTCGTTGACAGGGCGGTCTGAGGTACCGGGTGTGGTGAAGGTTTTTTGCGGGCGAAAGCCCTGCGCTCCGGCGGCGATGCCTGCGGGTGTCGTAACCCTATTGGGGGCGCTGTTGTGTTTACCTTCGCCGCATCAGCACTCCGGGTGAAAACCTTGACCTTCGGTCTCGACATTGGCGGCGTTTGGCGTCGTTTCCTTCTTGAGGGCTTTGTCGTGGAGTTCTGGTGTGTTTCGACTTAGCGTTGTCCTCGGTGGCAAGTTTGGCTCTCTAGTGTTTTCTCTTTTTTATCTTTGATCTGCTTTGTAAGAGGATCACCTCATCACTTTGTATCGGTTTGGCCGTTGGGCTTTATTTATAAAGCGGGGCGAAGGCCTGTTTCGTCGGAGGTCAGTCACATTCTCAGTGATGCTAAATGGTAACAGATTGGAGGAGTTTAACCCCACGCGGGGTATTCGACAGGGAGATCCAATTTCACCCTATCTCTTTTTGATTGCAGCAGAGGGCCTTTCGTGCCTCTTAAAAACATAGTTTACAGTCATCGGAAGTGAGTGGTCTTAAGGTGGCGTCTACGGCACCACGTGTGAACCATCTTTTATTCGCGGATGACAGCCTGCTGTTTTTCAAGGCTTGTTGAATCAATATTGTAGTGCATCAGGCCAAAGAATTAACACAAGCAAATCCTCTATTTTCTTTAGCAGGAAATGTCCACAGCCTGTGCGTGCTGCTGTAAAGAATACCCTTGATGTCCAGAATGAGACTCTAAATGACAGATACTTGGGAATGCCCTCGGATGTTGGCAGCGCCAAGAATGGCACTTTCAAGTATTTAAGGGACCGGGTATGGAATAAGATAAAGGGTTGGATGGAAAAAATCTTGTCCTCGGGAGGGAAGGAGGTTTTGATCAAGTCTATAGCCCAAGCGATCCCAGTATTTTCAATGGGCTGTTTTAGGCTGCCGCAAGGACTTTGTGAACACATTAATTCAATGATCCACAAATTCTGGTGGGGTAGTAAAAGAGGACAAAGGAAACCGCACTGGGTTTCATGGGAGGTTATGACAAGCCCAAACAATTTGGGTGGAATGGGGTTCAGAGATTTAGAGCTGTTTAACTTGGCGCTCTTGGCCAAGCAGTCGTGGAGGATTATTCAGGAGCCTAATTCTCTGAGTGCAAGGATTTTAAATCTGTTTATTTCTCTGAAGGTTGTATCCTGGAGGCTACTTTGGGCAAATTTGGAGGGCAATTATTGATGGAAGAGATATTCTGAAACAGGGGATTATTCGTAGAATCGGTGATGGTCGGTCTACAAGCATTTGGCATCAAAATTGGCTGCCCCGAGACTCTATGATGCGTCCACTACTGTCCAGAGTAGATGATCCTCCTCAGATGGTTTCTGAATTGATTGATCACACAAATGCTACGTGGAAAGTGGACTTAATCAGACAAGTTTTTCTGCCAATAGATGCTCAAGCAATCCTTGCTATCCCTTTGTGTACCTATCCGGTTTCTGATTATTGGGCTTGGCATTATGAAAGGAAAGGTACTTTATCTGTTAGGTCAGCTTACAGGATGTTATCAGCGACCAAGAGGATACGAGAAGGGTGGATTGATCATAGAGCAGGACCATCGGGAGAGCAAGAGGAGAAAGGTTGGACATCTTTGTGGAAACTTTCGGTTCCCTCTAAACTGAAGGTTTTCCTATGGAGGCTTGCTCGTCAGACTTTGCCATCGGCTGATTTGCTCCATCACAGAAACATGTCTTCGTCGTGCTCTTGTTCTATCTGTGGGGCGGAAGATTCTTGGCGTCACTCGCTGTTGGACTGTCGCATGTCGCGTTGTGTTTGGGCTTTATGCAACGAGGATATGGTGGAGCACATGATCGCTACTACGGAACCAAATGCTAAGCTGTGGCTCTTTAACATGCACGACACTCTTAGCGCGAAGGATTTCACTAGAATGACCATTACATTGTGGGCTATTTGGACGGCGCGCAGGAAAGCGATTCATGAAGAGGTCTTCCAGAGTCCACTGTCCACTTTTAGTTTCGTTAATTCGTATTTCGACGAGTTGAACTGCCTGAACACGCCGGCCCAGCATCCTCTTCACCAACAGGCTGCTGTACAGAATAGATGGATTCCTCCATTTGAAGGTGCAGCAAAATTTAACGTTGATGGCGCGTTCTCTCGCAGTGGCAATACATCAGCATCAGCTATCTGTAGGGATTCAGGAGGTAATTACCTTGGTGCCTCAGCAATTGTCTTTGATGGACTGAATGATCCTGGAATTGTGGAATCGCTAGCTTGTAGAGAAGCCCTGAGTTTAGCTGCCGATCTTCAGCTTTCTGTTCTGCACGTTGCTTCTGATTGCAAAGAGGTGGTTGAAGATGTCAAGAACGGAACCCTTGGAAGATATGGTCCAATAGTCAGGGAGATTGTCGGACGTGCTGCTCAGTTTGAAAACTGCATTTTCTCCCATGAACGCAGGAATTCAAATTTCGAAGCTCATATGCTTGCTAAGTTCGCTTCTTCTTTAGGAGTGGGGCGCCATTTGTGGCTAGGAACCCCTCATGATATTGCAAATGTACCTCTGAATATTATCAATGAATAAAGCGTGGCAAGTTTTCTCAAAAAAAAAAAAGATGGGGCCGTTTCATATCGTGGGACCCTTCCCTCCCAAAAAAACGGTGCTGGTGTTTCTCCCGAAAAGAAGGGCAAAGAGTGGCGATGACTGATGTGACTATGCAACAAGACTACCAGTACCAGAGGGTAGAGGTGGATGAAGTATGCATGTTGACTTTCCTAGTTTTATTTTACAAACACTTGTTGAAAATCGCTATAGTTTACACTTTTATGAGAAGTAAAAAATAATTATTTCTCTTACTTTGTATTACTATTTTGCGAAATAGAAATTTCAAAAAACATAAATGTCATGAGAGAAAAAATGGAAAAATAGGTGGACCAATAAATTTGGTCAACAAACAAATATTAATGAACAAAATTAGGGGTGAACCATAAAAAAAAAGAATTAACCTAAATTTGAAAAGAACAAAGTTTGTAGATAAAACAAAATTTAAATGAACAAATTAAAAAGGTTGTCATGAACAAAGATATCAAAAGAAAAAGGTGGGCCGATATTACAAAAATTGGATGAAGCACCAAATTAGGGCGATGAATCAAAATATGAGTGAACAAAAATTTGGTGAACCAAAATATGAATGAACAAAATTAGGGGTGAACAAAAATATGAATGAACCAACATATTGATATGATCTGTACAAATTAAAAATAAAATATAATGAAAACATGAACAATAATAAAAAGAAAAAATATTGTTAAACAGAAAAAATATTGTTAAACAGAAAAATATTGTCCCTGCCCGTGCAACACTGCATACAACTCTAATCACCCACCACCACACACGACACTCCCTCCTCTACTCTGACATAATACATCACCACCGGTTCTCCCTACACACTAACTGATTTAGAAATTACCCAAACCAAAGGTGATTTTTTAACGTGAGTTCATAGTGTGCAATTGTGAATTGCTATACAATCTACCTATTTCAGCTAGAACATTTCTGGTGGATTTATATGCATTAGTGGTATTCGAACTTTTGGACGAAGTCCACTTTGGTCACTGTGACCGGTTGTAAGAGTATCTTGGTGCGCCATTGTGACTGGAGGATGTTAGGGTTATTCCTGCAGGCTGATAACCCACAAGTGTAGGGGATCGCAACAGTTTTCGAGAGAAGTAAAACCCAAATTTATTGATTCGACACAAGGGGAGACAAAGAATACTTATAAGCTTTAGCAGCGGAGTTGTCAATTCCACCACACCTGGGAAAGCACTAGTAACAAACGTGATGTGAAAGCAGCATTAACTTGAGAGCAACAGTAGCGCAGGAAAATATGCTTGATGCGAAATATGGACTGGGGTTCCCAGCTATCTACACTAACTCTCCAAACAAAGAACATGTGTTGGGTGAACAAATTACAGTTGGGCAATTGATAAAATTGTGTGGGCATGACAACGCATATTATGATAAGATAAAGTTCACTGTAGTATTTAATTGGGCATTACAACATAATACATAGACCGCTTACTAGCTGCATCTATGACTAAGAATCTGCATCAATGACTAATAATCCACCTCCGGGATAACATCCGTGTCTCCCGTCAGTATTAAGTTGCAAGCAACGGATAATTGCATTAAGCAAAGTGTGTAATGTAAACAAACGCATTAGACTTAACAGCAGTACCCTTAACCTAAGCATCAGTTATTTTATTCCTAGTGGCAACATCACATCCACAACCTTAGATGTTCTTGTCACTCACCCAGATTACTGGAGGCATGAACCCACTATCGAGTATAAATACTCCCTCTTGGAGATACAAGCAACTACTTGATCAGGGTAACCACAAGTACTGGAGAGCATGCAAGATCTTAAATAAAACATAAGTATGATAACATGATGAACAAATTTATCATAATTCCACAATTAATCGGATCCCAACAAACACAACACCAATTACATCAGATGAATCTCAATCATGTACGGCAGCTCATGAGACTATTGTATTGAACAACATGGGAGAGAGAGTACCAACTAGCTACAGCTACGAACCCGTAATCCATGGGGAAACTACTCACAAACCATCATGGAGGCGGAGTGGAGGCGGCGTAGTCGATGGGGATGGCTCCGGGGGTCAATCCCCGTCCCGGCAGGGTGCCGGAACAGGACCTTCTAACCCCCGAAACGAAGTTTGGTGGTGGCGGAGTTCTGTTGTGTTTCTCGTGAAATCCTTCTGGGGTTAGGGTTTTCTTCATGGGGTGAATATATAGTCCGAAGGGTGGCGCGAGACGATGCACGAGGCGGCCACACCCCACCTGGGCACGGTCAGCCCTGATCTGCCCTGGGCCACGCCCAGGTGGCGTCTGGGTCCCTCGGGCTCTGTTTTGGACGATGCCCTCGTCCACGACGATCAGCGGAAAATTTGTGAAAACTTTCGCGACTAGACTTTTTCCATTTGACGTCGTCTTCAGGTCGGTTCGGGGACATCTTTAAAAACTATCTGGTGAGACAGATTCCAGCGAATCAGAGTCCAACTCCAACAAGGCTTCTTTTGTGTTCTTGTCAATTTCCAAGTAATTCCTACACATCAAAGTGTAAAACAAGAACATTGTGCACTTTTGCCACTATTAATAGGTTAGTCCAATAAATGTCTAAAATGATATAAAACTATAATAAACACATATGGTATTGTTATAAAACAAGTATGAAACATCAAAAATTATAGATACGTTTGAGACGTGCCCATTGACTTGACCAACATGTAGAATAACCCTCAAGAGTTCTTCATGTTCGAGTATAGTTTTTGTTATTCATTACCGATGTGATGATCGTCCTCTGTTTATTCAGCAAACATGCAAATAAGTCCCTGGTTTCCTTCGTTCTTGGGGTGAGAGGGGTAAGGGTGGGCGTTTGGTCTTTTCGGTTAGTTCGGTTCGGTCTTTTAGGTCTTCAACAATTTCGGTCATCCAGAAATGATACCTGTAATAAATTCGGTCTTTCCGGTTTTCTGTTCTTCGGTCTTCGGTCTGTTTGGTCCGGTCTTCGGTCATGACCAAATAGACCGAAATATAGGGCGCACGAAGGGGAATTGGCGCCCGGGACTGAGAAAGTGGGAAGCGATCGACTGGTCTCTCGCGCACGGGAGAATCTACAGTACGCTGGGCTGGCATACTCAGTTGTTGAGCCTAGAGACTATATGGTATGCTTGGTTCAGTAGTTGGGCCTATAGACTAGATGTACATAAGTCAGGCTGGCACACAAATTCGGTTGCTTTCGTACGTAATTCACTCAAAATAAAATAAAATTGGTCCTTCGGTCTATTCGGGTTATGTATAAGTGATGACCGAATTTCTGATCTAATTTCGGTCTTTTCTAATTTGCTACCCAAATTTCTAACGGTCTTTTCGGTCTCGGTCATTTCGGTTTCGGTCTCGGTCTTTTCGGTTTTGGTTTTCGGTCTTCGGTTTTTATGCCCACCCCTATAGAGGGGCATCATCCTCACCTTCGTTGTCGTGTAAACCTTGATCCATTTTAGCTTGTTTCAGGTTTTTGCTCTATTACATTCGTCTTTTTGTTTGTTGTTTCATTGAGTGGACGTAGAAGCAAGAATAATTCACATCTAGATAATAAATTCATTTAATTGTAGCCTTGAATACTTGGTCTTAGAAGTGAGGGACGAGATTGGGGAGGAGCATTTCCCATGAGAGGTATATTTCCTTCGTTCGAAATTGAATTAAGTTACAAAGTATCATCGTCTATCACTTTATGCTGATCAGGGCTGGTCCAAACGATTTTTGGACCCGGGGCAAAATTTTATATTGAACATTTATACTTATTTTGACATTGTTATTATGTTATTCAGTACAATTTTTATTACTTACATTCTATATTAATGAAATAACAACATTTTAGATCATTAGTTATGTGTTTTGATTGTATGGTTGTAAATATATAACTGCAAAGTTTGTCAGTGCTAAATATATATTTTATGTTTTTATAAATTTCTCCTTGAACTATTTTCTCTACAATTGGATACATTATATAGTGTATATATGTATACTCCCTCCGTTCCACAATGTAAGATGTTTAAGGTGTTACACATGCATGTCTAGATTCATACTAAAAGAATGGACACATGCATTTAAACGTGTCTAGATACATGTGTGTACATGTGCATGTGGAAAAAGACTAAAACATCCTATATTGTGGAACAGAGGGAGTATATGTTACTATATATAGTTTAATTTCCTTAAATATTGTGATAGAGATCTCTAAGGCGTACATTCAGACAAATACCTTAGTACTTGTTCTAGTATGCAATAAGGTAAGCACAATTATAGAAACTTCTAGAGTATAAATGGAATCACCGAGAAAATGGGTCTTGCAAGTTGCGTTTAGTGACAACATGTGCGTCATCTATACATGGTATTGGAAAAAAATTGTAATAATTGATGAAAATAAAGTTGCGAAAATTCTACTTCTGGTTATTTGGCATTCTCATCTTTAATGTGTATGGTTTCATCTAGTGTATATAAGTGCTCCTTTCTATTTCTCAACTAAAAATTTGTGAACGAATTTAAACATGGATATCTGGGCAACATAGGTTTGTTGTCCTTCCTTTCTGTGCAAGAGCACGAGTTCACGAACTCGGGGTACAAGCGTCTGTAGATGGTCACATTGTATTTATTCAACCGGTGTGGATAGCGGTACAATAATTGAATCCATAATTCATAATAGATACGTGTTTCTTCTGTTTCATTGATTGTCTTTGTTTCCCATATTTGTGGCCCATGATTTGTTTTACTTTAGATGATAACGTTGCAATGAAAATGGTTGTCTGCACCGAGTGGTACGTAAATCGTGGTATTTCTTCTTTTGGTTAGGTAACATAGATTTCAGTACAATCTATAAGGCGTCCATTTGAGAGAGACTACCATCCGACTAAAGTCACTATCGTCTGTAGTGTGGACTTTCTCATACAAACTGAGCCTTTTATTAGTTAAATGTATTTAATAATATTTTGGACGTGAAGGATAAGAAATATGTTGGTTACATGTATATTCTAGTATTTGGGCCCTCCACCTCTTGGGCCCCGGGGCGGTCGCCCTGTTTGCCTGTGTTATGGACCGGCGTTGATCCTGATCAATATTCATATGCTCTATGTAAAGGAAGGATAAGATTGAAGATTACCATGTTAGTGCCATATTATTGTATGGAGAGAAAATGGATTCGATTTACGGGAACTATATCCATACTAATTATCAAACATGAACCTTGGAGATACTCTCAATTTTTTCCCATCCAAATGTTGCTGGTCTTCTAGATTTTTTCGATGAAAGTAGTAACCATGGGAGATTCATTATCTCGAAAGTTGACACATCGTATCATTCCCAGCGTGGTTGAAAGCACATGGAAAGCATGCTTCGATGTAAATGGGCAGATGACAGTCTTCTTCCGAAACATGATCATGTAGGTTTATCTCTTGTTCATTTATCAAAACTTTATTGTGTTTCATTTCTGGCCGGAAATTATATATATTTTCGTTGTACTGAACTATGTGATCTGATACTGAGCTTGCTTGGGAAAGGAATAATAAGTGTGAACAGTGTTGACATGGAAGACATACATTTCAAGATAAGTCATGATGCGACACTTAAGTTGGTACTTTTGCTGACTGGAGCTAAGTAGTTTAATTTTCTAAAACATATTTGTTAAAACTGTTTTCTTATTAATTTTGTGTTATACATGTTGGTATACTTTTCTATATATTTGGTCAAGCATGGAGAAATTTGACTTAGGACAAAGATATAACTTAATTCAGTTTGGAACTAAAGTAATTTGTATATTTGGTTATACTTCTCATGTATAATCAGATGCAAATTATTTCAACTACATTGTAGTTATGTCAACAAAGTAATTCTTTGTTTTTGTAATTATGATTTAATTTTGCACTCACATGAAAGGCGAGATTACTTGTTCCTCATAAGTTATCATATGTATTCCTAATGTGAATGGTGTAAATTTAATGCATATAGTCTCAAGGAAAATTTCTACTATTAATACTACATTTTAAAACCAATTTAGTTGTGAATATTGTTTATTGTGTATATTATATAAAAGGTTGTTGATTGTTCTGGGATATCATTTTCTAAATATCCAAATCCACAAGCTGTCCCGTGACCCGGCTCTGTTATGGCGACAGTGTTCACGTGGCTCCATCCGATTGGCCGTCCCAGTGTCAAGATGGCGACCTCGACTGTCCCAGAATCTTCGCGGTAATATGCCACGAGAAGCTCTTCGTGCTCCCTGAAATCCCCAAAACGCCCATGGTGTGCGTGGTTCATATGAGTAATCTTAGGGGTATTTCAGTCAAATGAGGTGTCAGTGTTAAGCCCCATCTTAATCAGCACGGCCACACACCACACTCCCTCCGTTCGCGCTCCCGGCGTTCTCTTGTGGCGATGCGGAGCAGCAGCCATGGAGGCTCTCAGCTCCAGCCGCTTCTGTAGCCCTTTCTCAAGCCTCCTCGACCCCGTCTGCAAGCCACCAAAGCCCACGCGCCGCCGCCGCCGCGGGCTGCACACACCAGCCTCCGTCTCCGCGGATGCCGCCGGGCCGTCACCGTCCTCACCGCTGCCGCCATCGCTCTCCCGGCTCCTTGCCGCCGCGCTGCGGGGAGGACGCGCGCAGGGTGAGCTTCCGGACCTCGTCTCCGCCGCTGCCGGCGGGGTGGCAGGAGGAGGAGGGGCGGGGATAGGGACGCTGCTGATGAGCACGACGGCGGCGGCGGTGACCAAGGCGCGGGAGAGCCCGTACATCCTGGCGCTGGCGGCGAACCCGACGTTCGTGTCGGGGATGTTGGCTTTCGCGTTCGCGCAGGCCACCAAGGTCGTGCTGACCTCCGTGGTGGAGCGGCGGTGGAGCCCGCGGATGCTGTGCAGCTCCGGCGGGATGCCCTCCTCGCACTCCGCGCTCTGCACCGCGCTCACCGCCTCCGTCGCGCTCTGCCACGGCGTCGGCGACGCGCTCTTCCCCGTCTGCCTCGGGTTCAATCTGATAGTTATGTACGACGCCACGGGCGTCAGGCGACACGCCGGGATGCAGGCCGAGGTGAGCTGATGCTTCGCTCTCGCTTTTATCTGTTCTCTGTTGTACTGTAATTAGTTGCACCGTACATTTTATTCAGGACATATTTTTGTTGCCATGAGCTGTATGTATGAAATGAACCGGAAGTGGCTTGTTATTTGGGGGGAATGTGCTACTGCAGTCCTGTCAATGAAAAATTGAACTTAATCTCCATCGTGAATTTTTTACCGGTGCCATTTTTCGCTGGAGATAAACTAAGCAATGTTGTACTGATGACATGATTATTGAATTCCGCCGTATCGCTTGATTTACTAAAGATTTGTGTAGTGCAAATTCAGTCAACTGGAACATTGCCAACAGAACTACTGAATCTGAATATGCTAAAGCTGGGGATGTATAAACTTGATATTATCTGTATCTTTTTCGATAAAGGGCAATTTTATTACTCAAGTATCCCAGGGATACAAACTAGATATTATCTCTATCTTCAGGAACATTGTCATATGCAATTGGTCTTGTCACTATTAGCCTGCTTAGATTTGTTTAGGCCTGAGGTTTTGACACGTTCCCTTCGAAATGTGTCACTCATGTCTCATGTACATATTATTTTTCATCTAAATGAAAAGGTAGTACTCCTGCCGGTTTCTCGAAAAATAAATTAGCCTGCTTAGTTAGTTTACTATGGTTAAATTTTATCCAGTTCTGAATGTTAAGCCCAAGCCAGTACTAAGAATACTCAGTCATTGGATCGTTTCGGCTTTCCTGGAGTGGTTCTTATTTCACTTTGATTTTGTTGTACACTTTCATTTTATTCATTTTAATATGTGTTGTGCGACTAAAATTTTGAAATTACATTCGGAATGGGTACTAGGATCTTTTTTTTTTTTGAAGGATCCACACTGCGTACATTCAACACAAATTACAGAGAAAGCACCAACATACGCAGAAGAACAAGCCGATGAAGCTCAGCGCAACAGCAGCGCTCGAAGAACCTGGGGAGCAGACCGCTGAACCGCCGCACCACCTGATGTCGATCGCCGAACGAGACGCCGGAGAGGAAGACACCAGGCCGCCGCAACGCCAGGGAAGGGGAGCACCCCCACCATTGTAGAAGACCGCATGTGCCGCCCGCCGCAAGCAACGGAACCGAGAACGCTGAACGCGCACGGCCAAGGCGCTTCCTCCCCGCATCCACCCCTCTTCCACAGACCTGCACTGAACCCAAACACAGCTTGCCGGAGACGACGCCAGAAGCACGCCTTGATCTCCTTCTCCCCTCGCCACCACGGCCAGCCGGAGAAAGAAGAAGCAAAGCGAGATCGAAACAGAGCACGCAGCCAGAACCACTCCTCCACACGCCACCACGGCCGGCCGGAGAAGCCAGAGCAACGCGCCACCAGCAGACGAGCACCTCTGAGATCCAAGAAGAACTCCTGTACAGACGGTGGAGGCCGCCAGCGCCAAGCACCAGCTCCCCACCGCACGACCCCCAGCACCCCCAAAACATGGCCAGGAGCAGCCATCCTCCGACGAAGATGGGGTCGAGGGACCAAAAGCCCGCAGGTAGCCTTCACCTCCGCCACGAAGACCACCCCAAGGGCACCACGAAGCACCAAAAGATGCCGGCCCCGCGACGACGCCCCAAAGGACGACGGCGCAGAGGAGAGGAGCCAGCACCACCACCCTCCACTCCGGCGACGCCTCTACTTCCAAAGCACCGCCGGCAGGAGACCTAACTACCCTATCTACAAAGCACGGCAGAGATCCGGGGTTCCCCCACCCTCCGCCGCCGGAGCGGCCGGCGGAGGGAGAGGGAACCCACGGCTCGCCGGCGAGCACGGTGGGGGAAAGCGAGATTCGCCTCTCTCTACTGTTCATGAGAGAGGGGAACGAGGGGAACCAAGGGGTACTAGGATCTGTCACATTATAAAACTTGGTTGGTCTTAGATAAGATTATTATTTACAGGGTGTAGATTATTCATTCTTAGTCAGATCGTTTTTTGTCGTGTTGGCTTGCATTCTAAGAATTTTATATGGATTTCACCTTTCGTTACCCAGTAGTATAATGCAACTATCTAATTAGCTGCAAGCATATCTTCTGTGTTATAGACTGCAACCGTAGTTGACTTATTAGTACTGGCAGTTATCTGTTTTAAGGGTGTTAACTGTAAGTTGAGTTGTGATGCTTCTCTAAGGAGTGGTATGTTAATAATTCCCAAAAGAAATTAAGACATTTGGGTGTATAATTTGTGCATCGTGACCTATTAACCAGTCAAGGGAAGTTGATAGTGTGTGCTTACTTGGTCTGCGTCATAAATATTGTTCTAAGAGATACCTTGTTCAGCTGATTGTTTGATAAATCACATAGCCCGCAGCTTCATTCTGAAGCGTTATAATTTACTTGTTTCCCTGACTAACTACGCAAGCACCGCATGTCACCTTGTAACACACAACTCGACATAATGAGTCTACACCATATAAGGAACTTTCTTTGTTGATTAGTATCTTTTAGAAAATCAACCCAATTAAACAACTCCGGCAGTGCCCAACGCAGTTATGATATAGCTTGCTGTCTAGCTACTTGGCTATGGTCATTGCATTCTGACACTGAACTCTCTAAAGGTTGTTTTGGTTCAAAGCACAATGACAAGGTTACAACCCAGTAAGATATGATTGTTGTCAAGGGTGGCTATTTTGTGAATGTTGCCAGCTTCTTGCTTTTTGAACTTCTCATCTCCCAGTTTCATAGCTTCATTGTTCCTACTATGAGATTTCAGAGTTCTGTCACTCTTTTGCTAATATATAGGCTCTGTGATTGATGACACAGGTACTCAATAAGATCGTTGAGGACCTGTTCCAAGGCCACCCATCAGCGAAAGGAAACTCAAGGAGTTGTTGGGGCACACCCCGTCGCAGGTGTTCGCCGGTGCCTTTCTAGGCATCCTGGTGGCCTGGTTTTGCTGCCAGGGCTGTATTGTGGCCATCTGATGTTTGCCGCTGTTGTTGTACGAGTGCTCCAGAAATGAAACCATTCTGCACAAAGAGTTCTGCATTCTAGTGTAACCATTGTTCCCCGGATTAGACACTTCATTCTATTACACATTTGATTGTGTTGTGTACATAATATAAAAGCATGGATAAGATCTCACGACTTTGATTCTCTTGATCCGGAGTCGAATTCAAGACAGTGGATTCAGGTTATAACAGCGGTGATTTTCCTGCTGTGGCGGAAGCTTAGCTGTTTCATATACTCGCATGACAAGGATGCAGGTTGTCTGAAGTAAACGGGTTTAAGAATCTGCATTTCCAAGGTGCTGGCCTTCCCTGGCCTTGCGTGTCAAGTGGCATTGGATTGCTTGGATGGAGAGCCCTTCAAGCCTTGGATTGGCTTGCCGCTGCCGGTGGATAATCAGGATTCAGGATCGTCAGCACCATTGGGGATGGAGCTACCGCCAGCTTCTGACAAGATGCTTGGCTTGTGGATCAGCCATTTCAAGATGCTATGCCTGAGCTGTTCGCCGCCTGCACAATGCGTAACCTGACGGTGAAACGGGCTCTGACTGATGATAGATGGATCCGCCACTTCAAATCTAACCTCGTCCAAGCCGCACTTCAACAGCTCACACGGTGGCAAGTTCTCAGTCAGCCGTCTTACATTCTTCAGTTGGAAGGCATGATTCACACCAATCTGCATCACGCTGCCTGGGATTCTGATGCCCCTCGAAAGTCGAAAGTGTGAGTTTTTCGCACGGCTGGCTGTGCTGGGCCAATGTCTCATCTCACCGCTGATGATCTCTAGAAGCGCGGACGGCCAAACAATCGCCTGTGCCCCCTCTGCCTCCTCCAGCCTGAACCCGTTCACCACCTTCTGCTGAGCTGCCCGTAGCCCGTCAGGTTTTGAGGCACATCTTCTTCACTCGCACTGACATGACGGCACCGACCAGCTGGATGACGAGCTCCACACTCTCTGAGTGGTGCAGTGCTCGGTTCATGCCGCCACTGCATTTGCACAGACCACACGGCAGCCAGATTAGGCAGCACTGTCTGAATTCGTCAAAAAAATAACAGCACGGATAAGACGCTGCGACTTTGATTCCGTCGAGTCGTAGTCGAATTCAAGACAGAGTGATTCAGATTGTTAGCGGCGGCCATTTTCCTGTTGCGGCGGAAGCTTTAGCTCTTTCATTCATAGTCGCGTGACAATTAGGATGCAGGTCGCGGTCGCGCGTAGGCATCGATCATCGACAAGCGATGGATCGGAGATGTCCCTGTTTCGCCCGTGACGGAAGCAGACGCTAGCTGCTTGATTTCAACAACAGAAATCAAGCACGGGGGGTTGGGGGATCCGGGAGACCACGAACGAAAGCGTGGTCAGGGTACAGCTACAGTCGCCGACGCCGAGATACGGCGCACCTGTCTCTCGCTCGCGACTCGCGAGGCCACGGGCGGCGGATGTGCTTGCGTCGCATGGAGAGGAAGCTCAGAGTCTGTACGGTGTTCGACGACTTCGGGTGGCGTTGAAGTTGGACATCGAGGACACGGAGATGGTGCTGCACCTGGTAGTGGACTTTCCGGGAGTGATAGCGCGAGGTCGCAACGGCTGCGCGATTTTTATCTCCAGGTGCATTGTCACGTAACAGCAGGGCCCCTGTTTTGTGGATTGGATAGATTACTTCTCTCGATTACATTGCCTGCCGACTACACTAGTACACAGGTAGTAATAAATCACAAAAAAAAAGTTCACAGGTAGTAATAAATTATAAGGCGAAGACCAACGCTAATTCTCAGTTTTGCCATTTGATCGATTGCTCAACCTTGCCACTGTTCCGTTAGTCCCTCCTGAGTGTACCACTCCGCTACTCCAACTTTAGTTTTTTCCTCACTTTTGTCACTCCATCATTAGTTTTGTTCTCAATTTTACCATTTCTAGTTCTCCCTCTGGCTGTTTTTATTTTTTATTGCATTGATTGGTGGACCTACATGTCATCATTTCGACAAATTCAGAGCAGTTGTTCAGAACGTCACGTTGTCTCCGACCGCATCACGCTAAGGTATCAGTGGTATCAGGAGGCGGAGCAGTCCACCATGAGGTCGACTGCCAGGGCTGCCGCGGCGAGGAGCGTGAGCACGGCCGCGAGTCCGGCCAGGGCGGAGAGCGTGAAGCGCGTGGCGAAGAGGAGATGACGAACGCTCCCCCGTGACCAGCGCCGCCGAGGAGGACGCTATGGCCAACACTGTCAGGCGGGCACCGCAAAAGGGGATCGGGCCGCGATAGTGACGGGCCGTCGCGGAGGCTGCTCACATCGGAGACGTTGCCACGCACGGCAGCACCATCCATGGCGTGCTTGCCCTCAAGGCAATGGGCAGACCTCCGACGTGGCGGCCGCGGGCGGTTGGGGAGGCGGCGGCGTGGATGGGAGAGTTCGTGTGTGTGGTGTGCTGCGGTGTAGGATTGCGGGTTAATTTTCATCTTCTTGACGGCGAAAGTGCAAAACAACTCGCGATGGACGAAAACCCGAGCGAAACATCGGAGTGGCAGACTACGGAACGAATCGTTCTTTTTAGATGGGAGAGACTAGTACAACAAGTAAATTACAAGGCGAAAGGGGTTAGGGTTTCTTTGGATCACAATATTTGAAAAAACACATGAATTGGAAAAAAAATAAATTTGATAGGATCGTAGGTGCAAAACAGAGGGTTACCAAAAAGATAAAAAATGGAGGAATGGTCATTTCGATGAAACATAGAAAAAGTGTCTCGATTCTACGCGAATGAGTGTAAAATAGAGTTTAGAGTGGATGTTGATGAAATTTCTATGGATTGGGGGTGTAGGAATGCAATATATTGAAATTCTGATGGTGTCATTCATTTGATTCAAAGAGATTTCTAAGGAAAAAATTATATAAATTGGAATACTCCAGTATTCTCATGAAAATCATCTATCTATATATAAAAGGTCTCCCTCTCAGCCTCCCCTCGACGCGTCCACGTCACCAGGCACTGTTCACCTACAGTAACTACAGTACGCGGCTGGCTCCGCGCCATCCGATCCGGATCCAACGGTCCCCGTCGGCGCGAAGGACTGATTTGCAATTCCAGAAAACCTCAGGGACCACCGTGCAAAAGCGCCCACACAACCTCATCCTCCCCCTCTTCTCTCTCCCGCGCGGCCGGAGCTCCCCGCCGCCGCCGACGCGCGCCGGCGCCGCTGCGAGCCTCCCCGTTCAAATCGGCGCTTGTCAGCAGCTCCACCGTCGCGGCCTCTCCGTCCTCGCCGAGTATTGCTTGCCGGAACGGCGCACGCGGCTCGGAATCGTCGACGCCGCGCTCGGCGTCCGCCGCCGCGGAATTTCTCGCCGGCGGCCGCTCCGGCGACCTAATGGTCCACAGCTCCGCCCACCCGGCTCCCCTCCACCTCCTCGCGCGGCTCCGTGCGGTCCCAGGCCGGCGCGCGCAGCTGCTCGCCGGAGCTCGGCAGAGCTGGCGGTGGCCGCCGTCGCGTGTGTGCACCGCCGCGTGTGTAACACACGCTGACAAATGGGCCCTGCTCAACAGATTTTTTTCATTTTCCAAAATGTTTCTAAATTTTTTTAAAAAATCTGATAAGTGGGTCTCGGTTGTCAGTTTTTAAAAAATTACAGAAAATGAATAAAATTGTAAAATTCATATCTTCCAATCCATAATTCAGAAAAATACAAATAATATATCAAAATTTGCAGAAAAAAGAAATCTTCACAACTAACACATTTCCATGCATGACTAAATAACTTTAATTTCAAAAAATTACAAATAATGAAGGAAATTGTAAAATTCATATCTTCTAATCCATAATTCAGAAAAATACAAATAATATACCAAAATTTGCAGAAAAATGGAATCTTCACAACTAACACATTTCCATGCATGACTAAACAACTTTAAATAATTTTAATTAGAAACCTAATATAATCTTTTTTAAACTAATTATGCAACTTATGGAAATGTCATCTGCGACCCAGTTTGATTTCCATATTCCCAACTATACACAAAAAAATAATCTTCACAAGATGAATAAAGGGGGTGGCATGTCACCGCGACAAGAAAATAGATGCTTCGACATTGGGCAAAACTATATGATAGCTACCAGATAAAATGCTCCTGTTAAATTCGCACGAAAACAAGATCTTCACAGCTAACACATTTCCATGCATCATTAAACAACTAGAATTAAAACAAGATCTTCACAGCTAACACATTTCCATGCATCATTAAACAACTAGAATTCCTGTTTAATTAAAAGAACTACAATATCAAATATAAAAATTGTGGAAATGACATCTCACCTCCATTTAACCCCATCTTTGTATTTGTTTTCTTCTGTTTTTTGCTTTTCTTTTGCTTTGCAGTAAAACAACATTAGAATAATGATCAAAAAGATGAAAAATAAATGCAAGACAATTTTGTTCACAAAACAATTATGAATTCCCTTTTTCAATTTCAGTTCGCAGTAATAGATTTACAAAAAATAAAATAAAATTCGTGTTCAACCAGTAAAACGATTGGTTTGTCTTCGCAGTAACTCAATAAGTTATAATATTTATGAAAAGATAAATTCATTATACGAACAACGCCACCATTTCTATTCACAAAATATATTATGAAAACAATACAAAAAAAGGTTATATTCACATAAATTATCCACCAAGGACGCGGCGTGCCGACGCGCCGAAATTCAACTAGTTCAATCAAAAAGGGCCTAAATGAGGAAACGATGGAGAACTCGACGGGAGGGTGACGAGAGCCAGACTCGAAAGGGAGAGCCTGGCGTGGCCGGGGCGCGGGGTAGTAGTTCCTGCGACGGCTGAACTCTCGTGTGGGGTGTACATCACGCTAAAGTCAATCTGCAACACAAATGCTTTAATTTAGTTGGGTCGTTACAGGAAAAGGATGACAAATAATGGCGAAATCTCGTGAGACGGTGACGGCGGAAACACAACGACGCTCGCTCGCCCGCCTACTTGATGATAACGCTGCTGGCTCCCTCCGGTTGTCGTGGCAGCAAGCAAGCAAGCAGCAGCCCTATACCAGGTGTGGCGGCCCTGATCGAGCCCCGAGTCCACACGATCGCCTCCTCCCCCAAGATCCTCCTGCGGTCCTGCCCGCCACAGCGAAAGCTCAGCCAGGAAACCATTTGACTTTGGCGCGTAGCCCTCCGACCGGGTCACCATTAAATCACGCCCCAAGGACACAAGGAGGAGTCCAGCCAAGGCGAAGAGAAGACAACGAACGGAGAGCCGTTTGGTCGACGACGCGGACGGGCGAAAGATTTCCGAGCAGAGCAGACCGCCTCTGGGAGCGAGGGAGCGGCGATCTCATCTCATCTCAGGTCAGTTGTTTTCTCGTGAGCCGTAAGCATTTCATGGGGTGTTGCCGCCCCGCAAGGCAAGAACGTGATGAATCCAGCCGCTGAAGTCAGCGCCTGCAGGCAGAAAAGGTTCCTCCTGACGCTTGCACGTACGTTCTCTGCTCCGTCCGTCCGTCGACCCAGCCGCCGGCGCCGGTGACGGAGACGGGCAACGCGGTGTAGGATCGATGGGGGGCTGCGCGTCGTTGAAGCGGCGCGAGCCCAAGCGCGCGCCGGGGTACGAGGAGCCCGCCGTGCTCGCCGCCCAGACCTCCTGTGAGCACACGCATTCCCTCACCATGCTTCTTGATACTCTGCACCTGAACCGGAGGAGTACTACAATACGAGTTTGGCTTTGCCTTTCGTCTGTACCTGAACTGAATCGAAACGTGGCGTGCATTGTCGCAGTCACGGTGAACGAGGTGGAGGCGCTGTACGAGCTCTACAAGAAGCTCAGCTGCTCCATCATCAAGGACGGCCTCATCCACAAGGAGGAGTTCCAGCTCGCCTTGTTCAGGACCAGCAAAGGAAAAAATCTCTTCGCCGACAGGGTCTTCGACCTCTTTGATCTGAAGCGTAACGGCGTGATCGAATTCGGGGAGTTCGTGCGGTCGCTCAGCATATTCCACCCAAAGGCATCTGAATCGGAGAAGACCAAGTGTATGCACTCACATTCTTGTCCACTTTTCCCACTCTGCTGTCCTGTCCATTCATCATTTTGTCCCAAGAAATCAATCGGTATTTCTGCTTGCCTTTTGCAGTTGCCTTCAAATTGTATGATTTAAGGGGCACTGGATACATCGAGAAAGAAGAGGTAAAATATTCTCTCATCTCATTCATTCAACCTAAAAAGGGTGCAATGTCCATGCGTTTTCTGAATTTTGGTAAACTGTTGACACAGCTTAGGGAGATGGTCGTCGCACTTCTTGACGAGTCCGACCTATGCCTTTCCGATGGCGCCATCGAGGAGATTGTTGATAATGTAATTAACAGCATACTTTCCGGGTATTTTGGATCTGTTTTCCTTCCTTCTAACATGCCCTGTTTTTCTGCTCCTTCTGAACTGACAGACATTCAATCAAGCAGACTCGAATGGCGATGGCAGGATAGACCCCAAGGAGTGGGAGGAGTTCGTCAAGAAGAACCCAGCATCACTGAAGAACATGTCGCTGCCCTATCTCCAGTAAGTGCTCATATTTTGCTCTACTCCACGGCAGCTCCTTCAGTTTCTGAAGAATTCTCAGTGCTGCTTCTTCTAGGCTTATTTAGTTTAGTATAGACATGCTTTTGATGCTTTTACCCTCTAGTAATATACTGATTGTTGTCGTTGTTCTTGTTCAGGGACATTACAACGGCGTTTCCGAGCTTTGTGATGCATTCAGAAGCCGATGATTGCGGTGGAATCGATGAATAAGAAAAGCACAATTGTCAGTACTTATGGTCCATTTAGAATTCAGCCTTGAGCGCATGCTAGGACTCAGTGCGTTCAGAAGTGAGTTGCAACTGGAAAGCCTGAACCTCAAGTAGGAGAACCGACGAAACTCTGGTAGATGGTGAGCGTCCGATGATATAAACCAGACTACTTAAGGAGACCTGATAGCTGATAAGCGTCCATCAAATGATAACTACAAGAATTTTAATTTCAAAAAAAAAAACTACAAGATTTTTTTTCTTATGGTTAGTGCCGATAGTAGTGGCATGATAAACCTTCTGTTTTTCTTGAAGGGTATACGAGGTTCGTATTTACCATTAACCTGAGCTACACAATGAAAATTATGTGGCATATGTCGCATGATAAACCTTCTCCAGAACATGGCTTATATGACACAAAATTTATATCATCGAATCTATATCTTATAAAAAAAGACCTCACTAACATGAAATACACTTTGGCACCCCCCCCTGCATATGCACCCAGTATTTAAAAAACATATTTTAAATCTCGAAAAAATCTGAAATAAAATTCCGCGGATTCATTTTCACATTTTGTGTGTTCACAAAGTCGTTTCACAGAAAATCTATATTTTTTATATCCCGTGTAAAAAACACAAAGTAAAAGTCATGTAAAAAGCCTTATTTTAGCATTAAATTTTGTATTTTTAGTTTTTACACAAGCCACAAAATATGTCAGTTTTCGTGAAACGACTTCGTGAAACCACAAATGTTCAAGCGTGATTTTTTTCCAAGTTTTTAGACATTCCAAAATGCGTTGAAAATGTATTTTAATAATTATTTATCTTAACATGCAATTTATCCATATCATCCCTTTTTAACCATCCAATTGTCCGCAATGATACTATATCTATCTATACTTCTTATAAAACAAAATCCCATTAACATGCATTCATTATTTTTCCATCTCAACATGCAAACTATCAACATCATCTATTCTTTTAGCCAATCAATTGTCTGTGTCATCCCCCACGAATATTCAATACCTATAGTATATTATACATGTAACCTATCCACGTCGTCTATTTTTTAGTCATCCGTCCATGTCACCGTTATTTGTCGTAAAATACACAATAACCTCTCGACTATTGTGTTTTTTTACATATTTTAAGAAGCAACTTCACATTTTATTTGTCTTATTTATTTTCATTTACACAAAGTTCTTAATGAAATCCCGCGGCAACGCGCGGCTATCCATATCATTCACAAAATCCCATTAACATGCATTAATTATTTTTATATCACATCATGCAGACTATCAACATCATCCATTCTTTTAGCCAATCAATTGTCCATGTCATCTCCCACTAATTTTCATTACCTATAGTATACTATACATGCAATCTATCCACGTCATCTATTTTTTTATTCATGCGTCCACGGCACCGTTATTTGTCGTAAAATACACAATAACCTCTCGACTATTGTGGGATTTTTGCATATTTTTAGAAGCAACTTCACATTTCATTTGTCTTATTTTTTTTCATTTACACAAAATTCTTAATGAAATTCCCGCGGCAACGCGTGGCTATCCATATCATTCCTATTTTAGTCATGCAATTATCCATGCCATCTGTTTTAGCCGTCGATGAGATCACATCATATTTATATGCGACTACATAATTGAATCATGTGCAACTAGAACACCACAATTATCTTTAGTCTTCATTATTTCAGCCAACCAAGCTAACTTCAGTAATTGTAAATAAAAAATATTGGAGATTACACGCCCTTCTATATGTACTGCTCAAGAAATCGTAAAAAGCTATCCACATTATCAACTACTTCACCCTGTTGATTTCATCTTATTTATTTTTTAAGTAATTACATGCAACATCAAATGGATATATTTTTGAACCTTAACGAACTTTAATTAGTCAAATACACAAATGCGTTGGTTAAATTTAGCCTCTGTTACTGTGACCAACTGGGTTCCTCCAAGAAGAGAGGGTGCAAATAAAGGACACCCGAACTCTATTAAAAGAGAGCTCGGACCTCTCACCTTTCCCCACCTACAGTGAAGAAAGGCGACTTTTGGGCGACCTCGCGCGATCCAGCTCGCCGCCGGAGATCCGTGCGATTCCTCGCCCTCCGGCAGCCGCCTCGGCGGCGGAAGGACGGGGGATCCACGGATCTCGGCGTGTAAATAGTCTAGGTGTGCGTGTGGGTGTGGCTGCCGGCGGCGCTGGGGTGGTAGCGGCGGTGTCGGTGTGCCTTTTGGTGGCGGTGGTCTACCCCTCCGTCGGTGCGGCTCCGGTGGAGCTCCGCCGCGGATCTGCTGCCCCGTCCTCGTCTGCGGCTTCTCGGAGTGCTCGGGAGGACTTCCCTTTCACCGGAGCCCGTGAGGTGGCGGATCCGGCGTTTGTTGACCTTGAAGATGCGGTTGCGGGTGGCCAGGTTGGTGCTGCCGTTCGTCGCGGTGGATGGAGGTGCTTTGGCACCGAGGGGCGTCGACTCCCTTGTCGCGAAGGGGAGCCTCCCAGTCCAAGTTCATGGAGGTCTTGCGGCGGGCTTCGCCGGCGTAGCGTCCAGCGTGAAGACGACGACGCCAGAGCTCAGGAGGGTTTCTTTGTAATTTCTCTTGTTTCCTGGGTTTTTCTGTAAGAGGCCTGGCTACTGTAGCTGTATTTTCTCTCGCAAAAAAATGAGTGAGTAAGAAAAAGAAATTTATTGAATTTAATGTCTATGCCCCAGCTCACTAGAGAGAAACATCCTGCAACCACGGTTGATACTCGTGTAGACTGTAGAAGACCAAATTCGCCATGGAGAATACAACGTCCAGCGAGATCACATCATAACGTGCGGGGGAGTTGATACCCCGAGCATTCCACACCACAACTTCAGTTGTGTAGTAGTCATCATAAACTTTGTTAGACATACCATTCAAAAAGAAACAATTAAGAGAAAGCCTCTCTATCTCTTGTGTCAATTTACCCTTTAAATGTGTGTGTTTTTTTTTAATGTTAGCAGGATCACTGCTAAATCCAATGAATAGATAGAAGGTTGGTCCAGTTTATGAGGGAAACCGGACCCAAAAACCATACATGGTAACTTTCGGCGAACAACATAGAACACACAACCACAAAACCACGAGTTCCTCTAACCGGATCCACCTCCTAAACAACGCCCCCAAGAGAGAATGCGACGCCGGATGGCGCCGCCGTCGTCCGGTCTAGAGGACTAGACCTAGGGTTTTCCCTGGAGCATGTTAGGGAAGGCGGGTGGGAGTAGCAACATCGATGCCTCCAACAAGGAAACGACGCCAAAAGGCGCCGCCATCGATGATTCCGGCCACAGCCGGAGTACGGCTTTCACCGGTATTCTCACCCGCACATCCCAAATCATGGATCCGGTCAGCCTTGCCACACTGCAGCTCCTGCCTCCACGGCCACACGCACCTCCCAGCAAGCTCGACGTGTTGTCCACCTATCTTCCTCTACTCCCGCTGGACGGAAGATGCAACCCCCGCAAATGTGCCATTCGTCTCCCATTGGGAGGACTGCAACCCACGCCGGCGCCATTCGTCTCCTCGAGGATGCAACGCCCGGGCCATTCATCTCCCAACCGAGGATGCAACACTGCCACGACGCCATTCCTCTCCATCCAGCCATCACCATCTCTGCTGCACATCCACCACAACGCCATGCTTGCAAACCACCCTCAGAAGGATGCAACACCAAGAATAGTGCCATTCATCTCCCGCAGGCCGCAGCATTGCAAACTCCAGCGACAGACTGCAACAGAGCCGCAACGAGCTAGGCGACAACCGCCTCGCGTCGCTGACGGCAAGGCCGCCACATGCAGCGCACCACTGCCCCGCCATCCTCGCATCGAGCACGACCCAAAAGGGCCCAGATCCAGCCCTCGTGGCCCAGATCGGGCCCGCCCGCCCGCTGCCGCCATCTGCGCATGGAGCTGCTGCTGCACCGCCTCGACCTCCTCCACAGCCCTCCATGCCGGCTGCCTCCACCTCCGCCGTGACGAACTTCACGCACACCGACGGCGTCCGCAGCGCCAGCACCGTGGCACCGCCACGCGCGACCTCCAGAGGCCTCGTCCCCACGCGAGGAGATGGCCCTCGGGGTCCGCCTTCAGCCCCACCATCTTTGACGGCCGGGGCGCCGCCACCGCCGCCGACGCCGGCGGCGGCAGCGGCCTAGATGGCCCGAATGGTGGTTCCTCGCCTGAAACTATGGGGTGCCTCCGGAGCCCCCCACGCGAGGGACCCGGGAGGAAGGGGAGGAGGGGCGGGGAGGGGGGAGGGTGCGGCGGGCGGCGGCGGCGACGCTGTGGTGGAAACCTAGATGTCGGGGCTGTGCCCAGGCTACAATCGTCTTCCCAAGAGTGAATTTTGCCCAGTGTTGTATGTGTGTGTTTTTCGCGTGCTTTCGACTTCTCTCTCTCCCTACCACTTCAGGACTAGCCAGTCAAGCAAAAGTTGCGAATCACAGAGCACCCACGTCTTGTGCTCTTCTTTTTCTCTCTCTCTCTTGTCCCGCGCATAGAATTCAATCAAAGAGACGGAAAGTTATTTTGACTCCCGAGATTCAGTGATCCCACTATTTTATGAAATTGTAAAAATACATTTAACAATTTGAAAAAAAAACTGAAAAAAATTCCGCATGTTTTTTTTTGAAGGGATACACACTGCATATTCAACACAGAATACAAAACAAAGAGTAGAAATACGCAGAGATACAAGTCGAAGAACTCAGCACAACAGCAACTAGTGCTGAACCACCGCAAACGCCTGAAGATGAACTCCAATGCCGAGCTCCGCCGGAGAAGAAGCTCCCAGGCCACCGCCAACCCCGGGAAGAAAGCACTTCACACATGTAGGAGACCGCAGGAGCCGTCCGCCGCAAGCGCCGGAACTGAAGATCGCTGAACGAACACGGCCATGGCGCCACCAACCCGCATCCACCCCTTCCAACGAACCCTGCACTGAGCACAAAAACGACTTGCCAGAGTCGCCGCCGTGAGCACACCTTGACCACGCCTTCACCCCTCGCCACCACGGCCGGCCGGAGAAAGAAGGATCAACACGAAATTGAAGCAGAGCGCGAAGACAGAGCCGCTCCAACCACCGCCACCATGGCCGGCCGGAGAAACCAGACCTCCGCACGAAGAGCCAGCGAAGAACTCCGATATCCCAGAAGATCTTCTCCTGTACAGGCGGAGGAGACCGCCGGCGCCAGGCACCAGCACCCCGCCACACCACCCCCAGCACCCCCATGGCGTGGCCAGGAGGATCCACACCAAGACGAAGAAGGGGGCGAGGGACAAAACCTCCGCAAGCCGATCATCACCTCCGCCGCGACGACCGCCCTTGGAGCAGCAAGCCTCACCAGATCCGCCGATCCGGGAGGAGACCACGCCGGAAACTCGCCGACGCCGCTCCGCAGAGCACCGCCCCGGCACCATTATTCCAGAACGCCGCCGCAGCTACCACCTCTCCAGCGCCGCCCAGACACACTACCCTACTATCTACAAGCCTAGGCACAGATCCGGGGTCCCCCCACTTGAGTATACTATAAGCACGTGAAATCACGGTCTGAAATAAAATGAGAAAAGTTAGAGATTTGATACATTGTTCATTATATTTAGAAAAGTATTTTGCATTGAGATTTTTGCACGCTTATAAGATATAAACATGCATGATGTTTTTCAGATTTGTTTGAAGTTCTTTAGTATATTTTGATTGTTTGAAAATAGTGAGATCACTGGATGTCGGGACCACGAAATCTCTGCTCAAAGAGATGTTTGTATTCTTTCTTTTTTTTGAAAGGGGGCAAAAGTTTTGTCCCAATCTATTAATATATACTTCTTATAAAGTAAAACCCCACTAAGTGTAATTAAAAAAATTTCTATCTGCACATGCAAGCTATCTACATCATCCATTTTCTTAACCAATCAATTGTCCATGTCATCTCCATTAATATTTATTAATCTTTACATGAAAACTCCACATTATCCATTTCTCTAACCATCTAATTATCCAAATTAATAATTTATAATACACAATCATCACTTCTTATAAAGCAAAATCCCACTAAGTGTAATTAAAAAAAATTATCTTCACATGCAAGGTATCCACATTATCCATTTTGTTAACCAATCAATTGTCCATGTCATCTCCATTAATCTTTACATGAAAACTCCACATTATCCATTTGTCTAACCATCTAATTATCCAAATTAATAATTCATAATACACACTCTTCGTGTCAATTAATTTAGTATCTCGACTCTGACAAGTGGAATTTTGCATATTATTTTAGAAAACTTATTGTACCGTACCTATTATATATTTTTGCTTACACAATATAATTTTTAAAAAGATTCCCGCAGCAACGCGTGGGGTATCTTTGTAGTTAAGAAGAAGAGAATTGCCCAGTTAATTAAAGGAAAACCGTTACAACAAACCCACATGCGGATTAAGGCATGAAACTACCCAATCGCCTAGGCAGATCAAGCAACTCTCCCAACCCGATGTAACCGCAAACTCTCGACACAAAGATCACCACTTCAAAACCCTGCCGAAAAAACTACAAAGATCTGTGACACGACAACCCGAAGAGATGAGAACCATCCATCAAACAGTTGTGGACGCCTTCCTCGCGGGGCCACTCTCTTCTTGGTTATGCTACGGAGATATCCTTCACCTTCTTCATTTTGTCCCCTTTATCCTCCCCCGATAGGAGGCAAACAATCTCTTTGTAAGATCCAGGACTAGTCATCTCCAAACTGACGAGAAGGTCGCAAAAGAGGGCCTCAGAGTCAACAAAGACAAGCCGATGGTTGGGCTCCAAGGATGGTGGCATGGAAGCCGCCGCCGAGGCCCTAGGCGAGTCCACCTCATGAAGCACCATCGACAAGGGAGGAGTCGACTCCCCACACAACTCCTGCAGCTCGGTCATGACGGAATCACCGAAGCCTCACTCTCAGAGGCAGCCGACACATGGGGCTGTGGCAGCTGACAAGGCATGCCACGGGAAGAGTAAACACCATAGAGGCATTCTTCCCCAACGTCACGTGAACCAGAAGTTAGCTCGACCAGAGGAGAGGCTTCAGTCGCAACAAGGGACGCCCTAAGAGCAGCCCCCGCTCTCATTGTAACAGCCCAAAGTTGTGAACCTCAAAAAAAAAAAAAACCGAGTAAAATTTTCGCTTTTGCATTTCATGCATGCATCATGGCATTATTTGTTGAAGTGCTTAAGTTGAAACCAAGGTTTTGAAAACCAATGACAACAAAAGGAAACCAAAATCAATAATTGTTTTCAAACAACTTAAGCTCAAATGAGTTGTTGGTGACAAAACCAACTCAACTAAACTTCCATATTTGTCAAGGAAGTTCCAAGAGTTCAAACTCAATAGTTGGAGCTTGCTTAAATTTTCTAAAGGAAAATCAATTGGAAATTAAGAAAATTGCCATAAGCAACTCCCTATTTTAATAACCAAGCAAATGGACTCCAAATGCCTTCAAATTTCTTGGAGTGCTTGCCAAGGGTGCAGGGAGGATGCACAAAAATTGGCATAATTTTTGAAAGTGTTTGAATGCCTCAATTAACTTAAGTACAGTGCTGTAATATTTTTCCAGAACAGAAAGGGGCCAATCTGTGATGGAAATTAAACTGCCAAGGGACTTTTTGTAAAATCTGCTTCTTCCCCACTGTAGCGACCGAGAGCAGCTCGACCGCACCGCGGGCTCGCCGTGCTCGCGCCGCGCCGGGCCCCCTCCTCCTCTGCCCTTCACCGCAAGGAGACAAGCACCGAGGCCACGCTGCTCCCCCCTGCTCACTCACCTGCCCCACGCGCTCTTCTCTCTCTCTCTCTCGTTTCCTCTCCATGGCCGAGGCACCGCCGTAGCCGTGTTCGTCGCATCGCCGCCGTGTGAGAGCTCCCGCAGCAGAGCGAGCACCACCACCAGCTCCGCCGTGCTCCCCTCTCCCTCCTCGTGGTAGGAATCGGCCGGAGACGCAAGAAATCGCCGCCGCCGTCCCACTTCGTCGCCGACCACCGACGCAGCTCCGCCGCCTGATTCCGCCGCCGTCACGCCTCCTCCGGTCACCCCGACCTCCCTAACGCGTTCAGGGTGAGCCCTGGCCCTCGCTGGCCCTCTCCCCTCTCCCCTCTCGCGTTGCTTCCTCGCGTGGATCGTCACCGTAGCCGTCGAAGCCCGTACGCTGGAGTTCCTCGCCGTAGTTCGTCGACCGGTCGTGGAGCCGGCTTAGCCGGGCTGCAAACCGGCCGTCTCTGGCCCATAGCCGGTCCAGGAGCCGGCCCAGACAGGGCTGGAGACCGGTGGGCTCTGGAGCCAGGCCGGCCTGTCAGCCGGCCCAACCGGGCTGGAGGCCGGTTTCACAGTTTTTTTCGCGCTGTTTATTTTCCTTTTCCCTCCCTTTGGGCATGCTTCCCGCTCCCCCCTCGCGCATTAGGGACATCGACTCCGATGAGTTTACTACTTCATCCCTCTCTCCCCGAACACGAGTAATTAATTTTTATAGTTGTTGAAAATAATTTAATTAAAATCATAATTTTAAAAGGGGAAATTTATAAATGTAATAACTTTTTATCGGGACCTCCGAAAAATGTGTTCTTTATATCAAAACGCTCAGAAAAATGTGCATTAATCAGTAGCATCATATTCATGCATGTTCACATGATCTATAGCACAGGAAAACATTAAAACAAAGAAGGAGCTTTATTTCTCTCTTGTTGAATAATTATTTCTTCACCCCATGTAAATTGGTAGAACTTGTTATCATAATTTTAGTGCATTAAAAATTCATGCCATCATGTGTTTGCGCATTGCATTTTGTTAAAGCATGTGTGGTGATTGATTGCTCTTCCGTTGCTATGTTTCGATAGATCAAGCAGCCGGGGTTACACCGCAATACCCCGAAGAGCCGTACTACCAGCACCTTGATCAAGGCAAGCGTAATCCCCCCTCTGAGCATGTCTTAACCTATTTTCCGCAAATATTTTCTCCACTATAATATTGCATGCGGTTCCAAATGTCAATTTTATTGGATTAGAGTATCCTATAGTTGCATTAAGTTTCCGATGCCAATACCTGTTTCCCTCCTATTATCCATAGGATTGTATTGTTGGCCTGAAATACTTAACTATGCTATGTTGTTGCTTAGCCATGCTTAGTTAAATGCTTAGCCGTCCGATGGATATTTCATGTTGGAAACAGGTGTGAAATGTTCGGATGATGGTGGAGAAATTGTGGAGACAGGTAATAAAATGCTTAAAGGTGGGGATGAGAGGCCACTTTGGTATGGTGGTGTTTTGTCTCACTCTCGCCGCCTAGGTGCGAGTTCTTTACCTCTTGAACCAAGAATGAGCGCGCTTCCATTCGGTGGGGTATATGGAGCCCTCGTCGACCGACTAACTTGTGCGGGGCTAGCCAGGGTCCTCTAGTTTGGCTTCCATTTGCGCGTGCGTTGAGATGGTGGCCAAGACAGAAATGAGGATGTGGTGTTAGGAAAATGAGTGGCCACGGGGCAGGGTGTTGGAGGCACTGAACCTGTCCGTCCTCACTGATGATCCTGGGTTAGTCTCAAGCAAGGTAAAGGTTGTAACCGTTCCCACTCAGCCGGCTTTCCCCGGAAGAGAGCTACGTGTAGGCAATGAGCCGGGCGGTACCGAAGGTAAACACAGTGCACCCCTGCAGGGTTAAATCTTTTCGAAAAGCCGTGTCCACGGTTACGGACAACTTGGGAAAGGACGATAAGACCATAGAATAACTTGAACGGAATGATTAAAAACTGGGTACTAAAGGTACCACTCAAGAATGCAAGGTGAGCTTCCTCGAGGGTGATTCGGGGAGGTGCCTTTGATGAACAGGTACAGTGGTTGATGATGGTTGATTGAGAAAGGTGATAAGAAAAGAGTTACTTCTTACCCCTTTTGAAAATACTCTGAATAGTCGATGCCATTGAGTTATGTTTTCATAAATAAAATCAGCTTTATGCAAAACAGCCATAAAACTTGAAAGCCTCATCGAGCTAAAGCTCTATATTAATCTTGCGAGTTCGTCGAACTCAACGTCGTTTGTTTTGTTTCAGAGGAGGACTTCACCGACCTCGAAGGTGGGTTCTTTGTGGACGTCGACGAGTAGTCTGGGGTTCCCAGGTGGCAGCTTGGGACATCCCGGAACAGCTGGCGCTGGATGTTTATCTGTAGGCCTCTTAGGCCATAATTTGGATCTTGTTGTTTAGAACAACCTAATTCGCTTCCGCTTGTTGTAATGTTGGGTCTGTGACCTCTGGTTGTAATTTGCTATCTTTCTCTATTATAAGAGTTGAACTATAATGATTTGTGTCGTAGAGTCTGTGATGTGCCAGTTGTTCCACAAGTCTTGATCTCTCTATTATGCATTGATAGTTGTGCCTGTGTTAAGGCATCAATCGGGGTGTTGCGTTGCCGATGATCCATTCCGAGCAACGCCTGCCAAAGGTTTTGGCCGGGGATTGGTAAACCCGTAACCTCCGGTTGTATCGCTTAACCGGTGACACACAGCATCACTGTATAGCAGTCGGGTCGGGGCGCCACAAGTTGGTATCAGAGCAGTACTGCCTGTAGGAAACCCTTCTACTGGTCGACGTTGAGTCTAGTGTTTGTGAAAATATTTTAACCTAAAAATGAGTTGTGAAAACCATCTTAGGATTCTTTTTACTCCTTATCTGGTTACCCTCTAATCTCGGAGCAATCTTACCTCGATTTGAGTTAAAGTTTTACTTCTCATCTGTTACTTCAAAATATTAGGATAACACTGGGTGTGGGTTCTGACCTTTAGTGTTATGTGTCCAGTTGCTCCCGCTGCGTTGCAATCCCAAATCAACTCAGATGTTGAACCTGTTACCGAAACAATGATTATCCTTTTTTGGGTTTTAACCCAAGGACTTGAACATAAGGTCCCGGATTGTGCCAACTAGAGTGTGTTGAATCATATGGTTCTTAACCATTGCATCTCTCGCTAGTAGCACATGATGCTGATCTTTGACCCAAGTTCTATCTTGTTGATTCCTTGTTATTGTTACACAATGTATTATCGTCCCTAGTCTGTGTACTTGAGTAGACGCTAATGCTATTGTTCGACCATTCGGAGAAAGATACTAACTGTGTCATTGTCAAATCTCCAGAATGGCTCGAGGAGGCCGCGGAGGCGTGGAGGCCGCGGTAACCACAATGATGAGGATGATCTGCCGCCACCACCCTCGATGGCTCAGGTCTTGATGGCCATTGAGGAGAACCGTGGGCGCAATGAGCGCTTGCTTGAGCAGTTGGTGCAGCAGAATGCACGGAGGAACGAGTGCAACACTCTCACTGAGTTCCTGCGCTCGCAGCCACCCACCTTTGCTGATGCTAAGGAGCCACTGGAAGCTGATGATTGGCTTCGTGCTTGGAGCGCAAGTTCTCCGCGCTGCATGTCCCAGTGGCTGAGCAAGTCAACTTTGCCACCTACCTCTTGGTTGGTGCAGCTGGCTGTTGGTGGGAAAGCCATGTGGCTTTGTTTCCAGCCAACCATGTCTTCACTTGGGCTGATTTCCGCACTGCCTTCCGTGCGGAGTACATTCCCCAGCCGATCATGGATTTGAAGAGGAGGGAGTTCCTGGATTTGCAACAGGGACGGATGGACCTCCGCACTTATGGTCGTGAGTTCAACCATCTCTCTCGTTACGCCCCAAGGGACGTGACCAATGATGCTGACAAGCAAGAGCTGTTCCGCAAGGGTCTTACGCCGCAGCTCCGCTATGAGTTGTTGCCCTTCAGGTTCCAGACCTACCAGGAGCTGTTCAACCAGGCTTTACTCTTGAGCAAGGAAGAAAGGAACTTGAGGCTTCCAAGAGGCCCGCACACGGGGACCACCAGAGTTCCTCGGGTTCTGAGAGCAAGAAGCGCAGGGTGTTTGTTCCCTACAGCGCTGTGCCGCGTGCTCCATTCATGCCGAGCCGCGGGATACAGGCCACCACCTCCGCGCCCCACTACTTCGACACTTGGGGTAGGCGGGAGTGGGTACCGTCCTATGCTACCTGCTCCACCTGGACTCACTTGCTACACCTGTGGCCAGGCTGGCCACTACTCCAGGGAGTGCCCCCAGAAGGCACCTCTCGCGAACTCCTGCACGAGCCCCTGCCACTCCAGCTGGCAAGGCTGGACCTATTGTGCGTGGTCGCCTGAACCACGTCTCTGCTGAAGAAGCTGAAGAGGACCCCGGCGTTCTCATGGGTGAGTTACGAATCAACCAATCAGCTACAGTTTTGTTTGATTCTGGAGCATCGCATTCATTCATATCCATAGCTTTTGCAAAAGACCACAAAATACCGTTTGAGAAAATGAGACGTCCCTTGGTGATCTCCACTCCTGGCTCCAAATGGCAAACCGATGGGGTTACTCCTGAAGTCCAGATTACTATCGGTTACTACTCTTTTCCTTTCGCTTTGGTAGCTCTGAGGTCAAGTGGCATTGATGTCATACTGGGCATGAACTGGCTAGCCAAATACCGGGCTAATCTCGACTGTGCTGCCAAGACCGTCACCGTGACCAATTCTTCCGGCGACATGTTGAAGTATTGGTCTGCACTTCAAGACCTCCATGTTCATCATACCCAACTCACCGAGATCCTCCTTTGCTTTATGGAAGGCGAATCCCCTCCTGAAATCCAGGACATACACGTGGTGTGTGACTTCCCGGATGTGTTCCCGGAAGAATTGCCTGGCATGCCTCCTGACCGAAGTGTGGAGTTTGTCATAGATCTACTTCCCGGTACGCTCCGATTTCCAAGAAGCCCTACCGTATGCCGGTGGAAGAGTTGGCTCTGTTGAAAGAGCAAATTGATCAGCTGTTAGCGAAGGATTTCATCCAGCCTAGCAGTTCACCTTGGGGTTGTCCGGTACTCTTTGTCAAGAAGAGGGATTCTACCGTGCCTCGTCTAGTCTCTGACTATCGACCGTTGAATGCGGTGACAATCAAGAACAAGTATCCTATTCCTCGCATCAATGATCTGTTGGATCAGTTAGCTGGTGCAACGGTATTCTCCAAGATGGATCTGAGGTCAGGATACCATCAGATCAAGATCAGAAAGGAGGATATTCCAAAGACGGCATTTGTTACTCGTTATGGCTCATATGAGTATACCGTCATGTCCTTTGGTCTCACAATGCTCCAGCTACTTTCATGAGGCTCATGAACTCCATCTTCATGGATTATCTTGACAAGTTTGTCGTCATTTACATGATGACATCCTGTTTATTCCAAAACCGATGAAGAGCATGGAACATCTTCGTTGGTTCTGACACGACTTCGAGAACACCGCCTCTATGCCAAGTTCTCCAAGTGTGAGTTTTGGTTGGATAATCTTGTCTTCCTTGGTCATGTGATATCCGCTAATGGTGTGGCTGTCATTCCCGACAAGATTCAGTCCATTTGGATTGGAAAACTCCAATGTCAGTCAAGGACATCCGTAGCTTTCTCGGATTGGCGGGTTACTACCGCCGATTCATCGAAGGTTTCTCCAAGATAGCCAAGGCCCTGACTGACCTTCTCAAGAAGGATAAAAAGTTCGTATGGACGGCCGAAGCTGAAGAGAGCTTCAAAACACTGAAAGCCAAACTCACGTCCGCTCCTGTGCTTGTCCTGCCGGACACAAGCAAGGATTTCGTCGTCTTCTGTGACGCCTCTCTGCAAGGCTTGGGCTGTGTGCTAATGCAAGATGGCCATGTGGTGGCATATGCTTCTCGCCAACTTAAGCCGCATGAGCACAACTACCCAACTCATGATCTAGAACTTGCCGCTGTGGTCTATGCTTTGAAGCAATGGAGACCATACCTGTTTGGTAACCGTTGCGAGATTTCTCGGATCACAAGAGTCTGAAGTACCTCTTCACCCAGCCGGATTTAAATCTCAGGCAAAGGCGTTGGTTGGAGTTAATCAAGGACTATGATGTGAGTCTGAACTATCAACCCGGCAAAGCAAACGTCGTGGCTGACGCGCTAAGTCGGAAGTCCTATTGCAACAATCTGATGATTGAGAAGGCCCAACCTGCTCTTCATGAAGAGTTCGCCCGTTTGAACTGGAAATTGTTCCCTCTGGCTACCTTGCAAATCTGGAGATCAAAGCTACTCTTGTAGACCAGATTAAGGATGCTCAGAAGCTGGATGAGGGTATCTGAAATCAAAAGAACATTGCTAGCGGAAGGCCAAATGTTTCTCGGAAGATGAATCCGGAGTTGTTTATTTTGGTGACCGCTTGGTAGTGCCAAAGAACCGGAATTTGAGGGAGCTCATCCTACAAGAAGCTCATGAATCACCTCTCTCTATTCATCCCGGTAGTACAAAATGTACCAAGACCTTCGACCACAATTCTGGTGGACTCGGATGAAACGGAAATTGCCAAGTATGTTGCTGAATGCGACACCTGTCGACGGGTAAAGGCTGAACATCAAAGGCCTGCCGGCACTCTCGCCCTATTGCAGTCCCGAGTGGAAATGGGATGAAATTGGTATGGACTTCATCACCGGGTTTCCCAGATCTCAAAAGGGCAACAATGCAATATGGGTAATCATTGATCGTCTGTCCAAGGTTGCTCACTTCCTACCAGTCCGTGATGATATACGGCAAGTCAACTTGCTGACTTATATTGGCTCGTATTGTTCCATTGCATGGGGTCCCTCTGAGGATCATATCGGACCGTGGAAGTATCTTTGTATCCAATTCTGGCAGAGTTTCCAAACTGCTATGGGGTCCCGTCTCAACTTCAGTACCGCCTACCATCCTCAAACTGATGGTCAGACCGAAAGAGTGAACCAAGTTTGGAAGACATGCTTAGGGCATGTGTAATCTCTTTTGGCAAGGGTTGGGAAAAGTATCTCCCTTTCGCGGAGTTCTCCTACAACAATAGCTATCAAGCTAGTCTGGGCATGGCTCCATTTGAGGTTCTCTATGGAAGAAAATGCCGCACTCCTCTAAATTGGTCCGAGACCGGAGAGAGGCACTCTTTGGTCCGATGTGATCAATGAAGCTGAGGAGAAGGTTAGAATCATAAGAGAGAATCTGAAGATTGCTCAGTCTAGGCAGAAGAGCTACTATGATAAGCACCATCAGGAAATTCACTATGAAATTGGTGATAAAGCTTATCTCCGCGTCTCTCCCCTTCGTGGCGTTCGCCGCTTCGGAATCAAAGGGAAATTGGCCCCTCGCTATGTTGGCCCTTTCACCGTTCTGGCCAAGCGAGGAGATCTTTCTTATCAATTGGAGTTACCGGTCATCTTCCCAAATGTACATGATGTGTTTCATGTCTCCCAACTTCGCCGGTGTTTTAAAGATCCTATCCATGGGTCAATCATGAGGAGTTGGATCTCCAGGAAGATCTCACTTATCGCGAGCATCCTATCCGTGTCCTGGATGAAGCCGAAAGGAAGACCCGTAACAAGACTACCAAGTTCCTCAAAGTTCAATGGTCTCACCATTCCGAGGAAGAAGCAACTTGGGAACGAGAGTCTAGTCTTCGCGAGGAGTATCCCGACTTCTTTTCGCAACCTTAGAATCTCGGGACGAGATTCCTGTAAGGGGTGTAGAATTGTAACAGCCCAAAGTTGTGAACCTCAAAAAAAAAAACCCGAGTAAAATTTTCGCTTTTGCATTTCATGCATGCATCATGGCATTATTTGTTGAAGTGCTTAAGTTGAAACCAAGGTTTTGAAAACCAATGACAACAAAAGGAAACCAAAATCAATAATTGTTTTCAAACAACTTAAACAAAATGAGTTGTTGGTGACAAAACCAACTCAACAAAACTTCCATATTTGTCAAGGAAGTTCCAAGAGTTCAAACTCAATAGTTGGAACTTGCTTAAATTTTCTAAAGGAAAATCAATTGGAAATTAAGAAAATTGCCATAAGCAACTCCCTATTTTAATCCCCAAGCAAATGGACTCCAAATGCCTTCAAATTTCTTGGAGTGCTTGCCAAGGGTGCAGGGAGGATGCACAAAAATTGGCATAATTTTTGAAAGTGTTTGAATGCCTCAATTAACTTAAGTACAGTGCTGTAATATTTTTCCAGAACAGAAAGGGGCCAATCTGTGATGGAAATTAAACTGCCAAGGGCCTTTTTGTAAAATCTGCTTCTTCCCCACTGTAGCGACCGAGAGGAGCTCGACCGCACCGCGGGCTCGCCGTGCTCGCGCCGCGCCGGGCCCCCCCTCCTCTGCCCTTCAGCGCAAGGAGACAAGCACCGAGGCCACGCTGCTCCCCCCAGCTCACTCACCTGCCCCACGCGCTCTTCTCTCTCTCTCGTTTCCTCTCCATGGCCGAGGCGCCGCCGTAGCCGTGTTCGTTGCATCGCCGCCGTGTGAGAGCTCCCGCAGCAGAGCGAGCACCACCACCAGCTCCGCCGTGCTCCCCTCTCCCTCCTCGTGGTATGAATCGGCCGGAGACGCAAGAAATCGCCGCCGCCGTCCCACTTCGTCGCCGACCACCGATGCAGCTCCGCCGCCTGATTCCGCCGCCGTCACGCCTCCTCCGGCCACCCCAACCTCCCCAACGCGTTCAGGGTGAGCCCCTGGCCCTCGCTGGCCCTCTCCCCTCTCCCCTCTCGTGTTGCTTCCTCGCGTGGATCGTCACCGTAGCCGTCGAAGCCCGTACGCTGGAGTTCCTCGCCGTAGTTCGTCGACCGGTCGTGGAGCCGGCTTAGCCGGGCTGCAAACCGGCCGTATCTGGCCCATAGCCGGTCCAGACCGGGCTGGAGACCGGTGGGCTCTGGAGCCAGGCCGGCCTGTCAGCCGGCCCAACCGGGCTGGAGGCCGGTTTCAGAGTTTTTTTTCGCGCTGTTTATTTTCCTTTTCCCTCCCTTTGCGCATGCTTCCCGCTCCCCCTCGCGCATTAGGGACATCGACTCCGATGAGTTTAATACTTCATCCCTCTCTCCCGAACATGAGTAATTAATTTTTATAGTTGTTGAAAATAATTTAATTAAAATCATAAGTTTAAAAGGGGAAATTTATAAATGTAATAACTTTTTATCGGGACCTCCGAAAAATGTGTTCTTTATATCAAAACGCTCAGAAAAATGTGCATTAATCAGTAGCATCATATTCATGCATGTTCACATGATCTATAGCACAGGAAAACATTAAAACAAAGAAGGAGCTTTATTTCTCTCTTGTTGAATAATTATTTCTTCACCCCATGTAAATTGGTAGAACTTGTTATCATAATTTCAGTGCATTAAAAATGTCATGCCATCATGTGTTTGCGCATTGCATTTTGTTAAAGCATGTGTGGTGATTGATTGCTCTTCCGTTGCTATGTTTCGATAGATCAAGCAGCCAGGGTTACACCGCAATACCCGAAGAGCCATACTACCAGCACCTTGATCAAGGCAAGCGTAATCCCCCCTCTGAGCATGTCTTAACCTATTTTCCGCAAATATTTTCTCCACTATAATATTGCATGCAGTTCCAAATGTCAATTTTATTGGATTAGAGTACCCTATAGTTGCATTAAGTTTCCGATGCCAATACCTGTTTCCCTCCTATTATCCATAGGATTGTATTGTTGGCCTGAAATACTTAACTATGCTATGTTGTTGCTTAGCCATGCTTAGTTAAATGTTTAGCCGTCCGTGGATATTTCATGTTGGAAGCAGGTGTGAAATGTTCGGATGATGGTGGAGAAGTTGTGGAGACAGGTAATAAAATGCTTAAAGGTGGGGATGAGAGGCCACTTTGGTATGGTGGTGTTTTGTCTCACTCTCGCCGCCTAGGTGCGAGTTCTTTACCTCTTGAACCAAGAATGAGCGCGCTTCCATTCGGTGGGGTATATGGAGCCCTCGTCGACCGACTAACTTGTGCGGGGCTAGCCAGGCTCCTCTAGTTTGGGCTTCCCTTTGCGCGTGCGTTGAGATGGTGGCCAAGACAGAAATGAGGATGTGGTGTTAGGAAAATGAGTGGCCACGGGGCAGGGTGCTGGAGGCACTGAACCTGTCTCGTCCTCACTGATGATCCTGGGTTAGTCTCAAGCAAGGTAAAGGTTGTAACCGTTCCCACTCAGCCGGCTTTCCCCGGAAGAGAGCTACGTGTAGGCAATGAGCCGGGCGGTACCGAAGGTAAACACAGTGCACCCCTGCAAGGTTAAATCTTTTCGAAAAGCCGTGTCCACGGTTACGGACAACTTGGGAAAGGACAATAAGACAATAGAATAACTTGAACGGAATGATTAAAAACTGGGTACTAAAGGTACCACTCACGGATGCAAGGTGAGCTTCCTCGAGGGTGATTCGGGGAGGTGCCTTTGATGGACAGGTACAGTGGTTGATGATGGTTGAGGTTGAGAAAGTGGTCAAGAAAAGAGTCACTTCTTACCCCCTTTTGAAAATACTCTGAATAGTCGATGCCATTGAGTTATGTTTTCATAAATAAAATCAGCCTTATGCAAAACAGCCATAAAACCTTGAAAGCTTCATCGAGCTAAAGCTCTATATTTAATCTTGCGAGTTCGTCGAACTCAACGTCGTTTGTTTTGTTTCAGAGGAGGACTTCACCGACCTCGAGGGTGGGTTCTTTGTGGACGTCGACGAGTAGTCTGGGGTTCCCAGGTGGCAGCTTGGGACATCCCGGAACAGCTGGCGCTGGGTGTTTATCTGTAGGCCTCTTAGGCCATAATTTGGATCTTGTTGCTTAGAACAACCTAATTTGCTTCCGCTTGTTGTAATGTTGGGTCTGTGACCTCTGGTTGTAATTTGCTATCTTTCTCTATTATAAGAGTTGAACTATAATGCTTTGTGTCGTAGAATCTGTGATGTGCCAGTTGTTCCACAAGTCTTGATCTCTCTATTATGCTTTGATAGTTGTGATTGTGTTAAGGCATCAATCGGGGTGTTGCGTTGCCGATGATCCATTCCGAGCAACGCCTGCCAAAGGTTTTGGCCGGGGATTGGTAAACCCGTAACCTCCGGTTGTATCGCTTAACCGGTGACACACAGCATCACTGTATAGCAGTCGGGTCAGGGCGCCAACACTCATCAAGAAAGTCTTGACCCTCACGAGGCAACTATGAAGCTCAGAACGATGTATGTATTCTTGCCATGTGAGGAAACAACGTGAATCTCAGGATGACTCCAATGGGGCGACACAAACAGACGCGCGTTTGGTCCGTGTTTTGTCCGTTTGGGTCGGAAACGGACGCGTGTTTGGCCCATGTCCGCCCGTTTCAGGCCACTGCACCCAACGGGCCGACGCATTGTGTCCGCCCAGCCAGGGTGTTGATCATTTTTCCCCGACCAGGGTTTTGAACATAATAAAATCAATCACACCATACAAATAATACAATCGAAATAGTTCAGCAAATATTATTACAATCCAAATAATTCAGCAAATAATACAAATTGTTTCACAAATAACAAATTGTTCCACTCATAGTCTAACAAATCAAATAAATAGGAAATCAGTAGTTCATCAAATGGAACTACTGGTTTCCGTAGTGCTGCCAGAGATGCTCCACCAAATCATTTTGGAGCCGAACATGGGTCGCCTTCTCACGAACGTCACAGTGGAAGTCGAGGAACTAAGCAAATGTGGACGGTCCCTGGGGCTCAACCAACTCACCCTGAAACAGCCATGCCTGATCATGCATACTCTGATCGTGTTTATCCTTCACAATCATGTTGTGCATGATCACACAAGCTGTCATCACCTCCCACAAGGTGTCCTTGTCCCATGTTCTAGCAGGGTGTCGAACAATAGCCCATCGTGACTGGAGGGCACCGAATGCACGCTCCACGTCCTTTCTAACACTTTCTTGTTCCTTGGCAAACTTCTTCTTCTTCTCATCATTTGGATTCTGGATGGTCTTCACAAATGTAGTCCATGTAGGGTAAATGCCATCAGCAAGATAGTATGGCATCTTGTACTCCCGGCCATTGATCTCAAATGTCACCTCGGGTGCTTGGCCATTAGAGAGCCTATTGAACACCGGAGACCGCTGAAGCACATTGATGTCATTGTGCGAGCCGGCCATGCCAAAGAACGAGTGCCAAATCCATAAATCTTGTGATGCCACGGCCTCAAGTACGACCGTGCATTTTTGATAGGACGGGAAGCCGAGGGCACCACACGCATCTCTTTTGCATATGAAATAATCATCAAAATACATCACCCCCAACCGGATACGATTGAACAATGATCTTCTCATCTGGAAACGGCGCCGGAAAAATCTTAGGAGGATATGTGGGTTTCACTCGACGAAAGTAGTCCCCATAGAGCTGGACATGGCCAGCTGACCTGTTCCGGTCCAAGGCAGGAGAACGGCCCGGCAATGACCCTCGGAACACCGGCCGCATCCTCTCAATGTACTCATTGACGATGAGGGTGGCAACCAGGCCGTTGATGTCTACGCACACTTCTATTCTTGTAGACAGTGTTGGGCCTCCAAGTGCAGAGATTTGTAGGACATCAACAAATTTCTCTTAAGTGAGTAACCCAAGGTTTATCGAACTCAGTGAGGTAGAGGTCAAAGGTATCCCTCTCAAGCAACCCTGCAATTAACATATAAGAAGTCTCTTGTGTCCCCAACACACCTAATACAATTGTCAGTTGTATAGGTGCAGTATTTCGGTGAAGAGATAGTAAAATGCAAGTGATATGGACGGTAACAAGTAGTATTTGTAATCTGTAATAAAAATGGCAGCAAACAAACATTTAACAAAAGTGACTGAAAACGGTGTTCTGATGATTGGGAACAAGGCCTAGGGATCATACTTTCACTAGTGGTCTCTCTCAACACGTTAGCACAACTGAACGCAAGAAAGTGCTACTCGGAACTATTCTTCTTCTTGATAAAACAAGAGTAATATGCGTAGGGTTACAAAAGCACACCTCAAAGTCTGAGTAAACAAATACCACAATTCCACAAAGAATAAACCATGGTAAATATTCCTTTAATCTATTATCCAAAGAGTCACACACGCCACCCGCACTGTCACCATGGTATTGTGTTGTCAACAATGACTCCAGAAATTATAGCAGATAAACCAATTGAGTAGCATATACATCTTATGAATTCAGCGATACTAACAATACTCATGATCACATAAAGATCACACCATGGAAGAGAGAAATAACCACATGGCTACAACAAGAGCACTCAGTCCCGATGAAGGACTACTCCCGGCGTATCATGGGAGGCAGCAACGGTGATGAAGATGGCTCCGGGGGAAATTCATCGTCTCGACAGGGTACCGGAACATGACCTTCTTTCCCCGAATTAGGGTTTTTGGTGGCGGCGGAGCTCTGGAGCTTTTCTGGAGAAATCCTTCGGGGCTCGTCGTTTTTAGGTCAGGAGGTTCTTCATAGGCGAAGAGACGACGCGAGGCGGTGCACGAGGCGGCCAGGTGACCCCCGAGCGCGGTTGACTTTTGTTCAGCGCCTGGGCCCCGTCTGGGCGTTGTGGGCCCATTTTGGAAGATGTCCTAGTCCACGGCGATCAGCAGAAAATTTACAAAAACTTTCGCGACTAAACTTTTTTCATTTGACGTCGTCTTCGGGGACATCTTTAAAAAGTACTCCCTCTGTTCCAATTTAATTGACTTGACATCCACATGTGGTGTATAGCAAGTCAATTAAATAGGAACGGAGGGAGTATCTGGTGGAGACAGATTTCAGGAAATCAAAGTCCACCTCCAACAATGCTCCTTTTGTGTTCTTGTCAAATTCCAAGTAATTCCTACACATCAAAGTGTAAAACAAGAACATTGTGCACTTTTGCAACTATTAATAGGTTAGTCCAATAAATGTGTAAAATGATATAAAACTATAATAGAAACATGTAGCATTTGATACAAAACAAGCATGAAACATCAAAAATTATACATACGTTTGAGACGTATCAGCCGTCACTCTCATCGTCGGAGGAATCGTCCGATGATGACTGGTACATGATGTAGTTCTTGTAGTACCACTCATCAGAGTTATCCATGGCCGAGTTCGTGCCTGAGTTTTTGCCGGGGCAAACGGCCGAACACCTTGTGGGCGGCGTTGGTGTCGCGAGGCGAGAGAGATGGCCGCAAGATTCACCGGCCGTGGCGGGAGGAAGCTGCTCCGGTGACAGCGGCGAAGACGAGCAGCAGACGGCGTCCCCGCAATGGCCTGCAGTGCCAAATCGAGGTGGCGGCGGGAGAGGCGAGGGAGGAGGAGGAGAATAGGGTGGGGGAATGGTCTGATATGCGGGCCAGGGGCGGTCTAGGGGAGGATAGAAGAGCGCGCCGCGTGCGTCCGCGGCCGACGGAAACCTAGCCCAAATTTAGGCCGAGAATGGATCGCGGCGGATAGAAAAAGAACCTCAATCCGTTTACGTCGTCCCGTTGGGCTGTGATTTTGCCTCCCGCGGATAGGAACAGACGCGGGCATTCGATACATCGGCCTGTTGGAGTCATCCTCGTCCTCATGTTAGAGCAAGTCCAGCAGTTCCCCTATATCCCTCCGATAGGAAATATAGGGGAGAAAGAAGGAAAAAACGCCTCCAGCAGTCCCCCTACCGCCCTCCCGAAACATCGGTGCCCCCGACCCAGACCCTCCTCTCCCCTACACATCGGGGCAGTGGAGGCGCCCCCGATCCGTCGCCCCGAGCAACTGCTCGCTGCCGGACAACTCCTCCCGCCACCAGGTTCGTCTCCCTCATCTTTTTCTCTGTTTTTGTTCGAAATAGCCCTCAAAATCGAGCTCGATTTGTCCACACCGGACGAGATTGAGGAAGAGGGAGAAGAGTAGAGGGAGCGGGTGGGACGGCGCTGCCATGGTGAGCACATCGCGGCGGCGCGCGAGCAGCAGGGGGCGAGCTGGGCGCGCGAGCAGGGCGGCGCGCGAGCGTGCGGCGAGCTGGGCGCGCTAGCAGGGGACAAGCTGGGCGGCGCGGGAGCAGGGGGCGAGGAAGCAGCGGGAGCTGCCGTACGATTGATAAACTGATTGCTCTACGATTGCTCTACGATTGCTACGCTTTAATTTCTTGCTACACTCTACGATTGCAACTGTTCGTAGCAAGAAGCCAAGAACATACAGATTGCTCTACGATTGATAAACTGAGCCTTCTTGCTATGCTTTAATTTCTTGTACTTAAATTCATGTTTACAAGTTTCCTGTATTCAACTTATATTTGAGCAGGGATCCTAACCAGTTTTGCTACAGACTGCTACACATTTGTTGTCAAAATTTTGCTATATTCTTCAAATTTTGCTACAGCTTGCAATTTGGGTACTCATGATGTCTAAACAAAGGTCTATATTGCTGTAGGTTAATTAGATGGCGGATCCATCATATTATGAGCCTATATTTTTACCAAATTGTTGTTTAAATTCTGTTAAATTGTACCCTGCTTATGTTAAATAAATTTCACTGAGGTGTATATTGATGCAGATCGATTTGATGGCGGATCCATCTAATGTTGATCTGAGTGCAAGATCGAAGAAAGGAAAATATTCCAGTGTGCATGAAGACAAGGTGTTGACGGACGCATTCGAGGGTGCTTTGAAAAAACAGAAAAGGGTCTCTAATATTATTGCGAATGCAAGTACGTTCGAAGAAGATGAAGCTACAGATGCAAACATAGAAATCTGTATTTCTGAGACAAGACCAATTGGTAGGAAGGAGGCGAAAGCGCTACAAGCTAAATTACTACACAAATGGCCTACGGTACTACGTAAGCGTAAATAATCGTCATCGATGCTCAACTAGATATGCTTGATGCTGAGAGTGAATTTGTTTGTCGTGTTGGACATTTAGACCATGTATTGTATGAATTATTTGTGGTTGGTAGTACTTTTTATTTTGTCACATTTATAAACTATTCTTGTGTGTTGTAAGAGATAGTTATTTTGTTGTGTGAACTATTCCTAACAAATAACCGTTAAGAAGTTAGTTACAAAATATTGTTAAAATATAGTTGAATGTGATATAGGGGAATTGCTGGAGATGACAAAAATATAGGGGAGGGATCTTTTTAGGGGAGTCCCCTACATGGACATATAGGGGAGAAAATATAAGGGAACTGCTGGACTTGCTCTTAGAGAGTTGGTGATGTCCGTTGCCGCGAATCCGCACGCATCGTCCCGTATGGTACTGTGGTGTGTACTGTGTATGTACCCAGAATCGTCCATTGACCCACTGTGGATTGTACGGTCGGGCCACGGGAGCCATGAGGCGACGGGTGTGCCTCAAAGTCGCAGAGTACTACCATGCAAAAAAAAAAAGTCGCAGAGTACTGCAGTATTATCAATCGGAATTATTGGGTCGTCGTAACAGAAACAGAGTAAAGAAACCTCAATAATGGGACGGCAACCAGAGATTCGCCGTGGGCGGTGCCGCGGAGACCGAGAGCGAAATATAAAGACGAAAGGACGGAGAGCCGTCGTGGATTCACGCGACGGGGAGAAGAGAGAGCGGGCGGAGCGGCGTGCACATCGTCCCGGCGTACTATAGGATGGGCGGCGCGGCGTCGTCGTCGAAGCGGCGCAAGCCCAAGCGCGCGCCGGGGTACGAGGACCCCGCCTTCCTCGCCGCCCAGACCTCGTGTGAGCACACACGCATTCCCCCAGCCAATTGTGTGCTTCTTGCCTTTCCTCTGTACTACCTAAACTGAACCATGACTTGTACATTGTTGCAGTTACGGTGAACGAGGTGGAGGCGCTGTACGAGCTCTACAAGAAGCTCAGCTTCTCCATCTTCAAGGACGGCCTCATCCACAAGGTAACCTATCTAGCTACATCTCTCGATCCTATCTCTCTATCGACCGGCCATCATCAATCTCTGGGTTCTACTTGGTGTTGTGATCAGGAGGAGTTCCGGCTTGCCTTGTTTAGGAATGACAGAGGAGCGAATCTCTTCGCGGACAGGGTAACAGGACTACTAAAGCCATATCCTGAGTTCTTGATCTCGCGCGTAGATGATAAATTATCGGCCGTGGCTGCTGGCAGGTGTTCGATATGTTTGATCTGAAGCGGAACGGCGTGATCGAGTTCGGCGAGTTCGTGCGGTCGCTCAGCATATTCCACCCAAAAGCGCCTGAATCAGACAAGAGCAAGTGTATTATTCCTCTTCTTCTCCATTATCCGCCTCTGTTGTCCATGGGAAATCAATCAGCCGGCATTTTGAATTAGTTTCTATCCTCTTCTGCAGTCGCGTTCAAACTGTACGATTTAAGGGGGACAGGTTACATCGAGAGAGAAGAGGTAAACTCACCACTCTCTCCTTCAACATGAATGGCCTCTTGAAATTCAGTTAACGGATTGCGTTGACTGTTGGAACAGCTCAAGGAGATGGTCGTGGCACTTCTTGGTGAATCCGACCTATGTCTCTCCGATACCGCCGTCGAGGAGATTGTTGATAATGTAAATGAGCAACATATTTTCCCAAGTTTTCGGGAGCTATTTCGCTTCCTTTCAGGTTCTAACATGTCCTGTGTTTGCTCCTTTTGGACTGTCAGACGTTCAGCCAAGCAGACTCCAATGGTGATGGCAGGATAGACCCCATGGAATGGGAGGAGTTCGTCAAGAAGAACCCAGCATCGCTGAGGAACATGTCATTACCTTATCTCCAGTGAGTACTCATCCGCTGCTCTGTTCCTAAACCCAGAGGAGCATGTTCTTATTTATTCCCTTCTTAGCTGTATATACTTTGACACAACGACATACAGTTGCATGAATTAGGCTAGAGCCCGGATATCAAATGATCTTGCCCTTTATACATTTCATTTTCAAGTGACTTCATTGTTGTTGCGGTTGATGCTGTTCAGGGACATCACCACGGCCTTTCCGAGCTTTGTGATGCATTCAGAAGTCGAAGATGATGGCAAATAAATTTAGGAAATATATTTTACCAGTGGTCCGCTGTGTGCTAATTAAGGCAGCCTTGGATATATGTATGCTGGAGATGGCAATGCATTCAGAAGTGTGCAGCAACTCGAAGTCTGGCAGCCAAAGATGAGATAGGCAACGTATGATAACACAGTGGCTTTCTACACTACGTGAAATATGCAGAGGTTATCAGAACACCATGTGGTGACTAGTGATTGCCCATAGATAGTAAATTAATAGTGAATATTTGATGGTTCTATTACATGTAAATTAGTAATTTCTTGAATGACCTTTCCTTTTGTTGAAGGTTATCTGAGTGAGACCATCTCTCGTTCTGAACATGTAAACTACTTGACAATACTGACTTTTTTCGATAAATTTTTTTATTACTTAAAAAGTTTAATTATTACATAACTAGAATGCATACAGCCCGCAAAAGATCCCAAGTCTTAAAACACAAAAAATAAACAGGTGAATGCATATCATGATGAGAAATTGTAAAAACGGTTAAGGTGCTGGAGGGCAGATCCGAATATTATGTTGCTATAAAGAAAATCCCTCGCCGTGGCCTCCAACCGTGTAAGACACCTCGGTAAAAAGGTCGCGATGCTCCACACACTGTAGAGTCGACCATGATCGGACCGTAGCAATGCACCGCTAGATGACCGTGCATAAGAGAAGTATTTTTGTCATTAAAAATCTTGTCATTTCTATATAATCATAGCGACCAAATTACGGCAATCGCTCTCACACTAATAAAAAGCTTAAACCTATGATCCACGCCATTGAGCCAATTACCGAATATATTCGCAACGCTACGTGGTGGGTATAAGTTAGACCCTATTTAGATGACTGACCATATAACAAAATACTGACTATAGTAACAATGAATTGTTTTCTTCCAATTAATAAGCACCTCTCCCGATTACATTGCAATAATGAAACCCATAAACAGAGTTTTAAGTTATTCTTAGTTGTGGTATTCTTAAAAGGTAACACGAGGATAACTCCCGCGCCCTGCAATCCTACATCAAGGAACCGATGCACGCTCCCATAGTAACTCATTACTTGTTTGCACATGGTGTTAAAATTTTCTTCCGACTTCCTTCATGATCGAATGATACACAATACAGGGGAAGATGACACTTACCCCTCTGACCTTTCATGGCAGATCACCTTGATTCCCGTCTATGGCGCCCAGAGAGCAACTTCCTCTTTCCGCCATGTGTATGCATCCCCTGACATGCATTTTTTCGAATTGTGGTTTGCGTGAACGCCACTGTTGCTGATTTGGCTGCGGTTGTCCAATGAGGGATGTTTAAAAAATCGCTCCGTACTAGTGATTACCCATCAAATTAATTTGTTCTCAAGTTCAGAAAATGTTCATGCATTACATTTTTCTATTTGGGTCTAAAAATATTGTGTCACACATTTTAATTTATTTATACGAGATAAAACATATCATTCTAAATAATTGGTGGTTAAATGAATTATTTTATAATTGGTCATTGACATTGTTTTTAAGATCTTTTTTATTTAGTTATTTTCAAATTAAGATCAAATTTTGGTTCATTTCCTTTTTTTTCTTTTTAGAAACTAGTTACCACATAGTTGTGTTTTAATATAGTTTCTTATTTTGTCCTTCCATATAAAATTGGTAGCCTATTTTTAACCAAATTTAAACTAAATTGAATTTTTGGTAATTTTTCTTGCATGTGAACTTTGCAGACTTTTTCGCACTTCCAAATTGGTTCTTGTCTAGATAAGTTGGTGGTTTTTCTTCTCAATTTGAATTGCTTCTTATTTTTGTGATTTTTGGTTCGTGATTAAATTTATTTGTTTCTTGAATTTGTTTTACAAAAATCGTATAGGGTTATATTTCGTTTCATTCAAAATAATTTTTCATGGAGCAGTATGTCTTATATCAAGTTTATTTTAATCATCGTTAGCAACACTTTGGAATAGGAAAAAACAAAGAAGAAGTTAAGGTGGTCGAAAGAATGTACGCTTAGCCTAACATCTGTTTATGTATTTCTCGGTGGGGGAACCAAATGTTTTTTTCTAATGAACTTCTGTGTATTTTCCATAAAAAATCGACATGTGTATTTTCTAATTTTTGTAAGCCTAAACGAAGCAATAAAACAACGAACGCACGCTGATTTTCATTTGTAACAGTGAAGTTGGTCCAAACTAGACAAACAGCCGAAACAAGACAAATGGGCCTGGGCGGTTTATATCACGCTTTCTCCCAACCCAAAAGGCCCACAGTCGATCCAGTCCAACCGCCTCCTTCATCCTCTCCTTCTCAAACCATAACCTCTGCTCTCTGGCTCTCTGCGGCATCGGCGGCGGCGGCGGAATCGAATCCTCAAACAACGAAATCCCACTCCTTCTTCATCGGCCAGATGTCGGGCGTGGACGAGAATTCGGAGAACGAACAGGCCATCGATGCTCTTGTCACAGTTCACAACCACCTGTATTTGATGGAGCAATCTGTCCGTCGTGAGATGATTAATCCTTTTGGTGGTTTGCTTATCAATGTCAGACTTTGTTAGTCGTAAGCGAATCTGGTTTGTCTTTTGTTGGAGTATTCGTGGGATTAACAGCCCGGAAAAATGGCCTCTTATTCGGGATAAAATTGAAGAGAGTGCCGCCTCGATTATTTGCTTCCAGGAAACGAAACGCTCTGAATTTGACATCAACTTCATAAAATCATTTGCTCCACGCCGTTTTGATAAATTTTCGTACATTCCTTCCGATGGGGCCTCTGGTGGGCTTTTGGTTCTTTGGTCTAGCAATATGTTCACTGGTCATATACTCCTTCAGGAAAGCTTTGGCATTGCGATTAGTTTCACGTCTGCTTTTTCTGCTGAGAATTTCGTGCTGGTTAACGTCTATGGTCCATGTGATGGGGTAGAACGTGAAAACGTCATTGCCTGGCTGTTTCACCTTGACATCTCGCAAGACGCTTTGTGGCTTATTCTAGGTGACTTCAATTTTTATCGCTATTCTGATAGCCGTAACAGGCCTAGGGCGAACCTGGAGGATATTGCTACATTCAATGAGGTGATCTCCTACCTTGGGTTAGTAGAACTGCCGATCAAAGGTCGTAGCTATACGTGGAGCAATATGCAAATTGATCCCCTGTTGGTACAGCTTGACTGGTTCTTCACCTCGTCAGCATGGACGCTTCATTATCCTAATACTACGGTGCGGCCTCTTGCTCGCCCCACTTCTGATCACACCCCTTGCGTTGTTTCCATTGGCACTAATATTCCTAAGGCATCTATCTTTGCTTTGAGGATCATTGGATTAAAATGCCTGGATTTCTTGATGTTGTCCAACGCATTTGGGACATTCACTGCCCTTGTGATAGTGCTCGTTGTCTCTCAGCCAAATTCAAGTTGCTTAGAAAAGGGCTAAAAAATTGGTGTACTAGCATCTCTGTCCTATCACATGTGATTGAAAAATGCAATGACACTATCCTCTGGCTTGATGATTTGGAGCAGATTCGCACTTTACATATTTCTGAATTGAACTTCCGAAATATTGTAAAACGAAAATTGCAGCACCTCCTTGACTGTAAACAGATGTACTGGAAAAAAAGATGTACTACGAGATGGGCCCAGTTTGGCAGTGAAAACACGAAATTTTTCCACTCGATGGCTACCATTCGATATCAAAAAAATCATATCTCTATGTTATCACGTGCTGATGGTTCTGAGGCTACGGAGCACGAAGAGAAAACTGCCATCCTCTGGAACTCATTTAAGGTAAGACTTGGTGTGTCCATCCCCATCGACCCAAATTTTAACTTCTCGGATTTTATTCACCCTACTGTTGATCTGGATGGTTTGTCTACTCCTTTCTCTCATGAAGAGATTGATCGGGTTATTGCTGCGATGCCGACTGATAAAGCTCCGGGCCCTGATGGTTTCTCAGGTCTATTCCTTAAAACTTGTTGGCCCATCATCCGACATGACTTCTACCGCTTGTGTGAGGATTTTTGGCACCTTCGTGTAAACCTTCAGAGTATAAATGATGCATTTATAATGCTCATTCCTAAGGTGCAGTCGCCGAGAGGACCTAATGATTTTCGCCCTATATCTCTGCTTAACTCCAGCCTAAAACTTCTGACAAAACTATTGGCTAACCGTTTACAATCCAAGATTCTGAAGCTGGTTCATGTCAACCAATATGGGTTTCTCAAGACCAGGACGATACATGATTGTGTTGCATGGGCCTATGAGTATATTCATCAATGCAAGCAGTCTAGGCAAGAGGTGGTGGTTCTCAAATTAGACTTCGCCAAAGCGTTTGATACAATTGAACACTCGGCGATCATCCAAATCTTGGAATGTTGGGGATTTGATGATAGATGGCTCTCCTGGGTTCGCCTCATTTTCTCCTCTGGCACCTCTTCTGTGTTACTCAATGGTGTAGCTGGCAAGAAGTTCCCATGTCACCGAGGTGTTCGACAAGGGGACCCTTTTTCCCCGATCCTTTTTGTTGCAGCCGCGGATCTTCTTCAGTCTAGGGTTAACCGACTAGCCTCTGATGGGATTCTCTCATCCCCCCCTTACCAATTCCACATACTGATTTCCCTATTGCGCAGTACGCCGATGATACATTGCTGATCCTTAAAGCCTGCCCAGCTCAGCTTGTTGCTCTGAAAGAGCTGCTGCAGGTGTTTTCTGCTGCCACGGGTCTCAGAGTTAACTATGACAAGTCTTGTCTCATGCCGGTGAATATTTCTACTGAGCTTCTTGCATCGCTTGCTGCTACTTTTGGGTGTGCTACGGGTTCTTTGCCGTTCACATACCTTGGTCTGCCGTTGGGATCTTCGCGGCCTACTGTTCAAGACCTCATGCCTCTGGCAGATCAGATGGACGGAGACTGAATGCTAGTGCACGCTTTCTGGACTATGGTGGCAGGCTCCCATATGTTAACACAATCCTTTCGGCGCTGCCTATGCATTTTCTGTGTACGATCAAGATGCGAAAGCAATCCTTAAGCTTTTAGATCGGATTAGAAGACATGGTCTGTGGCGGAAGGAGGAGGACTCTAAGTCAGTTAATTCTCTTGCCGCGTGGAACATGGTTTGCCGGCCTAAGAAATATGGGGGTCTTGGAATCCTGAATTTAGAAATACAGAACAATGGCCTACTGATCAAGCATTTGCATAAATTTTTCGTCGAGCAGATGTGCCTTGGGTCTCTCTTGTTTGGTCAATTTATGATCCTCACATACCTCCCCAAGCCCAATCAGCTAGAGGTTCTTTTTGGTGGAAGGATGTTTTCAAGTTGATTAATACTTATCGCAGCATCACCACTTCACATATTGGTAATGGGCAGACCACCCTCTTTTGGAAAGACTTTTGGCATGGGAATGAGCTCCTCTGTGATAAATACCCCAGATTATACTCTTTTGTTCTCAATGAGGATGTGTCTGTTGCACATTTTGGACTGGCTGAAGACCGGACTGCCTCGTTTGCGTTACCAATCTCGCTGCAGGCCTTTGAGGAACTTGAGAATGTCTCTGCTATTTTGGATGCACATGATTTCAGCTCGGAGGATGTGGATTCTAAAGTGTTTCCGTGGCGCAGCTCTGTGTTCTCCTCGGCCAAATACTATAAATTCATTTTCTCTCATCTCCCTCAAGATCAGTCTTTGAAAGCCATTTGGAAATCACATTGTTTGCCCAAGCTCCGTGTCTTTGCATGGTTGCTGCAAAAGGATAGGTTGAATACTAAAGATCTCATGTTAAGGAAGCATTGGCATATTGACACTGGAAACCATTGTGTTCTCTGTGATTCGAGGCTTCTAGAGACACGTGATCATCTGTTCTTCGAATGCTCTTTCGCTGTTAGCTGCTGGGATGTTATTGGTGTTCACTGGGACACTTCCCTGCCTATTTCACAACGGTTTGCACTTGCCCAAAGTCTTTTCTCTGGACCTTGCCCAATGGAGGTCTTGGTGTGTGCTTTATGGAAATTTTTAAAAATCAGACGCCTTCGCTTGCAAGATGGAGAGTCCTCTTTCAGCATGATGTTTTACTTCATCAATATCGAGTCCGACCAGCCCAAGTGCAACCCCTTCTTGATTGGCTCCTTGTTACTTTTACCTAGATGAGTACTTTTTCTCCTAGATTTTTGGGTTTCCAGCCCCCCTGATTTTTTGGCAGAGATTTGTAAGAGACTTGTTTAGAAAAACCTTTGGTTTTTCTCTTTCTATTAATATAAAATCTACACCGTAGGGATTTTTCCCTACGGTATCTCTGTCAAAAAAAATGTTGAGCTACGGTTTTTGGCACTTCCACCATCCAAATTTTGCTAGCCTCTTCGGTGCTGTGCATTGCCTTCTGCTCACATTGAGAGTTGTGCATACTTCGTCAGTACATCCAAACTCTGTGGGAGAACTTCCTCTTGTTCTCCTACACATAAGCCAAACATCTTTCTCAAAACAGCCACCATAACTACCTATCACAGCATTTCCATAGTTGTTCCGAGATAAATTGCCATGCAACTTCCATCTTACATTACATGACTTGTTGTCATTCATCATTGTTATATATTGCTTTGCATTATTCTATACATCTGATGTGTGGTTTTACCCATGTTACGCTAGATCATTGCACATCCTGCTACACTGGCAGAGGCACTCAGTTCCATACATCATGTTTTGTTCATTATGAGTTATTTGTATCAAAAAGTGTGTTATCATATTAGGATGTTGCCCCTACAGTGAGGGAGAGAAAAGTGAAAAGTGCCATGGAGACCATCGGAAAGAGAAACAAAAAAAGAAAAAAAAATAGAAAAAGAGAAAAAGAAAAAAAAGAAAGAAAGAAATCAAGAGAGAGGGGGCAACATTAGTATCCTTTATCCACACTTGTGCTCATGTTTAGCACCTGCACTTTCATAGTCATCATTTGTGCTCATGTTTAGCACTTATACTCCATGAGAGAGAGTTTTCATGTTTTACTAGTATAACTATGTGGGGAATTTTCATTATAGAACTTGGGTTGTATATTCCAATGATGAGCCTCCTCAAAAGTGCTCTAGGTCTTTGTGAGCAACCGAGCTGGATGCACCTCTACTAGTTCCATTGGAGAGCTTTCATACACATATAGCTCTATGCGCATCCGTTTCATGGCAATCACTATTCCTTGCATAGCTTCGATTATAAGATTTCCTCTTGTCTAATAATCACTTACAGCTTTGTGAGACTTTCTTCCATTGGCCTTCCAAACCCCCATTATTATTCTCTTTGCCATAACATCTTGGTGCCAAAACCAAATGCTTACGCTCACCGTTTGAGTAAAACTTCGAAACAGTTGATTCATGACATTCATGTTTGCTTTTACTTGACTGGATCCTTTCTGTGCTGTGAAAAAATGCTTGATGCTTGAGTAGAAGGATAGAACTTCTACACTGAATACTTAAATCATCTATAATGAACTTTGTATGATTTCATGTCTTTAGAGCATCAGTTTGTTTAATATCAATATAAACATTTACTTTGAATGATTTGATCTCAGTTCACATGCTTTACATTACTATTTGATCAAGATTATGTTGGTAGCATGTCACTTCAAAAATTATCTTTTTGTTATCGTTTACCTACTCGAGGACGAGCAGGAACTAAGCTTGGAGATGCTTGATACGTCCAAAACGTATCTATAATTTTTGATGTTCCATGCCTGTTATATATTAAATACCACATGTTTTATTTACACTTTATATCATTTTTATGCATTTTCTGGGACTAACCTATTAACAAGATGCCACAGTGCCAGTTCCTGTTTTCAACTGTCTTTTTGTTTCAGAAATTCTCTTCTGGAAATATTCTCCAAAAGGCACGCCAATTTACCTGATTTATTTCTGCACGGGAACGAAGCACCAGTCCGAAAGAGAAGCCCAGGAGGCAGCCCAGGAGAGGAGGCAGGCCCACGGCGCGGCCAGCGGTGGCCCCGCGACGCCACCCCGCCTGGCCCACCTGGTGCCCCTCTTTCGCCTATAAATTACATCTATTCGGGAAACCCTAAATATGCGATCAGAAATCCACGAAAAGTTCCGTCGCCGCCGTCGTCGTCAACCCTAGTTCGGGAGGGTTCTGGAGTTCTTCCCAGCACCCCGCCGGAGGAGAAATCATCACCGGAGGGCTCTTCATCACCATGCCTGCCTCCGGAGTGATGCGTGAGTAGTTCTTCACGGGACTACGGGTCCATAGCAGTAGCTAGTTGGTAGTCTCTCCACCTTGTGCTATCATGTTTAGATCATGTGAGCTGCCTAACATGATCAAGATCATCTTTATGTAATGCTATATGTTGTGTTTGCTGGGATCCGATGAATTGTGAAGTTATGATCAAGTGTGTTCATCTATTTATATCCGTGTTTTATCTATATCCTGCATGCTCTCCGTTGTTAGTAGATGATTTGCCCAAGTAGATGCTAATGACTGCAAGAGGGGGTATTTATGCTAGATAGTGGGTTCATGCCTCTAGAAGTCTGGGCTCGAGATGACAGAAACTACTAAGCCTGTAGATGTGCTGTTGCCACTAGGGAGAAAACAACTTTGCTGTGTCTATATGTCATATGCATTGTTTACATTACACACTTTGCTTAATGCTTTTATCTGTAGCTTGCAACTTAATACTCACGGGAGACACGAAAGCTATCACGGGGTGGATTATTAGTCATAGATGCGGCTAGTAAGCGGTCTATGTATATTGATGTAATGACCAATACATCTAACAATGAACATGTTCTTATCATATCTTGCATTGTCATGCATTTGCACTTTGTCAATTGTCCAACTATAATTTGTTTACCCAACATATTTATCTGTTTTATGGAGAGACACCACTAGTGAACTGTGGACCCCGATCCTTTATTCCACACTGATAAAAACACCGTTTCCACCACGCTCTGCATTTATTTTCTCGTTGTTCCTTTTGCACTCATCATTACTTGCCACACCATACGTTTAATCCTTTGTATTCAGCAAGCCGGGGAGATTGACAACCTTCCTGTTTCGTTGGGGCAAAGTATTTTGATTGTGTTATGTGTAGGTCCACGTCAGTGATCGTAACGGTGCCGCTGACACCTTGTTGGAAGCTCTTCCAATTCCTACTGGTTCGATAACCTTGGTAGATTTCAAGGGAAAATTGTTGTTGCACTAGTTCATACCTTCCTCTTGGGGTCTCTCAACGAACGTGTGTTTCCACGTCATCATTGTTCCGGTTGACTGACACACAACTGATGATGAGTTCAGCCTACCATCCCCAGACTGATGGGCAAACAGAGCGCTTGAACCAGTGTTTGGAGGCCTTCTTGCGTTGCTCAGCTCATGCCACCCCTAATCAATGGTCCAAATGGCTTCCACTGGTGGAATACTGGTATAACACTTTCTATCACTGCCTTGCAATGATCTCCTTTTGAAACCTTGTATGGGCACGTTCCTCGACACTTTGGCACTCCAGATGCCACAACCACAACTCCTGTGGAATTGGAAACAATGCTCCGAGAACGAGAGACCACCATGGCTCTCCTGCAACAACAACTTTTTCGAGCTCAAGAACGTATGCATCGGCAGGCAGACAAGCATCGTGCGGAGCGCTCATTTCAGGTGGGAGATTCTGTTTACCTAAAGTTGCAACCGTACATTCAGACCTCTGTGGCTCGACACAACACCCAGAAGCTTGCATTCAAATTCTATGGACCCTACAAAATTCTGAAGAAAGTGGGCGATGTTGCTTACAAGCTTGAGTTACCAGAAGGAAGCAGGATTCACAATGTAGTCCATGTCTCTCAGCTTAAGCGCCACCTACCCCCCAACCATCAGGTCAGCGACATCCATTCTATTTGTCTTCTGACTTCTGATGCTCTCCTTCAACCGCAAGCAATTCTGGCCACTCGAGCGATCCAGCGTGGAGGCGTCGCCGTTTCTCAAGTGAAGGTGACCTGGGACAATGCTGCTCCTCCGACAACCACCTAGGAAGACACTCTGATGTAGCCCTACCTATGGCTCCTACAACAAGTGGCCCAATGACAATAGCAAGAGTCAAAGCTCTCCATGATAAGGTGAATTCACTCCTATCTATGTGTGACCTCGACACTCCTTTGAATGGCTTGCTACTTCATTCCGATACCTTGTGTGTGCTCAGCTATGGTGGACCTGAACCAAGGCCTCCTCTTGAGGAGAAGATCCCTGCGTGGATACCAAGGCTTCCGCTTGTAGTTGCGATTACTTGCTAATCTTCCCTCTGTGAGTGGCTAGATTGGATTGGTTGGATTGACCAATTGGACAAACAATTCTAAGAGTAAGGTGTGCTTGGGAGAGGAGGATTGGGGGCTGCCCACGGGGATTTGTTACCAATCGAGTCTTGCCGGGTTGCTACTTGCTATTTACCCTTGTGTGTTGATTTCCCCTCTTTTGTGTTCTTCGTTCATCGCGTGTTCTTCGTGTTCATCGTTTCCTCCGCACAAATCCGTGTAAATCGGGACCAACCTACATCACACTCTGAGTCTGAAGCAGAGGTTTCCGGATGCTTGGGGTCAAGCCAGCTCTCAAGGAGAGGGGCATGTCCCGGCCCAACCCAAGGCCCATGACGTTCAACAGAAGCCAGCCCAAGTCCAGGCGAGGAACGACTTCCTCTCCGACATGGCAGCGAAGATCAGTGTTTAAGAAGAGGCGTCTCTGCTTGCGGAAGGGGTCAAACTGATTAGAATCCTGTTGAGTTGTAATTCGATCCGCTACTTGCGCTCTCGAAATCCCGTTGTACCTCTCGAACCTATGAATTCCTAGTTTTTTTTTTGCGATGACAAACACAGAGTTACAGCGACAAATTACACAAAGGCCCACATAAGAAGCAAAATTACAACCCAGCCCTTATGCAACTCGACCACGCCGGAGACGACGAACGCTGCGGCCGACGCGCCGCTGCCCAAGCTCCTCACGCCTTGGATCAGGAGCCCCCCAGACAAGCGGGAAGTCGCCCTGCACCGATCCCGAAGGATCTACATCTGAAGTCGCCGTCGTCGTCACGCCGCTGCATCTCCACATCTGCCGGAAGTTCCTGAGCCAGATCCGCCGTCCCGCGGACTCCGGCGAAGGGGGGAACGAGCCAAGCAGCTCCGCAGAGCCCCGGACTCGCTGAAGGCAGCAGGTCGACGCCGGATCTCCTCGGAGCACCACCGTCGAGGAGAAGGACCGCCACCTGCAAAACCGACACCGACCGCGCCTCCTTCGCCATGGCGCCGCCGGCCGAGCCCCAACTCACACCTACTAAACGCATATGTACAGATCCGTCGATTCCCCGTCCTCCCGCCGCCGGAGCGGCCGCCGGAGGGCGGGGAATCGAACGGACCGACGACGATGCGGTGGTGCGACTCGGGAGTTCCAAAAGTCGTCCTCTCTGAACTGTAGACGGGGAGAGGAGACGCTCCAAGGTGCGAGTGAAAATCTATGAATTCCTAGTTGAATACTAAGTGAGAGCTTAACACAGCTATGAAGCTCAGAACTATGTCTGTATACTTGCCATGTGAAGAAACACCGTGAATCTCAGGTTAGAGAGGAGTTGGTGATGTCCGTTGCCGCGAATCCGCACGCATCGTCCCGTGTGGTGTGGTACTGTGGTGTATATGTACCCAGAATCGTCCATTGACCCACTGTGGATGGTACGGACGGGAGCCATGAGGCGACGGGTGTGCCTCGGAGTCGCAGAGTATTATTAATCGGAATTATTGGGTTGTCGTTACAGGAACAGAGTAAAGAAACCTCAATAATCCTTTCAAAAAAACAAAAAAAACCTCAATAATGGGACGGCGACCAGAGATTCGCCGTGGGCGGTGCCGCGGAGACCGAGAGCGAAAAATAAAGAGGACGGAGGAGCCGTCGTGGATTCACGGGACGGGGAGAAGCCAGAGCGGGCGGAGCGGCGTGCACATCGTCCCGGCGTACTATAGGATGGGCGGCGCGTCGTCGTCGTCGTCGTCGAAGCGGCGCAAGCCTAAGCGCGCGCCGGGGTACGAGGACCCCGCCGTCCTCGCCGCCCAGACATCGTGTAAGACCACCTTCACCTCGCGCGCGCATTCTTCAGCTCACGCTATACTGGTCCGCCCTTGCCATTCCTCTGTACCTGAACTGAAACATGGCGAGTGCATTGTCGCAGTCACGGTGAACGAGGTGGAGGCGCTGTACGAGCTCTACAAGAAGCTCAGCCTCTCCATCTTCCAAGACGGCCTCATCCACAAGGTAACCTAGCCGCGGCGTACATCTCTCGATCAAATCTCTATCGATCGGCCATCATCAATCTCTGGGTTCTTCTTGGCGTTGTGATCGATCAGGAGGAGTTCCGGCTCGCCTTGTTCAGGAATGACAAAGGAGCGAATCTCTTCGCGGACAGGGTAACGCCATATCCTGAATTCTCGATTTCGCGCATAGCGAGTTTGTCGCCGGTCACCAGATGATCTGATAATCGGTCGTGGCTGCTGGCAGGTGTTCGATATGTTTGATCTGAAGCGGAACGGAGTGATCGAGTTCGGGGTGTTCGTGCGGTCCCTCAGCATATTCCACCCAAAAGCGCCTGAATCAGACAGGACCAAGTGTATTCCCCATATTCTTGTCCATTATTCCCCTCTGCTGTCCTGCACATTTCACCTTCTTGTCATAAGAAATCAATCAATCAGCGTTTTCAATCTGTTTCCATCCTCTTATGCAGTCGCGTTCAAACTGTACGATTTGCGGGGGACAGGTTACATCGAGAGAGAGGAGGTAAATCGACGGCCATTGCCCCCTTCAACATGAATGGCCTTGAAATTCAGTTAACAGATTGCGTTGACTGTTGGAACAGCTCAAGGAGATGGTCGTGGCACTTCTTGGTGAATCCGATCTATGTCTCTCCGATACCGCTGTCGAGGAGATTGTTGACAATGTAAATTAACAACGTACTCCTACTTTTCAAGATTTTATGACCTATATATTTCTCTTCCTTCTAACATGTCCTGTATATGTTGCTCCTTTTGGACTGACAGACGTTCAGCCAAGCAGATTCCAATGGCGATGGTAGGATAGACCCCAAGGAGTGGGAGGAGTTTGTAAAGAAGAACCCAGCATCTATAAGGAACATGTCACTACCCTATCTCCAGTGAGTACTCATCCGCTGCTGTTCCTTCTAGGCTACTAAACCCAGAGGAGCAGTTCTTAATTATTCCCTTTTTAGCTATATACTTCGCGCTCTTTTTCGAATACACAACACGTACAGTTAGATGAATTAGGCTAGAGAGTGGAGATCACATGATCTTGCCCTTTATACATTTCATTTTCAAGTGACTTCATTGTTGTTGCGGTTGATGCTGTTCAGGGACATCACCACGGCCTTTCCGAGCTTTGTGATGCATTCAGAAGTCGAAGATGATGGCAAATAAAGTTAGGAAAAATCTGTTACCACTGGTCCGCTGTGAGCTAATTAAGGCAATGCATTCATAAGTGTGCAGCAACTCGAAGTCTGGCACCCAAAGATGCAACGTATGATAACACAATGGCTTCCTACACTACGTGAAGTATGCAGAGGTTATCAGAACACCAAAGTGATAACTAGTGATTGACCATAGATAATAAAGTAGTACTCACTCCGTTCCATATTAGTTGACTCACATAATGTGTCTAGGTGCATCCGTATCTACGTATAAGTGAGTCATCTAATATGGATGGATCGAAGGGAGTAGTGCATATTTCTGTTACATGTAAGTTAGTGGTTACTTGAGAGACCTTTCCTTCTGTTGAAGGTTATCTGAGTGAAACCTTCTCTCGTTCTGAACATGTATACTACTTGGCAAAATACTGAATCTCGGATCAATTAATAGTTTTCTTCGAATTAAGTAGCACCGCTCCTGATTTCACTTCAATAATGAAATCCATAAACGGAGTTTCAAGTTATTCTTAATTGTTGGTATTCTTAATAGGTATCACAAGGATAACTCCCGCCCCCGACATCGAGAGACCGATGCACGCAACAATAGTAACTCATTACTTGTATTGTAGATAAGAGGCTAAAGGCCTGCCGTTAAATTAAGAATGCCACGCGGTGAAACGATACATAGTGCTGAATCCAGCATACAATAAACCTTGCACACACACAAAAAAACAGGGTTGCAAACACCAACAATCACCTCCACTGACAAAGCTACACACAGGCTCCAAGTAGCCCCAAGCAAAGGAACGCCGAGGTGTAGAAGAAGTTGTAAACCCTGTCAGAGAAAGCCCGACGAGAGGTTGCTGCCAGAGCCGCAACCGATGTCGCACCACCTCCGGGGAGCAACACTCCGTGGACTCCAAAGCGGCGTCTCCAAGAAGAGCATGCCGCTAACACGGCACACCACCTGGATCTCGAGTTTTCATCCGGAGCAAGTGGGAGGACCAGTTGAAGCATCGGGCGAGAGTTTCCCCTTGGTATGATCTCTCTACCTCTCACACATGACATGAAACGCCGCTGAAACGACACCCACATTGTTGCCACGGAATGCCGCTCGCCAATCACCGCCGCCCTCACGACCCTGCTTACCAGCCAGCACCTGAACCATTGGCACGCCCGCCGACCAACTTGGTTCCCATTTTCCAGGGGCATCGTCCCAGCCTCCAAACTCGAACTGAACAGAAATCAAGAACCGCCGCCGTTGCAAGGGCATCCGAGCCCCAACCAACAGGCAGACGACCTCAACAACAACTTCCCCCACCGGCCCCCACCACCCTGCGGGGCGCACGGATCCCTCTAAGAAGAAAGGCGAACAACAGCCCCATGGCTGCTGCAAATCACTATCAGTGTCATGCACCGTTTATATTTGATAGAACTAGCTACTTGTTTCCATGATCAAGTATTATACAATACAGGGGAAGCATCTCCAGGTTCCGAGAAGATGACTCCCACCCCTCCGACCTTTCATGGCAGGATCACCTTGATTCCCATCTATGGTGCCTAGCGAGCTACTTTCCCTTTTCACCATGCCCACTCCACAAGGGTTCTCTCTCCTTCTCGTGGCAACATGGTGGAGACGAGAAGGAGAGAAGGAGAGGGGTGGTTATGCGGCAGACGATAAGGAAAGGTGGGAAATCGAGACAAGTGTTGTGCAGCCACAACGTTAGAGTTTCGTGTAGTATTCTTTTAGACCGCGCGGACGATTCTCTTTTTGCATGGTAATATGATTCTCATTAATTAATACGCGCCTCCCCAGGCCTCCCTCCGCTGATCCATCGAGCCGCCGTTGCCGCCGGCTCCCGCCGTGGCGGCGACGGGCCCAGCCGCCACGAGGTGGTCTGGGGGTGGTTGCCTGGAGTTCGGCGGCGGAGTTGCTGGGGCGGTGAAATCGCCGTGGCTCTAAGCAGCGGTCAGGGCGGCGTCCCTGGCCGGGGTGGCGGCGGAGGTCGACTTTCGGCGGCGCGTTCTTTGCCGGCGGCGGGATCTGGGGCTGGGAGGGGTTGGATCCCGAATGGGTGATGGCCTCCTCCTCATCTCCTCCTTGCTGCATGGCTTTTTCGGCCGGATCTGAGAGAAGATCGCCCCTGTTTCTGCCGTCTTCTTCCTCGTTGCCGGCCTTCACCGGTGGGGTTTGGAGTGGCAGATCCACAGGGTACCGGCGGGTGGCGAGGGGGCTACTTGCTTGGCTTGAATAAAGGTGGTGGTCCTAGGGTTCCAAATCGCGCGAAGACGAAGATCTGCTTGACGCCGGTACCTTGATCTGGCAAGAGTGTCGAGTTTCGGAAGGCTCCGCAGGTGATCTATCATGGGCTAATGCCTAGAGATTGCTGGATCAGGGGGATTCGGTTGCGCCGGAGGGAGCGGCGTGAAGCTCTGCTTCTGTGCCATCATGGGCAAATCCATGGTGTAGTCAGAGGCGGGGAATGTCATGAAAGCTGAGATTAAAGGACTAGCAAATGGTGATTGGAGGCTTTGCGATGATGAGGAACTTGCTTGGAGTTGCAGGAGTCGGAGCAGCGGTATGTTAGTGGGGCAACAACACAGGTGAAGTTCAAAGTCCTACCTCGCAGGGTAAAAATCTAAGGTCTGGCCTTAATTGGTTGTGCCTGGCAATGGTCTTGATGAAGGCATTGTTTTGTGAGGGGGACTATCTTCAGGGTGAAAACCCATGACCTCGGTCGGGTGACGACGGCGCTTGTGCACTGTTTCCTTCTTGAAGGCGTTGCTTTTGGAGTGTTTGGACATCAGGTGTTGTCTTGGTGGTGGTTGTGCTGCTGCTGCAAGGACTGTAACTCTATAGCGGGACTTTTCTTTTTTGTTTCTTCTTCTTATTGTCTTTCGGCTGTGTGCATCTGTAATACCTTTGGTTATTGCGTTGTTGCAGAGGCTGGGTGTAATTGGTATCGGCTTGATATTAATATATACTCTTTATCTTTTTTATATGCCGATCTTACAGATCTGGAATGATAGGATAAACCTATGTGACAAACCAACGCCTATCCATCTTCTTTGGCACCACCATAGCAGCCACCAAAGAAAAAATAGACAGATCACCTCTTCACCCGAGCTCGACGCGGCTACATCGCTGATCATCAGCTTTTCGGACCTCCAAAGTAGTTTGCCATAAGACAAACCATTGCCGTTGAAAGAATCAGACCGGGGCAGCACGACCCCGGATGCATATGGTTCCATTCTTTCACCCGTAACCAATATATATGATACAATAAAATATGTTAACCGTTGTCAATGTGTCGGGAACCCATTCGAGAAAAGGCTCATTGGTGACATGCATTTTTCGATCTGTGGCCTTCATGAACACCACTGTTCACGATTTGGCTGCCGTTTCCCAATGAGTGGTGTACTTAATATCGCTACTAGGTAAATTTGGTGCGGCGGCACCGCCGCACCCATGTGGTAAAAATGCAAATTTGAAAATATCGTCATCTAAAAATTATGGATATTTTGAGAACTGTTGAAATGCGAAGAGTTAGCATTTTTTTGAAGTTTTGGAATATTCATATTTGAGGTGTGATTGTATGCCGTAAGTAGTTATCAATTTTTTTTCTGTGTGTGGTGATATTGTTGGTATATGTTTATAGTTTATTTAAATTTATTCTCATATTTGGGATGAGTTTAGTTCTAGTTGAACATTTGTTAATTTGAGTTGCATAGTTGGAATGAGTTTAGTTATAGTATTTGTAAATCTTAACTTTTTCGTGTTGGCACAATATGGTTGTGTTTTGTTTTAAATATTTAATTCGTCTCAACGGTAGGGTATGTTGCATTATTTGAGCATTTTTTGAATTCAATTATAAGTCAGAGTATAATTAGAGGAAAATGAATTTGCATTTTGTGCAAATATGCATTTGTTACGTAGTTAGAGAGAGTTAAGTTATTGTCTGTAAATATTAACGTATTCAAATCGATGTAGTATGTTTTGTATTTTTTATTAGATGTTTAATTTAACTCAATAATTAGAGGGAAATACAATGTATGAAGTGATATTGTCTTTAAATATTAACCTATTCGAATTGCTATAATATGTTTTGTATATTTTTTTTTAGAAGTGCGCAAATTTGGAAATTATTGAGATGCAAAGACAGCTTATGTTCGAAATTTGTTTGGGTTTCGGAAAATGTTCAAGTTAGGAAGTTTTCCAGATTGCCATTGGTGGATTTTTTTTGTGAATATAATTTTTTTAATTTAACACCATAGTTGGAGAATGTATGATATGAGCATTTCTTAATTCTAACTCCATAGTTAGATAAAGTGATTGTATATGAATATTCACCAAAATGGAATGTTCAAATATGTTTGAATTATGACATGAGTAGTTAGCATATATTTTTGTGAGCATGTTGATGTATTTTAGAGTATCTCCAAATTTGATATCCAAATTCTTGTGAGCATGTTGATATGTGCTTAGCAAACTAAAATGCTTAAACATGTATCTATTTTCCCAGTAATATTTAATTGAAGTCCGTAATGAGTGGGAACGCACATTTAATGAATTGATTTCCATATTGTGCGCAGATGTCATTCTTGAAATGAACATAAGGTACGTAAGGTTTTGATTCAAACATATGGTCATGCTTGCAATTTAGACATACGAAGAAATTGGAATGAATTTTAAGTGGACCCAATATAGCATTTCAAATTACATTCGTATTTAAAATAATATAAGTGAATTGTTGTTTTAATTTTATAGTAATTTTGTCTGAAACATATGGTCATGTTTGCAATGTAGGCATTTGAAGAAATTCGAATGGATCTGAAATGGATCTAAGATAGCATTTCAAATAACTGTCATATTTAAAATAATAAGCGAATTGTAGTTTCAATTTTAGAGTAATTTAATTTTAACGTTCGGAAGCGAAGAGAGTTTGTGTTTGAAAATTGTTTAGATTGCGAAATTTTGTCGAGTTGGAAAGTTTTTTAGATTTTAATTATTTTAACGTTAATAAAATGGTTAGAATTGAAAGGCAACTGAATTTTTGAATTTAGATTTCAAAAATTTGTCGATTTGATGTGTTTTTTTAGATTTTAATTTATGGAAAGTTTTCCATCTTCTGGTTTTTTCTTTAAAAAACTGCCAAGTGGGATCCGCTGTCTTTTTTTTGGGTCATATTTGCAAATACCGCAGTGTGAAGAATTCAAATTTGAAGATGCCTACATTCAAAAGTTGTTTGAATTGAGATCTATCGAAATTTAAAGGAAGGTGATATTCGTAAGTTTTTTTTTCAAAATCTGTGAATTGGTAAATTTGGGAAGATATTCACATTTTTTTGAATTGTTTGCATATCTAGTAAATGTCCAGATTTTGCAGGCATGTTCATATATTTGACTAGAATTTAGGAAATGTTTACACGTTGTTTAATCTAAAAAAATTGGTTTAAATTTCAGTGTGAACACGGTGCTCTGGAAAGTTAAGGTTTGGAAATGTATGCATAAAAAATTGCCAAGTTTTGAATATATTGAAATTCGAGGAAATTTTACACTTAAAATTTATTTAATTTTCAGAGTTGTTCAAATTGGGAAGGCATGCATATTCGGATTTGGTAAATGCTTATTCAAATGTTGGGTTTATATTTGGGAAGTAATAAAAGTTTTTTTTGCAAAAGAAAAGTGAAACAGAAAAAACAGGGAAAAAAAAAGAAAAAGAACAGAGGGAAAAAGAAAAAAGGAAAAAAGAACAGAGGAAAAAAAAGGGCCGAGCCCAGCATGCAGCCCAGCGAGCCCAGGCCCGCTATGACGTCAGGCTGACGACAGCGGCGGCCGGGCTCTGCGACGGCGGCGGCGAGCTCGCCGGCAGCGCGCCCGTGCGAGGTAGGACGCGGGAGTGGGCGCGTCCGATGCGCCTCGACGCAGGCTGCCAGAAAGTGGCGGCGCGGCCACGATTTGGTCGCCGGACCATCGCCGGCGACGCGCGGACGCAACGGAGGAAGCAGCGGACCACGGCGTCGATTCCGGCGATGGTGTGGCCTCCCGGCAAGCGTCTCTTGGCGAGGAAGGAGAAGCGACGACGGCGGAGTCGGTGGTGTGCTTGGAATCAAGGGGGAAGGACCGGAGCGGCCGCATCGACTGCGGCGGCCGGCGGCGAACTCCGGATCGAGCGAGGAGAGAGAAGGAGAAGGGGGTTCTGCGGGTTGTTTTCCATCAAGGCCCTCGGATTTCTCTGAATTTTCATTTAGGTCCATCTGTTCGATAAGCTGAGGATTGCGACGCAATTTTGTAGGCTTGTGTGTCGTTTTTTGTAAAATACCACGCTGAACGTCTGCTGGCCATCTGATGGGAAATCGACGGCGCGGACTGCAGGACGCACTGTAGAAGTGCAATACTGTAGCTAGCGCGCTGGGGGCGACGTGGCCGTCTCCTGGCCGTCGGATCGATCGATCGGAGGGCAGAGAAAAAGGGGTGACGTGGAGGCTGTGAGGGGGGCTGAGTTGCTCAGCTTTGATATATTGATAGATGTACTAGTGATTACCCATTCAAATTAATTTGTTCTCAAGTTCAAAAAATGTCCATGCAATACTTTTTTTTACTTGGGTCTAAAGCCGTTGTGTCACAAGTTTCTAATTTATTTACACGAGATAAATATTTTGCTCCAAAATAATTGTTCGGTTAATGACTTATTTTTCATTCAAAATAATTCTTCATCGACCATTGTTTTTAAGTCCTTTTTTGTTTACCTCCTTTTGAATATTAAATTTTGGTTAATTTCCTAATATTTACTTCTTAGAAATTGGTTCCTAGACAGTTGTGTTTTAACATAGTGTCACCTTTTTTCTCTCTCTCTATATATAATTGGTTGCCAATTTTTCCAACCATATTAAAATTAAATTGAATTTTTGGTTCTTTTTCTTGCATGTGAACTTTAAGGATTTTTTTGCACTTTCAAATTGGATCATCTCGAGATAAATTGGTTGTTTCGTTTCTCGATTTGAATTGGTTCTTGTTTTTTGATTTTTGGTTCATGAGTAAGTTTTTCTTTGTTTCTCAAACCTTTTTTTTTACAAAATCTTATAGTGGTATATTTTCGTTTCACCAAAAATAATTGTTCATCGACCATTTTGTCTCAAATCAATTTTTTTTAAAGGCCTACGTTAGCAACACTTTGGATCGGAAGGAAACAAACAAGAAGTTAAGGTGGTCGAAAGAAGGTAATGTTTAAGATATTTTTTTGCACACTTAGCCGCTTCGAAGAAGATTTCTAATTTTGATGTTAGATTCCAGTTCTAAAATGATAAACATCTCGTTCTGATATGATTATTCAAATGGTTTCTCTAACACCAGCAATCTCTTTCTGATAGGAGTACTATTTTTTTAATACTTCGTTTTATTAATTCTCAGTGGGAGAACCTAATATTTGTCGGCGTGCCTGTTGGGCCAGACGAGCTGGGCCTGCAGTCCGCCCAAGCGGTTTATAATACGCTTTCTTTCAACCCCACAGGCCGTCCTCAAACCATACAAGGGGCGTTGGCGGCGGCGGAATCCCACTCCTTCCTCGGCCAGATGTCGGGCGTGGACGAGAATTCGGAGAACGAACAGCGTCCTGTGAAGATCATCCATACGACCTTCGAGGATTTTCATGAACAGGTGAAGGGCATGGGTGCATGTCAACTGAATGATGAGATGCATAAGAAAATAGTTGATGATCTCATGGTCTACGATCCCAAGCGGAAGGCTCTTGTCCAGAGCCGGTTCTGCAGCTTCCACCTAGCTTGCTTCGACCTTGACGGGATATGTGAGTTCTCCATCCATGTTCACAAGTCACAACTCCTCTAGCGTTAGCCATTGATGATTCCAAAGCATTCATCCGACCGTTCTCGTGTGTTCTGATTCGTGTTCTCTGATCTTGATTGATTTACAGCAACTGCTCTACTTGGGCCACGGTATCAACCTGACCCTTTACCGCCAGGAACGAGCTTGACTAAGTATGTAGCAGGAGATGCACATCATGAACTGGCGTCTTCATCCATTAACGTTGTTTCCATTAGGGTGGTCAAAGTTGGTCCTGGTTACACATACCCGGTCGAGGTTTATGGTAAAGTCATCGCTAGGGATGAGATTGACTACACATGTGTCTATTTGTTCAATTGTGAAAGAAACCATGCCCAGACCATTAATTCGGAGGTACTTCTTCCTTGATTCTATTTGCTCACTCGATTCCATGTACTCCCTCCGTATCAAAATATAAGACTTTGTACCTACTTTATACACACATGTATCTAGACATGTTTTAGTGCAAGATTCACATGAACCTTGCACTAAAACATGTCTAGATACATGTGTTTGAAAAGTAGATACAAAGTCTTATATTTGATACAGAGGGAGTATATAAGAACCAATTCAGATGGTGTCGTATCCTCCTTGCTAGTAAATCTGTTCTGCACCCTGAATTGCACCCGTAAAGTTATCTAACCATGTATATGTTTACGCGAATGCAATGAGTTGTCTAGTCCAATAATCTCAATGAAATAATTCTGCGGTGCTAATTTTGATGATTCAGATGGTTATTGGATACACTCTGTCAAGATTTTGTTTCATGGATTTTCACATCGATTTGATCCCTTCTAATAAATTTTAATCGGAGCATTATATTGCTAGCTGGTTGTCATCATGTCCAAGCTTTTGTTTTCTCGATATAGGATCCTAATAATCTGCCTTTTCATTGTCAAACAACGCATTTTCACCAGCTCTTCTGCCCTTTATTCTCTGTGAGATTTCTCCACCTAGGTCCTGACACTTGTTCCTGTGTAAAGTAGGATTTCTTTTTTGAATCTAGATGTCTTTCTCATTTCACCATACAAGCCACATATGTCTAGGAGCTCTAGGAACGGTAATGCAGCAGCACAAGTATTTTGAAATTGTTTAAATTCATCTGGCTAGTAATGGTTTTCATGTCCTGGTGTCATGTTCTAATTCTAACTGTTTCTTTAAACCCTTGTGCAGAAGGATATGTTAGCTCTGACAGGTCCATACCGAGCATTAGTTACAACGGGTCATATGTATTTCGAGTTTGATTTAAAGATCAAGGGCAAGGGTAGCCCTGATGATGATGCGCAGTTCAGCCAAGGTGTGATACCGTACTTCTGCAACCCATATCACAAGCGCATCAGATTTCAGCTACCGAGTTTCCACAGTACGGTGAAATTGGTATTGCAACATGTGGATTTTCCAGTGGCTGCTAGCCTTGAAGTTATTGTTGTGAATCAAGAGCCCAATGACCCACTTGTCGCCTTCGATGGTAAAATAACAGCTGGGACTAGTAGAAATTATAGGCATCATATGCTCCTATATGATAGTAGTGTACGTAGCAGGGTCTTGGTGAGTGAAAATGGCTCTCTTGCCTTAAATCGTAATCTGGTAGCAGTCAATGGGTATGTAGAAGACCCAGCATTGGTGGAAGATGAAAAACTGGTGGTCCATGTTTGTTTTCTTGATGCTAGTTGTGAGATTGAGGATAAGGATAAGATGGACACCGAGGACGAGGACGATGACGATGATGAGGAGGACGATGTTGATGATGATGAGGAGGAGGATGATGATGAGGAGGACAGAGAAGAGGACCCTAAGAATGTTGTCACTCTAAAATACCCTCTATGTGAGACTGTTTGGGAGCAGGGTCAGCTCAAACTGAAAGTGAAGGTCAATTGGACTGCCGTTCTTGTTAAGCCGAAGGGTACGGATTTCTTCTTTAGATATTATTGTCTTCCAGTTGGTTGTGAGCCTAATTATCGAGATGGTGGTTTCTTCTAGTGAGAGTGGCTGTACTTTCTTGGTTTGCTATATGTTATTTCTGCTGGTTGAACTCTGTAATATTGGAGGGCATGACAGCCTCAACTAACTATGCCGTAGATATAAGAATTGTGTTTATGTATATGGCGTACTTTTGGGTTCCTTAGCGATAGATGTAATTCTACTGTTTAAAAAACTGGGTCTTTTTATGCTGTTATTTTTAAGTCTGTTCGAAGAACTCTTCCGTTTTTCAAAATAACTGGGTTTTTTATGCTGGTATCTGTATGTCTGTTCGAAGAACGAAAACCTGCTTTGAAGCCGTATTATCGGTATATATGCATTTACTCATGTGCCATCTAACTCTCACTTGTGTCTACTTTGGAGCACGGTATGTTTTCCTCCGGGACAACTCAGGACATGTTCTATCATCAGCTCATAGGCCAGCTACACTTCTCATAGCCGTGTAGCCGCATAGTTCCATTCAATCTTACGCGTTTATAATTAACTAGATTTAGGGGTGCGTCTTGGCGCACGACCCCCCGAGACCTGTTTTGACGACACGCCGTACACGATGCTAATAATCATATCCATATGTAAGGTCGATTACCAATTTAGACAAATAATAAACAGAAAACAGATTCTTGCAACTACTAAATGTCATGTAAGCACCAACGAACTCGTGATGACCCTGAAGCGATATGTAAGGTCGAGCAACAAATTAGACAAACAATAGACAAAACAATTTCGTGCCGACAAGCGACATGCAAATATCGAGGAAAAAACGTACACGGAGACGCAGAAGGCACGAACAGTGCAAGGAATCGTCCATCTGCTGCTTCAAAATACGTAACTAATCTTCACTGATCACTATATACACATAAGCCATGCAACACGCTGAAGTTAGCCGTGGCGAGCACACCTAAATGACTCTTCCGTGCAGGTGGCGCTCTTGATAAGCCGAAGGGTACGGATTCTTCTTTAGATATTATTGTCTTCCAGTTGGTTTTGAGCCTAATTATCGAGATGGTGTTTTCTTTGAGTGAGTGGTTGTACTTTGTTGGTTTGCTATTTTTATTCTGCTGGTCGAACTCTGTAATATTGGAGGGCATATCAGCCTCTCACCAAAGTACCTCATAATGAAGAGGTAAGCCAGGGGACCCGCTCTCGCCCTACCTGTTCTTGCTTGTGGCTGATGTTCTGCAGCAGCTCGTCAGGCAAGACCCACTCCTGCAACATCCTTTGGTGGACGGCGCGCCGTGCCCCGTCCTGCAATATGCCGACGACACTCTGATCATCATGCGAGCGGGCGCGGCTACGGCGAAGAGGTTGCGGCTGCTTTTGGATCAGTTTGATGTCGGTGATCAACTTTCACAAGAGCACTCTTGTTTCTCTCCATGTTGATGATGCCGAGCTGTTGGAAATTCAGAGGGCGCTGGGCTGCCGTGTCGAAGGGTTCCCGCAGACTTACTTGGGGTTGCCGCTCTCGAGTGATAAGCTCACCATTGCTGCCTTCGCCCCGCTGATCGCCAAAGTGGACAAGTATCTCTCTGGGTGGAGCGCAATTCTGTTGTCTGCTGGTGGGAGGCTCGTACTCCTCAACGCCATTTTCGCCATGTGCGCCATGGACGGATGGACCTGCCCCCCGGCCTCCTTCGCGCCATCGATGGTCTCCGGCGCGCCTTCTTGTGGAATGTGCAAGGTCGAGCTTCAGGGGCAAAATGCCTCGTGGCCTGGGATAAGGCCTGCCGGCCGAAGCACGAAGGTGGGCTCGGGATCAAGTGCTTACGTGTGAAAAATGAGTGCCTGCAGATGAAGCTGGTCCACCGCCTGCACTCCGGCGAGCCCTCCCCCTGGGCAATCTGGGCTTGGTCCTCTGTGGTGGGGCAAAAGGCTGCAGGCCATCACTGGGCGCGTCTCGCCACTCTCATGCCGCTCTACCGCGGGATCACGACGGTCAGGGTGGGTGACGGGCGCCGGACCTCGTTCTGGCTCGACGTCTGGTGTGGCGACGCGCCGTTTGCTGTCAAGTGGCCGTCCCTGTTCTCCCACTCCCTTGACCCTGAAGCTTCCGTCCATGCCGTCCTCGCTGCGGGCGTGCGCCGCTGCCTCGTGCCGCGCATGAACCACACCGGGACTCGCCAGCTTCCCCTCCTGCTGGGCGCGGTCGCCGGGGTCGTGCTCTCTCTGGCTACGGATCAGAGAGACCTGGTCCGCTGCCGGAAAACATCTGGCGCCCTCAACGCCGCGGCGCTCTACAAGCTGAGGATGTGGGGCGGGGTGGACGACGATGCGCACCATTTCGTCTGGGAGAATTTCGCCCCGTCCAAAGTTCGCTTCTTCGCCTGGCTCCTACTCAAGAGGAGGGTTCTGTCTCGGGAAGCCTTGCTTGGCAAGCTTGTGCTCACCGCGGCGGAAGCTGGGTGCCCGCTATGCAACGCACCCCTGGAGACTGCCGAGCACATCTTCTTCGAGTGTGCCTTCGCCCATCGCTTCTAGAGCAAGATCGGCTACCGGTTCCCGGCTGGCGCTAGCGTGCGTCTCCTCTTCGGCTACGACGCCCCTGCCACGATCAAGACGGGGGTGGCGTCCACTTTCACCCTCCTCTGCTACTGGAACTTGTGGAAACATAGGAATGCGGTCGCCTTCCGCAAGCAGCGTCCTTGCCTTCCCCTTCTCCTCCGCCTCTGTTGCGAGGACACCCATCTCTGTCGTGTGAGACTTCCTGCCCGGCTCGAGGATGCAGCCGACGCCTGGCTGCAGTGTCTTGACACCGGCTGATCTCGTGCTGTCTCCCCCTGTCCCTTGTAAAACCATCCCCCTGTAACACCAAACAACACTCTCGGCCTTTTGGGTCGTAACATATTTATACAAATTCAGGTGGGGCTTTGTCCCCCCCGGTGAAAAATTCAAAAAAAAGAGGTAAACTGACGCAACGACACACAGTTAGATAAATTAGGCTAGAGAGTGGAGATCAGATGTTCTTGCCCTTTATACATTTCATTTTCAAGTGACTTCTTTGTTGTTACGGTTGATGCTGTTCAGGAGCTTTGTAATGCATTCAAAAGTCGAAGATCATGGTTATGGCGGGATCAGCTAATAAAATAGAAAAATCAGTTACCAGTGCCATGTGGTTCGCTGTGAGGCAGCCTTGATTACCTAACTATATTAAGTTGGAGAGGATTCTCGCCTCCGCAGCGAGCCAGCGCACCGCGGCACTGTTTTACTGTGCCCCGTTACAGTATAACAGTGCTCGCGAGGACCTATTTGTAATTTTACGTAAGAATAGGGATTTCCTTGCAACATTACCCCACATAACAGTGCCGCGGGATGACCTATTTGCAATTTCACAAACACTGAAGGACTTCCTCGCAAAAATGTCTCTCCCGCGCGGCCGGAGAACACCGCCGCCGCCGACGCTCACCGCCGCCGTTCTGCTCCTCCCCGCTCAAATCGCCGCCCACGGCGAGCTCCGCCGCTGCTCCCTTTCCTTGCTCGCCGTGTTTCGCCTGCTAGGACTCTGTGTACGCGCCGTAATCAACGTCGCCGTGCGCACTGTCCACCCGCTATGTTTGGTCGCCGCCGGTACCAGGAGCATCTCACTGACACCGCTCTTCTCTTCTCCTGACTCTTTGGTCGCTCACTTCAAAATCCTCATGCCGCCGCCGCCGCCCGCCACTTCCGGTACGCCCTCTTCCACCACCAAATCAATAACGGCTTCCGCCGCCTGATCGATTCACCAACGCCCCTTTCCTCTTTCAGGCAAAAGGTCCCGGGGCTTCCCGCTCTTCGTGGGGGGGCTGCGCGACCGGCCACGCGGCGGCGCCGGTGCAGAGGTCTGACGTCTCCGAGCTCTGCGCTCAGATGATGCTGCGGCTCCGCAACCTCTACGATCCCACCAAGGTACGGTGCTACATGGAACTCATCCAGCTGCTGCTCTGTCAGTTGTCACTCAACTCTGGCTACTGAAATTTTCCTGCAGGTAGATGTGAAGGTCAGGATCGTCCACAGCTCGCCGTCCGGCGCCGTGGTGGCAGACGAATCAAAGCGGGCGCAGGCGAGCTGGGTTGTGCTAGACAGGTAGTGTCGACAGCCCGACAGTGACAAACTGCCTGAATTTCTTCAGTATTTGCGGCATAGTTAGTCATGTTGTGCGTGTTGCATTTGCTCAGGGATCTGAAGCTCGAGGAGAGGCTCTGCATCCAGGACCTCCAGTGCAACATCGTCGTCATGAAGCGCTCCCAGCCCAAAGTCGTCCGGCTCAATCTGGCGAGGTCCGAACCAGCCCCGCCACCGCCGCCGCAGCCCGAGCCGAGCGCTTCGGACGGTGGTGAAGCTGCAGTCAGTGTGGAAGTGGAGGAGGAGACAGTATCGATCCGAGGCCCCGATGTGACGCCGAGCTGCAGCTCGGAGTCGGAGACGCCGTTTGGTGGTACTGATGTTGGTGTATCCTCCGTGTCAAGCTCGGAACCCAGTGCTTCTCCAATGTGTGCTCCAGAGACAGATAGTAGCTCTCTGAAGAAAGAGGCGGCCGAGGATACCGGAACATGCTCTGTTGCAAGCTCAAGCCATGATGCTTCTCCATTTTGCCTCCAAATCACTAGCACCAAACCGCCCTAGGACCAGAAGAACTCCAACGGCGGATGCCTTGCTCGAGAAGATCGCCAAGCTGGACCTACTGACCGAGATCAGCGCAGTCAGGAGCAGGTCAGATTTGAACTTCAGAGGAAATGTGAGGGATGTAGTCTCATTGCCAAGGAGCGTGCCGCCTGGGCCGCCGCCTTTGTGCTCGGTATGTCAGCACAAGACGCCTGTATTTGGCAAACCTCCACGATGGTTCAGCTATGCAGAATTGGAACACGCGACCGGTGGTTTCTCCAGAGCAAATTTCCTGGCTGAGGGTGGGTTTGGGTCTCTGTCCACAGAGGGGTGCTGCCTGATGGCCAGGCAATTGCTGTTAAGCAGCACAAACTTGCTAGCTCCCAAGGCGATGTCGAGTTTTGCTCGGAGGTGGAGGTTCTGAGCTGTGCACAGCACCGGAATGTTGTCATGCTCATTGGGTTTTGTGTTGAAGACAAGAGGCGGTTGCTGGTTTACGAGTACATTTGCAACAGATCACTGGACACACATCTTTATGGTAAGCTACAATTTATCCTTACAAACTCAGTGTGACAAGTTTGCTTAGAGAACAATCCATTGATTTATTATGCTTAGTGTAACCTTGCTAAACTACTGGTTGCACCCTTTTAGGCCAACTATTTATAGGGAAAAAATGTTCAAATATTCCAATTTGATAAATACTTCAATGAAAAAACCAAATGCACTCCCTCCACTCATATGAAGTTAAATTTATTAAATATTCATATGATACATTCCCTCTTATTACAAGCTTAAATTGAACATTCTAATTCAATAATTATTTGGATGCAATCTAAATTAATTTACTCTAATTACAGAATTCAATTCAACAAATGTGTATTTCCACCACTACGTACTTAAATTAAATATTAATGTCAAAATATAATTTTAACATTTCAATTCATTAGGTATTTAGATATACTTCACATAACAAATTTCAGTGAATTTCAACATTTTTAAACCCAACAGGTGCGGCGTGCGCCGCACCAAATTTACCTAGTATATGCTGGAGATGGCAATGCATTCTGGAGTGAGCTGCAACTGGAAGTCTGGAATCTACAGATGAGATAGGCAACATATGATAAGCCAGTAACTCATAACTTGCTCGCAAATTCTATTAGATTTTTTTCCTATTCAAATATCACTATGCACACCGTTTATATTTTGATAGAGCTACTTGAGTTCTTGTTTCCTTCGTAATCGAATAATATACAATACATTGGCTGATTGGCAGTTCCCAGAGAAACGAAGGGTTTGTCGGCGCACAGGCGGGGGGCGCTGCGTTGCTGTCAGAGAAAATGGTCTCCAACCACGCCATCCGCCTGCGTCGCCGCATATCACGGTGGCGTTCAACTGTTGGGTTGCTTAGCATTGCTGAGGGGGAATCCATAGCTGGGCGAGCTTCACCTTGGAGACGCTCTGCAGCACCTCTAATGCCGTTACGTCCCCGGTCACCACCACCTTCTTCCGTTGCAGATCCACCTCGAACGACGTCACGCCTGCAGCAGCAGCCACAGAATCACAGATATAGTTAATCTTACATGCTGAATCTCATGAGAAGCCAATGAGGTCATTAACAATAGCACAAAAAATCAAGAACCAAACCCAATGCCAACAAGAAACAATGGCCAGTGTTCTAGCGCAGCCAGTGCACAGTCAGTCAGCACATCGCTGCCATCGTCGATTAGTTCTTTTTCCCTTTTCTCTGTCACTCTGTATAGCTGAGCTTTGTATAGTTCTTTTTCCCTTTTCTCTGTCACTTTCTGTTCTTGCGTCTTTGACGCTGTAACTTTGTTGCTTCGGTTGTTCTCTCTTAATATAAAGATGGCAGCGCTCGCTGCCATCGTCGATTAGTCAGCACATCGGACAGCGCCGTTGGGAACGGTCGTCCGTAAACTAAAGGATTTTAATCAGCGCGTGCCGCCACTGCAGCGCCGCTGCGTTTGTTTTTTTAGACTGGGGCTCCTACCAACGAGATATCGAGGTGCAGGGAGCAGTATCAAGATCCAAAGATCCAAAGTACATATGCACAAAAGCTGTGCGATTAATGGTCAGTACCGTCTTCTACAGTGTTGCTATGTAAACGCTTTTGTTTCAGTTGCACATGCATTTATGCATATCCCAACGGTGTGAGATGAGTACCCGACAGACATACTCCTATGTGGCAAGCTAGCAATTTCCCAAGGAGGCAGGGAAGAAATGGCACGTTTTTAACCCGGACAAGTCACAAGTGGCTGCCGCTTGTGGGGACTAAGAGAAATTATATAACAGGTAAAAAGGTAAGCAAAATGAGGAGAAGCAGGTTTTTTTTATTATCCTTTTCGAAGGAAAAAAGTAGGCAAGATGTTATATTGTATCGACAAGTTCATAAGTGTGTCATGAACTACTTAAGTAAAATGAGGAGAAACAGGGGGTTTTTCTCCTTCTCGAAAGAAAAAAGTAGGAAAATGTTATATTGTGTCGACAAGTTCATACCTGGTGATGAACTACTTACAGCTGATCATTCGATCTCTAACTAGCAAACTCGTAAGAACACGAAACGAACGAAAGGTCACGTTCTGTGTTTGTTACATACCTTCCATCTTTGAGATGTGCTTCTGAACTTTCTTGGCGCAGCCATTGCAGTGCATGGACACCCTCAGCTCCACCGTCTACACGACACGAGGGCAACAAAACAACGGAGACACAACATCAAGGAAACACATCGGCAAACGGAGTTCGATCTCACATGCGTTCTCATGCGAGCCGAGAAGAAGATGGATGAACAACACAAAACCACAGCGTATATACCTTGGGCTCTAGATGGAAACCGAGCGTCCTGAACTTAGCCTCCACGAGGACGTCCCTGAGCCTCACCACCTGGCTGCTGCCACTTACCAGGGCCTTCCTCTCCATGGCGGCCTCCTCCTCCTCGTCCACCCCGCACGCACACTGCAGGCACGCGCAGCCGGCGCCCGCGCAGACGGCGAAGCAGTCCAGGACCCGGCCGATGCTCCACAGCCTCCTCATCGCCGGCCGTCGTTTGCCGCGGCTGTCGCTCGGGCTTCACTAGGAGATAGACTGTGGGGTCTGGGTTCTTAAAGGAACGTGCTGCAGTGCAGGCAGTGTGGAGGTGGCTTCTCTCTGTCGTCAAGATCTGTCGATCAGTCGATCTAGCAAGTAATGTCAATGATAAATGATGGAGACGGTACAAGTGTTGGTTATGGCAGTGATCCACTGCGTGCAAGAGATCAGTGACCAGCCGTGCATGTACTCGGGTACAGGCGATATATATATATATATATATATATATATATAAGATATATATATATATATATATATATATATATAGAACCTCTATTGGACACCCTGGGTGTAGAATAATTTATTCTACACCCAGGTCGTTATACCGAGCCAGACCAGGTATGCTCCACCGAATCGAACCCAGTTTTCCCGACCGTCATCCTACCGAACATAATTTCCTTTTTATTTCGACGTTCCTCTATTTATTTTTTTACGGTTTATATTTCTTCAGTCGTGGGGTACTCGGAGCTAGCCCACGTCCACCAAATCGAGTTCGTGCGGTTCGGAAATTTTTACGGGCGGAGGCAGGGTGCCACCGGCGAGCGACTGCACTTGGGGACTGCGGCGAGCGGCCTCGGCCAGCGGCGCTATCGTGGTGGGCGGGTGGGCGGCGCCTTGCCGAGCACCGGTGTGGTGGCGTCCCCATCGCGGTGAGCGGCCGCAGTCATCCGCACTGCCCGGCCGGAGTTGCCGGGGCCTAGGGATTCCGCTGGGGCGGGGGCGGACGCCGGTCACGTTTCATCTGGTAGAGGTCGGCGGTGCCGGACTGCGTGTTCTTACCCGAATCAAGGAAGACGAGGGTGTGCCCGAGCTCCGGTGCCGCCTTGGCGTCCACCGCACCGGGCCTGCACGCATGGCTCCTGCCCAATCTGCTCACCTCATCATGCACAGAAGGTCCATCTCTCTTCCTCTTTCTGTCCGATGTGTTGTGTTTCCCATGTGTATCAGCTTGCCTATTGGATCAGATCTTTAATCTGTTTTAGTTACGGCCTGGATTAGAAGCGAAGGTGGTCGATTGAAATTGGACCGGGATCCTGCGGCAGCTGCCACAACGCTAGCATATGGCCGCGAACTGGGCATCTAGCCCCTCGCAATTTTACGTCAGCTTGCAATTTGGGTGCTGGCTAAATGTTAGATTCATTGGAAATTTTTCCACCGTCTCCTGATTCTCCGACTAGTGTTGATTATTGATGGGGTTTGTTCAAATGAAAGTAATTAAATGGTAGCCATGGATTCTATATGGAAGCTCAATACATTTTATTTTGCTTCAGAATCATGTATACTCTTTAAGCCACTGATTTTGTTGTTCCTCAACCCAATTTGCTTTCTTGCTTCGTTTCAAGTATGATAAATTTTTACTTTCGGTTTTTTCACCACTGCCATAGACATTCTTTTATTTGGCCAGTTTAATATCGATTCATCTACGCGATTATATCCATGCTTTTTTCACAAATTGCTTTATCCAGTGGCTATTAACCATTTCCAGTTTTTCATATTGGCAGTAGGCCAGTAGCTATAATCTAGTCAATAGTTCCATAACTTTGCTTCACGATAGATCAAGAATGTGTCAAACAGGTCACAATGATCCAGTTTACACAATGGCTTAAAATGAGGTTATATGTCATAGTGACTTCCGTTATTGCTGCTATGATATATAATCCCTCGAAAACGGCTATCACATAATTTAGTCAATAAGATAAATCGACTGATCAATTTGAACTTGATCCCTAGTCTCTCCGCATGAATGCATTAGTTAATCTGCAAATATGCAAATGAATTAGTGGCTCTAGAATTATGACATCTTCTTGATCATAGTTTTCACTGTGATTTCAGGTTTGCGGCAGCTCAGAAGTTAATCTGCAGAAGTTATGATATCCAATCATAGGGCAAAAGTTATGCAGGGCTCGAGCCTATGCTTCAGGTAGTTGTGGGTACTCTACTGTTATTAATAGATGGATATGTTGTGCCCTTCCCCATGTGTGGCCTTGCTCTAGAATGACTGCTTCGTTCATATGTGTCAGCTCGTTATGTTCATTATGGTGTGCTAGTACTATAGAAGATATGTCAGCTCTTCTACCTTTTCAATGAAACGAGACGCAGTCCTTTTGCGTTTTCTCGAGAAAAAAAATGTCAGCTCGTTACCAGCGTGCTGCTATGAACATTGGTGATCAATGGATTGTGTTAGTTTTGCTTTTGCTGGATTGATTATGCTAAAGCTTTTGTGCTTGACTCCTGTTGCTTGTCGGTAGCTTCACTAGTACTCAGATATATGCTATTACAATGATTTTTCTTCTTAGTTTCCTTACATTTGTTCTATCATCATGGTATGCAGTTCGTTGACATAAATGAAAGACGTTTGTAATAGGAGCTTAGTTAAGATTAAAATAATTGTGATGGTATCATCAAATATATTAATTCTATTCCATAGCTGAAGAGGTCTATGCTATTGCCGTAAACTTATTCCTTGGCTTGTCCACTAAAAGTCTTACGCTTGCTGGCAGTGCCAGCTTTGGTTGGTACCAATTAGTCTCGCTTTTTTTACGTAAAAGTATCCTTTGTTAATAAAATATAACGACCCTTTCTATGATTGTAAGATGTGACTTTTGGTAGTCAAGAAGGTAAATTTGACACAGCAAAATTTATGATGCATTTTTTCTTTTCCTTGTGCAGCTGGCCATTTGGCAGGCTTCGGAGAACATATCGCCAATCCAGATCGTCCCTTCGCTTAATCTTTTTTCTTGCCATGTTGGGCATGGAAGAAACATAGTATATTTACCAGTTTTTTACCCACTGCCTGCTGCGTTTTGTGCAGCTGTTGATGCCCATAAATACACCCGTAATGTATGATTGGTTGAATCTTACTTTCAGTTTTATGAATTATTCATGCTCCGTAGGTTACTGTTGTAGGTCGCCAGATTTCAGTTTTTGGGCTAGAGCGTGACTTGGTGTGAGTAGGTTGGGTTAAGAGCCGCACCGGAGCTAGGCTTGCTCGAGGAGGTCGGGTTAAGAGTCGCACTGGAGCTAGGCTGGCCTGTCGACAGGGCCGGGTTAAGAACCACACCGGAGCTAGGCTAGCTTGTTAACTGGGACAGGGTACAAAATCAGTACATCTTTAATGCTTTTGGACAAAATAACTTGCTGCTTCCTATTCATTTTCAGATTTCTTATGTGGAAAATATTGTCATATTTTGTAATGCTTATAGATTCAGCCTTTCTAAAAGCTGGTGCTATAGGCAAATCGTAAGAAAGCTGGTCCTGATAGCTAGGTTGCATATTTGTTATAATGTGCTTCCATAGTGCTGTGTTATTTCAAACCGTAAGAAAGCTGGTCATTTTAACTAGGTTACCCGCAAGCAGCTGACATAATTTATTTCAGTTTGTTGCTTTTGCTTCTTTCTCTTCGTTGGTTGTCTCTTGATTTCTTCTTCAGTAGATACTTGTCTTACACTAGCTTCCAGTAGTTGTTAGATGGTTGCATGCATCTTTAACAGCATGCCTTGGGCATGGAAGATGGCGTGGTTAAAGCCTTCTATGTGAAAATAAGACTGACAAAATTCGTTTCTTATAGATTCACCTCTTCCTGCCTATAAATCTATAATTTGAAAGTACGCTAACCATGCTCATCTTCTTGCAGATTGATTAGAAAGCTGCACTCTCGAGCTAATGAAGCATCTCTGAGAAGTCTTTTATTGGTTAAGCAAGATACTCCTCGCAAATGTATATGGAAGTACTTCATAGTTTAGTTTCAAATGGAAGACATACTGAACAATTTTGAAGACTTTGGCATTTGATTGTTGCGCCCCAGTTGGGTTCCCTTCTCCAGCATGTTGAAACTCAAGTTTTACCAACTTGTCATTGTCCATGTCTGATTTTACTCTTCTTCACTTTACTCTGTAATTTGTATTGTTTTTTGTAAGCCCGCCTACGACCTACAAAATTCCAGAGATGTTCAAGGAACTTAATTGTAAGATCCTGCTGCATAATAAATCATTTTTGTACCCATTTGTCATTCATTTTTAAATTTGAGATATTTGAGTACCAGACCATGTCTATTTTCTTAACGTCCCATTATTTTATTGCTACAGTATTCACAGTTCTTATGTGTCCTGATTTTCTGGCTAGCTGATATCTCGTTTGTGACAATTTGCAGAAGAACTGGAATTTAATTTTTAAATGTCCTAAGATTAGAGTCGTGCAACGGTGCTGTAAACTTAGATCGGCATTAAAGTTTCCTATGGTTCTGAGTTCTGACGTATATTTCTAACGTATCTTACGTCGCATGCATCCTTTTATTCCTTTGTGCGGTTGCGCGGGAGGTAATTTTCCGATCGCTCCTTACGCATGCGGCTGCGCACCAGCACGGGCTCCGGCTCTGACCGAGAATCTTACGTCGCATGCGACGCGCGACGCAATTTTACGTCCCACGTTCGATGGCTCGTGGACGCGCGTGGGAGCGGTTCGTGCGCAGGTCGGGCGTGGACGCGCGTGGGTTCTCTTGTGCGCAGGTCCGGCGGGGTGCAGAATAACTATTCTACACCCTGGGTGTCAAATAGCGCGTCCCTATATATATATATATATATATATATATATATTTTGGACACGTTACGAGTGGAGGATAGCTTGCTGCCCGGCCGAAATATAGTTTTAGCTATCCGATTGTTTGGTCCACATGCACACCCCTTTCTCCGCACACGAACACACATGCTCTTAGACTTTCATCCAATTATGTGCGTGACGAATGTTTTTTCCATTGGTTTTGGCTTGTACTCCATGTGGTAATATGCACCCCTCGGCAAGCGCTAGTGCCACCAATAGTCACCTACACCTACTCACCTCCCTATAGAGAATAGCATGAGAGGATCATGCATAGCCTCTGGTGATATGCACACTGGAAGATGCAGTACAAGACAATGCCATGAGAGGAGGCCTGATCATTGGTTCCAAAGACTAATAAACCAATCATGCTGCCAATGGATCGATCGATCGTTGTCCTAGAGACTATCTAGCCTTACCCTGGATGTATTAAAGATTCTCAGAGCCGAGCAAACACCATGTTGACGATCGAGCTTGTAGTTTTCTTTTATGTTTCTTGCACATGGATGATGAAGACTCTTGTTCCGTTATATCGATAGCGGAATGGAAAGAAAGAAAATGTTGGCGAAGCTTTGCTGCATGTCTCGGCCATTTCGAAACGAAACGAAACCTCACGGATTTTGGTTGTTAGAAATGAAAAGAGGAAAGGCAAATCCTTCCTGCATGGGTGAGGGTACGTGCGGATGGCACTGACTGGATCAGAACCAAACATTACTGTGTTTGTGAGTTGTTGATGGCATGCATGGCTCTGCTTCTTCGATTCCTTGCCGCTGCCGGTCATAATCTCCCTCAGTCGTCGAGAAAAAAGAGTACAGTGTTTGCTTATTTGTACCACGTGCTGGTGCAGTAAACAAGTAAATGAGTGAGGCGGGACTGGAAACTACTGCAGAAATTGATGCTTCGGCGTCTTTACTTGCTCGGACCAAGTACCGTACAGTACTTAGATTCGAACGAAGAGGTTTTAAGGCTGGTGATCTCGGCTGGATGATGCAAGGCCGGTTGAGCAGTCCCTCGATGGGGCAGATCCTTCTGTACCGACGATTGAGATATTGTGCTAGCCTCCAAGTTGCTGCAATGCTGCTCGTATTTCCCCAGGTTGGGAACACATGTTTGGAAAGTAGGACAGACACATGAGTGCACTATATATGAACTGTGTTTCTATGTTCGGCTATACTTCTATTTATCTTTTCAGAGTATCTCTAGCCATCTATACCAGTATCTCACTCGTAGACGACCAAAACAACATCGCATTTGTCCTTCTCTTGAATAATAGCATCTTTCGTTAGAACAAAAAGTTGACATCAGTTTCAAACATATACTACTATTTTTCACAACATTTTCGTACACAATGCAGCAACACAGCAAGTAAAAGAGCTCACTAGAGAGAGCAGCCAATCCCAGCCAAGTACCACAGAGACAAGCACACAAGCAAACCAACACCTTATAAACCTCTTCTATACCGTGGAAAGAGCTTGCAGAGCGGAGGCCAGTCGTATACTTCAACACATCCTTCACATTCACTCATGTATGCCAGTCAATGGGGATGCTCAATAACAGCACATCATCAAGTATCAACGGCGTGGAGGTACCACCTAACCATGCAAAAAAAATCGCTATTGTTAACCTCGAAAATGAAAATCTGAACACCTCCGACTCTCAACAATGTATTACCTAGTAAAGCAATGGCACCACCGCAGCAGCAGCCCATCGGAACACTCACTGCAAGTGATTGCAGTGAGGATTCGAACACCTTCAACTGTCAGACCTACAAAGGGGCGGTGACACGTGTCATGAACGAACATGGCTTGTGATGACAGGATACAAGCCAAAATATCGCTTGATTCTGCCATTTTTATGGGTGAACATGTAGGGGCATGGTAATATATACTTCATCCGTTCCCAATTACAAGGCGTTTTGGTAGTTCAATTTGAACTGCCAAAACGTCTTGTATTAAGCAACTGAGGTAAACATGATAACTGCCTCTTAGAGTTTCTAGGCTACAAGCATCATACAAACATCTGGCCACTCAAGGCACGTAGGAATAACCTAATGTACTAAAATATCCTTATGGGTGAAACGTTTGAACAATCACACATGAACCAGATGCCACAAGGTTCGTTTATGAAAAATAAATAAATATGAAACATAAGTTTACGGGCGAATCACAGAATTGCCCTTGATTTAGAAAATACTAAAAACAACAAAGTTGACCTCCAAAAGAACAAAAATCTCAAATGCATTGTTGTTAAGTTTTTAGCTTTTCTATACTACCCCTTTTTATTAGATTAATTTGATGCAAAAATTGATGTAATTTTTCAAAGAAAAACTACTATATAGGAGATCTCCATAGCAAACTGAAATCCAAGAAAGTGAGAAACAACACAGCAAATCACTTGAATCAAATTGTCAACAACCTTCTTAAGTCTAAACTACAAAAGCTTCGACCAACAAAACCAGGCCTGTAATGTCTACTGAGGTGAATATTCTCATAAATATCAAGGCTCACGTGAAAGAGCGGACCTACAGGTCACCAACAGCTGATATAAATTAATTGAAAATGAAAGGGAAGAATCGTGATCAGCATGCATGATGTGTACCTAGCATTTTTTGGATACTAAATAGCCGAAGTGCTACAGATCAGACACTGAAGTGTTTCAGGGATGCAGGAAGATCTTGTTGAGATAATACGTCTTGCACAAATCTCGCAAAGACCCAAAGCTGGCAAACGAGTGTTCATTGAGTATCTTAGTATATTCATTGTCCAAAGTTCATCTCCGAGTACCTGCAACAAGATGAAAAATGGTATAAACACATTGTGCTATATCAGAAGGCATAGAGCAAGCGAAATGGTTTAGGGTAAATGTAAATATCTCTGAACATACCGGCGAGGTTTGTTTTGGCGTCGACTAGACTCATCATTTACAACCTCTGCAAAAAGGGTAAATGTGAATATTACAAATTTTCTACAATTAAAAGAGAGAAAATAAACTACTAGTTTATCTGAAATTAAACATAAACAAAATAAAATCAAGTAGACAAACCTGTTATTTCTGGGGACTTCAACTGAGAAGGGGCATTACTTGTACTAGGTTCTCTGTAAAGAGAAGCAACAACGGTAAAAAGCCAAAATAATTCACCCTTGTTTCATATACAATAAACTTTGCAATGTGAATTGGGGACAAAGCAAGGACAAGACATAATGAATTCATACTGGTCAGTCAGAACTACTGAAAGACAAAACAAGAAAATAAATTGGGAGGTCAGAGGAGCAAAACCAAGCAAATAACTTGGTAGGGTGAGATGACAAAATAGAAGTTCTAGGACTAAGGATAACTAAGTGGCTTAACAATTAAATCATAGTATGTCATTGTTGTGATTATGTTGGAGACACTCAGACCTTAGCTTTCAAGTTTTAACCCTATCGTAAAACCAGTTGGGGTGTTCTTCGCAAGGAGATGAACTATAATCAAATCAATGTAATATATCTCCATATAAGCGGAAATGAGAAATCCAAAGCCTTGCAATGCATCACAGCATAGTATTGGACTGACATACCTAGGAGAAACTGGTGAAGTAGCCTGCTCTGAAGGTCGAGAATAATAGCTGCCATCCATGGCAATATAAGGAGAGCCATACGTTGGTCCTAACCCTCCAGCAGAACCAGCCAATATTGGTAGCCTATTTCATTCAGAACCAGTGCCAAAAAAAAGTGTGAGCCAATTATGAATGTATGTTCAACTGAATTGCTGTGAAATTACACCAGTTTGTGCAAGCAGTATTAAAACCATGTGATACCAAACAAATTTTGTAAAAAGTCATAATTATTACAGCCTTAATTAACTCAAGCCGTTAATAACAATGCAAATTCCCACATCACAGAACCAATAGACTACAGTAGTGCACTATATCATAGTAAACTAAGGTCCAGAGAAATAGAAGTTTGCGAGATAATTAACTCCTTACCAAGCCATCTCAGAATTGCTGAGACCATGTTGTTGCTGAGAAACAAATCCTGGCAGAGCCATACCAATCGATGGAACACCAGGTCCACCTGGATGCTGGCCTCCAAACTGCATGACTATACGAAAGATAGCAGTTACTTGTATTAGTTAGGTTGATAAAATTTACGTTCGATTAAGAAGACACTAAGAGTAAATATAAAAACACTAATGCTGTATAATGATACATGCACTTTTCCTCAGTTAGTATACATTTACAAAAACTGATGACCCTGTCAGCATCATAATTATGTGCCTCCAAACTGCATGACTATACGAAAGATAGCAGTTACTTGTATTAGTTAGGTTGATAAAATTTACGTTCGATTAAGAAGACACTAAGAGTAAATATAAAAACACTAATGCTGTATAATGATACATGCACTTTTCCTCAGTTAGTATACATTTACAAAAACTGATGACCCTGTCAGCATCATAATTATGTGCCTATGCAGTATGAAGTATGGAAACTGGAACCCAATGAACATCTATCAAGTAACAGTGTAAGATTTGCTGCGCAAGGCACCCCTTGGCATGCCTATATATATATTAAAACTTAGTAGAGCATTTAATATTTAGAAAAAAAATACGACATGTTTAGAGTAGTTGGTTTGTTTGTTTCATGCTTGATGTCAAACACATACGATGTCACATATCTTTCTTTTCAGATTGGTTTCAATCATTTTCGTCTAAATTCATGGCAGCTTATCTCTAGTATGAATTGAGATCCTTTAGATGGTTGACTTCTTCTATTCCTTTTCCAATACAAGTCAGCATGTTATTATGTTGGTATTTCACAGAGTAACAATACAGACCTGGAAAGAGCGCTGGGGTGCCATGGAAACCCTGGTCACCAAGTGAAAGGCTTCCTGTAGCACCGGGAACTTGACCTCTGCCATAGAAAAAGGAAGCACGCTCTTCTCCCTGGTCACCATGTTGTCCCTTTACTGCCCATCGAGTAACAGCCTTGTTTGATCCACGAGGTGAAGAAATTCCAGTGTCTTCAGTCAAAACTGTAGACGTGGGTTGTTTGGAAGATGACATTTCACCAGTACTACCGAATCGTTCACCAGATAGCTGGGTTGGCACTCTTGGTGTTGATTGGTTATTAGACGATGTGGACAAATGCAATGCAGGGTTATCCATGCCCTTCATAGCACCTTCAACAAGCAACTTTCCATGCCCAGCAGATGGTACAAAAGCCTTCCCTCTCAACATGGGGCTATACTGTGGGGTTGGAGACATCGGATTGGGGAGTGAGAACGGTCTACTGGTAGTACCGGATTGCGCATTCACTGTCTGACCATATGGTAGCACTGGGTGGAGTGGCCTAGAAGGGTAAAAGGGCAGCGAAGCTGAATTCAAGTTTGATGCAAAGGATTGCTTATTTGGAGAACCTTGCTCAGGCTGAGAATTTGAACTTTGAGGCTGGTGTCTACCCAGTTTTGCATTTGCTGGAGCATTTTCAGGATTCTGTGATCTGAAACATGATTACAAACAAACATACATCTGTTAGTTCTATATAAAAATAAATATGCTAATTCTGCATAAAAAGAAACCTTCCACGCACTTATTATTTTGCTCTGAAGATATCTCAGTGGTATTCCTCGAACGCGGTTGATAACGCCTAGACCCTCTGCCTCGAGTAACTCTTGGGGTGTCCTTGTGACCTCTGGAATTGGTATTGTATGTGCGAGATTCTTTTGGAACCACGTTCAAGTTATCAACATCATCATTATGAGCATGGGACGATTTGGAAGCTCTATTCTTCCCAGACTCATGCGGATCCGGTCTAGCATTCTTCATATTATCACTGGAAACATGCGATCCCTTTGGAACATAACTGTAGTTCTGGTTACCATCATGAGGATGTGGCTGAGACCTGTTGCCTCTGAAATTACCACGGCTAACACCACGAGTCCTACCGCCAGCTCCGTTACCACGCCCTCTAAAGCGGCCTCTCGGATTTCTTACCTGGAAGCACAATCGACAAAAGAAACATCTCCGTAAGAAAACATGCATAGAAGATAAGAAAGGATGGTACTCAGTTACTCACATTGCCATTATGGCGTGGATGCATCTCATCATATCTGTCATGGACCCATGCTTGCTCCTCTTTAAGACTCCATAAATTTCTATTACTCGGCATTTTCCTGAATTAATATATAAATAGGTTAAGAAGCAGTTGACATCTGGATCATGGTTTGTCATGAATATCGAGAAATGAAATTAAGCATCATGAACATATCAGCAATTATTGTGTTGAGATAAGAGACTCATGCAAACACAACAAAATTCTCTAGCTCAGTGGAGTTTGAGATCACTGGGTGGATGTTGGCACATAGAAAAGATCATACTGTCAATGCATACTGTCAATGGCTTATATCTATACGAATATAAAAAAGCATGAGTTTAGTTTTGATTTACACGTGGAAAAGATCCAGAGTATACTGACTACATCCATCAGGACGGAAGGCTATAATTCAATCTGATTCAATCACCCCCCCCAATTACACACCACAAGTCTACAACATTCAGAGATTAATTGCTGCGTTATAACTCTTTTGCGTGTGTGTCTTCATCTTGTGAGCATACATCCTCATTTAATATAATATTATGGATCTCACATGCGGGCCAACTAGTAACTGACATGCTGGTCATATGCCTGAATATGTTTCCGTTGGTTGACATAACTAGCTAAACTACATCCAATTTGGTAAGGCACCTACTTTGAACTTTCTAAACTGAGTGTGTGCAATCCATAGTGCACAAAACCAGTTTCAGCGAAGACAGTTATTACAGCCTTCCTCTTCTCTACTTATATCATTTAATTTCAACTATGCTTACACTAAACTGTTATATATAACATATTTTGTACATTTACATCTTATGTTTTAGCTGGTGCTTTCCTGATATTGTCTATCTGCAGTGTTGTATCTACCAGTATGTACTAAATCAAGTTATCAGGATATCCATACAGGAGGGAGGTTAGGACCTGCGGGGTTCAAGTCCCAAGACTCCTGGGCTAAATTCCAAATATACTTATAGAAAACATAAGATCACTCTTCCATGTGGCACCTTATACTCCAGTTTTAGTTGCACCATGTTTGTACATGCAACAAACAACTTTTGGCAAGTAACGGCCACACATGCGTCAGACTTTGGTGTGTTGGTAAGGCGATTCAAATACTAGAGTGTATGCACTCAGTGTTTTGTCTCTTCTAGCATGTTTACAACACTAGTCAACACGATAAGGTTTTTAAGGTAACTTGGGTGAGATTAACCAAATATGAAACCCCTCGAGCTGAAATTTAGATGCAATTAAGGCTCTGTTTAATATTGTACTATTTGTACAACCAACTTTTCGCTACATCCACGGCTATTTTTCTACAACGGATTATAGATTAAGTTTAGCACAACACAATTGAACAGCTGCAAACCGAGGCTAAGTAAACTACTAGTAACTAGCAAATTCTTATTTTCCATATCATCATCGAACAAACCAGCAATTGGCTACAGCCTACTTAAGTTATACTATATCAGTCACGCAGATAGCAGCGAAATTGGGCAATTAATTTGAGATGGAAATTCAGGTATAATCAGTGACGTGACGGAGATAGCAGAGAAATTGAGCGATTAATTGGAGATGGAAAAAGCCAGAAACCTGCCACGCCCACGGCCGCGGGCCTCCTGGAAGCGGTCGTCGTGCATGTAGAAGGCGCCCGCCGTCGGCACGGCGAAGGGCTCGCTCTCCTTCTTCCCCTCCTCCCCCTCCTCTCCCTCTGCCGCCGCCGCCTCCTCTCCAGCTTCCCCACCCCCGTTGACCCCCTCCGCCTCCCTCGGCGCCGCGGCAACCGCCTCGGCAGCGCGCCCTTGCTCGTACACCTCCTCATCGTACTCCTCGTAGTCCTCCTCGTCCCCGTACACCTCGGCGGCGCCCTGCCCGTCGGAGTCCGCGTCGGATCCGACCTTCCTTCGCGGCAGGGGCATCCCTCCGTCGTCCTCCTCCTCTTCCTCGTCGCTCGCCTCGGCGCGGCGCCTCACCGCCGGGAGGGACGCGTCGTCGAGGTCGCTACTCTCGTACTCCTCCTCCTCCGGCTGCTGCCCCTGCTCCTCTGTCTCCGGCTCCGCCCCCACCTTCTCCTCCTGTTTGTCGGCCATTGGCGGCGCGAACGGCGAGATCCCGCGGCGGCTCGGCGGAATTGGGCGAGAAAACTAGGGCTCGGTCGGCGGAATCTGGAAGCTTCGACTTCCTCTGCCTCTCGGGTGGACGGTGGGAGGAGGAGGGTGGATGAGATTAAGAGGAACAGAACGGGAGGAGAAACCTGTCACCGTTTGGTGACGCCATCGGACACGGGCTGTCGAAATCCTGCAGCAGTTGGATCGGGAGTCTGAACACGATCCGGTTCGTTCGTGGTGGCACTGACACGGCTGGCCCGCGCGCTGGTCACCGACGATGACGTATGCAATGCGCTCAGAAAGCCGGATCCAAGAGAATTTTCTTGTTACGAGTATTTTGTCAGCGAGGGTCATGCATAACGATGATATCTTCCACGTAAGATAATTGATGAGTTGAAAGAGATAGAAATGGAAAAAAAATGTTTGTCGTATCTTACTAAGAGATGATCTTTTAGAAACAATCTATCATCGCATATCTAGAGATTCTGGTTATTGGAGATAAGACGTCTTATCAGCAATTTACCATCGTGCATCATGTTTTAATGCTATCTAAACTATGTGGCACGATAAAAATAAGATTGTCTTATCAATCATTGTACATGAAGAAAAAGGGTAGGAGAATTAAAATACATTGTTGCAAGTTCAACTGCATTTAGATTTTATGCTATCATCATTGCTCCACGCGGTTATTGGCCACATCCCTCTGATCTGGCGGCAGTAGGTAAACCCATGAAGTAATTCAGTTGTAGTCTATATTAAAAACCTGCAAGAAATTGGTAGTTAAAAACCTGCAAGAAGTTTTAATATAATTTTTGTGATATAAAATTTTAAATATTAATGGTCAAAATGTGTTCTTAAGCTATGTGTGTACCCTATAACTGTGATGGAAGGAGTATATATTGTGTAGACGGTGTGTTGCATTTACCTTTTTTGTAGTTCATTTTTGTTAAGTGCAAAAAAATGCCACAGATGTAACTGCTTCCAATAAGACCGCTCAAAGACCAGCTTTCATTGCATAATTATGCATTTCCTTCGGCAATTTTCTTGGAAATTCATATCCAGGAGCAAGTTGCATGGAATGTTTCTGCCCCGTTCATTAACTTTGTATATCATTTTATTATGACCACTGCACAAATAAATATGCGGACAAACCTATAACAACTTTGTTTGCTTCAGATTGTTTTATGGCTTTGCTATCTAAATCCACGCTGAATGATTCACCCATGTAGCACTGTAACTGAAGAGTTCTTTGGATGGTCTCAACAGAAACACTATGTACATCTGTAGATTTTTTTTTTAACAAGACGAAGCAGGACTATCATTGGTGACATATTTTTATAGAAGAAGTCCTCTTAGTGAGAATTCCATAAATTCTCCCCGACAGGTCGAACTCTAGTCGATGGGTGCCACTGCTATCCTTATCACTAGGCCTCTGCCCCGTTCCTGTAAATGTATTTTTCATATACAAGTGGTCCGATTCATATGCTGATTGTTGTTGAAAAGGCCTAAGGAGGGGAAAGATGGTTCTTCTAATGTCTCCATCTTTGGCTGCAGCCTAGTTGCCGTTATCTTAGCTGTCACCTTAACAAAACTGTGTATTAAACTTATAGGCCTGAATTCAGAGGGGGAGTTAGCATAGCACCAACATGCTTTGGTAGCAGCACCATTGTAGCCTTGTTCAGCAGTTGCAAATTCTGAGTAGCAACATTTATTTGCTTTGCATTCCAGCAGCGAATTGAAGCAGGAAGATTCCGGCATGGCTGCAAGCCTGCAACTTGGAGATCGAAGGCGACCGATCTGGAAGTAGTACCTACCTACCGTACCTCTCGTTCCCACTCGGTTTGGGCGGACGAGTCGCGCATGGCCAACTTGGAGAAGGGGAAATAACTCAGCAGGTCAGCCCTAAGTAAACTTCTAGCAAGTTGACGCAACACGCTGCAAAGACGTCGCACGGGCGCCGCGACCAATTCAGCAGCATTATTCGTGAACAGCTGAACAATGGAAGCTCGTAACGCGGTGCCTAGCTCGCCGCAAACGCCCGGCCGTGAAATTAAGCAGCTTCCGCGCGCGCGCCGCCGGTTGACTTGGGTTTACAAATTACAAGGTCCTTGACTTGGGGAGTACCTAGTGGGCTAGTGGCTAGTACATCGATTCACAACGCAGAGACAGAAGGAGATAGACAGAGAGGAGGAGATAGAGAGGGAGAGAGAGAGATGGAGACGTTGGTGGTGGCGCCGGCGGTCGGCCTGGCTAAAGCGGTGCTGGAGACCCTGGTGGGATGGGCGGGGACGGCGATGGCCGACAAGGCGGCTCTCGTGCTGCGCGTGCAGAAGGATGTGCGGTACATCCACGACGAGCTGCCGATGATGCATGCCTTCCTGATGGCATCCTCCCCGGCGTACACGGCCGCCGCCGGCTTCGTCAACCGCACCGTCGACGACTTGCAGAATCAATGGGTTAAGCAGCTGCGCGACCTCGCCTTCGACATCGAAGACGGTCTCCTCGACTTCATGCTGCTCAAGGGGCCGTCGGCAAAGCTCCCCGGCGTCGCCGGGCAGATCGCCGAACTTAGGGCCAGGGTCCAGGCCCTCCACGAGCGCAACCACCAGTACAACGCCTTCGTCCGCGAAGACCGCGGCCCGCGCCACGATCACGCCCATGACGACTCCGACTCCGACCCCACGCTCCAGGACGAGTGGCGCCGTCAGGCCATTATTGGCCGGGACGGCGACAGGAGAGCCCTGACCAAGCTGGTCCCCCATCCCCAGGACGGGGTGACCGTGGTGGCGGTGTGGGGAAATGCCGGGGTGGGCAAGTCGTCCCTGGCGCGCATGCTGTATGACGACACCGACCTCATCAAACACTTCAACCACCGCGCCTGGGTGACCGTGCCGCACCCGCTGGAGGACGCTGATGAGTTCGGCCGGCTGCTCGAGGAGCAGATCGGTTTGGGCAGGGAGGACGCCGATGAGATCGGTTTGGGCAGGGAGAAGCGGTGCCTGGTCGTGGTGGACGACGTGTCCTCGCACGAGGAGTGGGAGCACGTATCGCGGTGCCTCGAAGGAAACCACGCCGGCGGCCAGGTCGTCGTGCTCGTGACGACACAGCAATATGATGTTGCCCGGCGGTGCGCGGGAGAGAACAACCTGTACCAGCTCAAGCCACTGCCAGAGAATGAAGCCTTGAAACTGCTGTGTCATAAGGTGCGCTCCCAGGCACAACTAGCTACTATCTAATCTTATTAACACCTGCAAGTTATTGGACACAAGCAATGTTTAGAATTTGGATATCAATCATCTCAAGACACCACCAGAATATCCCGATTTTGAGAACTGGTTATAGATCTCATCAGATTCAAATGAGCCGTGACAAAATTTCAATCTGTTTGAATCTAATACTTTAATTACGAGGTAAAATATATTTTTGGCGCGCAGCATAATTTTAGAAATTTCCGAAATGGCGAACTCCCACGGACAAAGAAGTCCGGTAGAAGTTACTTTGTTCCTTCAGCTTTTAGTCCCCACCCTCTTCTAATATAATACATGCAATGCTCTTGCATGATTCGGAAAAAAACTTTTAGTCCCCACTAACGTTAGTTTTATGCATAAATTGTATGCTGAAAGATCGTCTAGCAAGGGAATAACAACTTCTAGACATTTACACTCCTATTTTTGTTGTATTCCTTTAAGTAAGAAAACATTAATTAATCTCTTTACATGACATCTATATTGATCTATTCCAACTTCATATTTCGGAGTCGACAATTATAAAAAGGAAGGAATCATGGCATGATAAAACTAGAACTAAGATGTGTTTTAGGAAATATATGTCAAGGAAAACTAGAGGAAATGCTAACCTGTATATTTTCGAGAAGCAAAAATGAGTTGCGTGGAGTTCAACAATCAGAGAGATACATCGGTTTCCTGTTTCTCCTTTTAGAGCAAGCTAGATGTTCATAGATACATAATTTAGCTCTTTGTGATCTTTTTTCTTATTTTTGTTATTTGTTCAACTCAAGGTGTACAAGGACGCTAAGTATAGGTTGCCAAATGATACGGTGAAGCAAGCCAAATTCGTCTTAGAGCGATGTCGTGGCCGTCCGCTTGCCATAGCTGCCATAGGAGGTATATTGGCTAATGGGCCCAAATCAAGCAGTGAATGGACGAGACTAAAAGAGTATCTTATGCAGAGTTACAGTCTGAGGCCCTTGATGTCAAGAGAGTTATCTCTTTGAACTATGATGGACTCCCATATCATGTCAAGTTTTGCTCATTATACATGAGTATCTTCCCCCAGAACCATGGTATCAGGCATAGCCGCTTATTACAGCGGTGGATGGCAGAACTCTACATAGAAAAGCAGCATAATATGACCCTTGAGAAAGTCGCACGGAGTCACTACAATAAGCTCATCAACAGAAGAATGATTGAGCCTTCCAACAAAGCCAGTGCTAGCATGACAAGTGACTGTTGCCATGTTCATGACCTAGTACTCCAAATAATCTTGCCCAAGTGTGTTGAGGAGAACCAGCTCTTCATAATGGATAAGCACTGCAATGAGGCTCCACAAAGTAATAATGTACGTCATTTGGTAGTGGCAAGGCGAAGAGGAACGAGGAGAAGCTGGCAAAGATAAGTTGACACGTTTACGATCACTGACAGTTTTTGGAGTGTGTCCTGCATCTCTGATCACCCATAAACTGCGGCTGCTAAGGGTTCTTGACTTGGAGGATACAATTGGTCTACAAAATGAAGATCTGAAGTACATAGGGCGGCTACTCCATTTAAAGTACCTTGGTCTGCGAGGAACATATATTTCAGAACTTCATTCTTCTGTGCAAAACCTTAGTTTCCTAGAGACGTTAGATGTTAAAGACACAAAGGTGACACAGTTGCCAGCTGGGATGGTCAAACTAAAGAATCTGTGTTACCTTCGTGTTGGTGTGAATTTTGCAGCAGACAACATGGGAGCAGAGAAGAATGTCGAAAACACCGCAACAGTAACTTCCTGAGGACTTTGCAGACTTGTTATGGAGTTGCCATGGTAGTAACAATGAAGGGTGTGCATCATTGTGTATGTCAATTCAGTGCGAGAGCTCCTAAGAAAATTGAGAAGCTAAGTAAATTACAAGTCCTTGGGGTGGTGCACATTGCACGCAGCCGAGAGGCAAGAAAGCTGAGGAAGCTAACTAACTTGCGCAAATTAGGAGTGCATTTAGGTTCAGTTGACGAAGCCAAGAGGCAATATGCAGCTCGATATCAAGTCTTGTTCGGCTGGAGCAACTCGAACTACACTGTGGTCGCTTGAGTTTCTCAAGGGGCGACTGAACCACCACCAAGGCATCTCATGTCACTACGGTTGTGTGGCCATTTAGGCAATCTCCCTATCTGGATGAGTTCCCTCACCAATCTATCCAAGATAAAGCTGCTGCGGACAGGGTTGAAGCAGGAAGACATTGAGGTGATCGGGAATTTACCCAATTTAATTCTTCTTGGGCTCTGGGAGGAATCCTTTGGAGAGGAGTCTCTGTCTTTTGGCAAGTGCAAATTCCAAAATCTCAAACTGCTTGCTATTGAAGGTCTGAAGAATGTAAAAACCATACGCATCGAGTATGGAGCGTTGCAGCCCTCGAGAAACTCCGAGTGAGGAAATGTCTTCAGTATGCAACAGTGAGCAGGGCCTGTCTAATGTGAAGTATCTGCAGAAATTAAACGAACTTGAACTGACAAGTTGTGGTAATAAACTGGGGTTGGAGAAGGAACTTCGAAAGCAGATTGGTGGTTGTCCCAACCGACCGGTGCTCATAGCCGGCAACTATGTAGCAACATGGAACGAAACAATGCTTAATGGTTTCAATAGACTCATCGGAAGAGAATAATACCATTATATTTTTTCTTGTAACATATATTGATAGTGATTGCATAGTCGTGATTCAATACTTTTTTTTTTGGTTTTTGCATATTCGTATGAAATGTAACTGCTGCAACACTTGTCTTTTGCTTCCGTCCAGGTTTGAAACTACATGTACTTAAGTAAAGTCGGTCGGTTTTATTCCTTCTCCATATATATGTGGTTTCTTATCGCTGGGTGTTTTTTATTGACAAAAAACATGGGGTGAAGCCGTGAAGGGGGCGTGGATTATAACCCAGCCAGTGGATATGACTTCCTCATTATTCTCCATTTTTGTGTTACATCTGGCTCAGGAGCCTTCCTCTTAACTTTTCCTTCATCAGTCTCGGTGCTCTTGGTTTTGTTTAAGAACTAACCAGATGGACTTGCAACATGTCCTCCTGAAATCTCTCGTGAAACCACCGGGGCATGGAGGATGCTCGATTGTCGATCTCAGAGTAGTTAGCATAAAAGTACCACTTTACAGACTAAATCACGAAAACATACCACTTTTGCCTGCAATCGTAAAAAGCTACCACTTTTTTTGTCGCAAATCACAAAAAACCACCAAATCGCATGGATTGTGAATTGAACAAAGATTGACACTGAATCCGACAGCTAGGGCCCATTTATCAGTTAATAAAAAAATCAATACATCATTTTTCTATAAAAAAGTCAAAAACAAATTAATATATCAACAGACGGGTCAGCTTCATTCATGGTGGCCGCCGTCCGCCCAAGGCCGCAGCCCGCCCATGACCGTCGCCGCCCATGTCATTTTTCAGAAATTTATTTTCTAGAAATTTTATTATAATAATTTTGATTGGGCCGACAAGTAGGTCCCTCTCCGGTGCTAGTTTTATTATTTAATAATTTTATTATTGTTTTTGTGATTTAGTCTGTAAAGTGGTAATTTTATGCTAACTACTCTCGATCTCATCTCTGGCGGGTGTGGTATCGCAATCTTCACTGAGCGTTGTGGGAGTGTATGACTTGCCACTGTAATAGTATCTCTAACGGTTGCGCTATAATAAGTCACCACTTTTTCATTAGAGGGCACCATTTTTAAAGTTTGAGGGCACGAAAATCGCTCCAGGGGACGCCCTGGACACCGTTAGGCCCGGCTACAATTCAGTTTTGGACAGAACACCGTATACAGAAAATGTTAAGTTCCGGACAAAACACTAAACAGATCGCTGCGAGCAAACCGTCCGACCAAATTGCGCAAGCGAATACTCTATGGAAAGACTAAACAAGGGCTACAACTTTAAATTCTACTCCGTAATCCGAAATTTTGAACAGAACAACCCTGCAGTGAAGTGAAAGTTTCGACTACTGGACATATACTGCAGAACAGAATTGGTACGGTGCAGAATAGCACGGACCAGCGAGCAGGGCTGCACGCGGGATAGCCAGGAAGTAATCGAGACGGAGGAGGAAGCGATTCTTGGCGCCCACGGTGGAGGACAACAACGTCGGAGCACGTAGGTCGAGCGGGGAGGCTGTGGTCGAGAGGGAGGAGCACGGAGGTCGAGCGGGAGGAGCGCGGAGGTCGAGTGGGTTCTCCAATCGAGCACGGTGGGAGGAGGTCGAGCGGGTTCTCCAATCGAGCACGGCCGGAGCCCGGAGGAGGTCGAGCGCTGCGGGAGAGCTCGCCGGAGCAATGGGAATGGCCGGTGCCATGGGAGTCGACGACGATACTTGTAGCAGTTGAGTGCTAGTGTTCAATATGATTTCGACGATCTTAACTTATTGGTATGTATACATTGGTCAACTTCACCCAAAATGAAAGAGGTGCTTGGAGAAAATTTTGCGATGTAGCTTCTTTTCTCTTTTTTTTTTTTTTTGAAAAAAATGCGATGTAGCTTCGGCACCTCTCGGAGTGTTCCCAGATGAGTAGATGACTGAGATTACATATCATCACGACATCACCAGTACAAACCCTAGAATTTGAGAAGTTGACAAATAATACTAGTAGTAGTAGGAACCATGCTTAAGACTTCCGACTGTCCAATGAAAGAGGTCCTTGTTTTTTGAAATGATAAAGATTCATGTGCTATTATGCAATTCATTTTCATTGTATGACATCATCACTCTATGGGAAAACATGAGAGGGTAAATTAATTAAATTCAGAATTCAAGATGAAATAGACAAGAATCGATATTTTACTAAATTGGTTAGGTGCATCAATTCACGCAAAAGGGATTGGGGCACGCCTCATTTTGGAATAAAAAGAAGGGTCGATCATAATTGATTGGCTTCGTACGTGGCAGAGTATATCTTAGCTTGTTTACTCAGGAGTGTGTTAGTTCTTTACATCCTTGTACATTAAAATATTAGAACATAATATAGTGTCAGCTATCGATTCATACTGAAAACATGTGCCATGTCTCCTTTCAGACTATCTTTTTCCAGTGATGAGTCCGTCCCTACCTTGTTTGTGGACGATTGATAGGAAAGCCCAGCTATTAGTGTTTAATGAAGAAATTCCTGCAGCCTCTGGCTATTTGATCAATTACCGATGGCTGCAGCCTGCAATAACAATTAACATGAGGAACGAGGAACGTACCTATAGAGCAAGATTGTTAACTAGCTGATCTGCTTATTCGGGATTCTATTTTACTTCTGGCGGCTGCTATTTGCAGATCATACGTTGTGCAAAAAATGCCCACATATGTAACTGCTTCTAATGAGATAGCTCGAAGACAGGGCTTATAATTCATTTTGCATAATTATGCATTTTCTTCGGGATTTTTTCTTGGAAACTGATATCAGGAGTAAGCTGTATGCAACGTGTTATTATTGCCAGTATACAAGATAAATATACGGATGAACCTATAACAGTTTTGTTTGCTTCAGTTTGTTCCATGACTTCACTGTCTGAATACACCTATGCATGTAGCTAAAGAGTTCTCTGGATGGTCTGATGTGAAACATGAATCTGTGTAGTTGTATATATGTACTCTCTCCGTCCAAAAATAAGTGTCTTAGATTTGCACAAAAGTGAATGTATCTACACATGTTTTAAGTCTAAATATATTCACTTTTTGACAAATTTAAGACACTTATTTTTTGACGGAGGGAGTAGTTGTACTTTTCATATACAAGTTGTCCAATTTATATGCCACTCTATTTATTTTGTATGAACGGTCAGAGATCTAAAGTTCTGTAGCAGGTTCTGTCTACAAGTAAATATATCAGGGAGCCTTTGACCGGTCCAACTGGCAACTTGGCAACTGCAAGTTGCTGTTAATAGTATAGCTCAAGTTTTCTCAACTAGCCTTGTAAGGAGAAGTGCCATTTCGGTGTCGCCTTTAAGCATGAAAGTTTCTTACCAGTACGGCAATAATCAACAATGTATTGCATGAGTGTTGTGGTGCTTCTTTAAAAGGGAAAAAGGGTTATTGCTTAATAATTTTCAGTGAAACTGCATGTTATAAATAGGCTGTTGTCTTTTCCTTCACGAGCCTAGAATGTGGATTTATGGTGTCCGCACTTCGTTTCCCATGAATTAAACTCTAAGCCTCTAATTCTGATACCATATTAAATTAATGCACTAGCCATCTATCACAAAAGTCTAAACTAATGAAAAGGGTTGTGTGCAATATATTATATTTCTGACACTAACATTTAGTGTCAAGAGCATGTACTCAGGAATGGCAATAGAAGGAAAAAAACTGACAAGGATGAGTTGGATGCTCATACTGGGTCCATTTTTGTGTGCTAGTGGGATTGGACTGTCATGAACAGGGTGAATTTGCGAAATAGGATAAATGTTGACACGTTATCATCACTCTGAGGTAAAAGTGGCACAACAAATTAAATGGGCATAATATAGTGTCATAAATCACAAATAAGGGTGAAAATAGAATTCAGCCTTGATTAAAAGAAAACAAGTGTACACACATGACATAACTGCAGTGGGAACGAGGTTTATCGATGGTATGGCTTCGCTCTCCGTAAGCTTGTTTCATCCAGATATGTGTAACTTTGATTTAGTTACACGTGACAGAAGGTGCCAATGTGTTCAAGATCGCGAAGCTGGATTCGGCGTTTTTCATTATTATGATTTATGAACATTGAAAAAGCAAGTTTCAAAATAAGAAATGAAAAAACACGGCATGCTATTATTCCTGAATTCAGTCGCTGTTATACATGAGAGAAAATATATATTCCAGCACGCGAGGAACTTTGTTCGTACATAAATACACTCCAAAGTGTTCACTTTATAAATTCGTTTTCACAGAGAGGACCGCAACACAGCAGCTAGCTAGAAAGAAAAGCTTAAAAGGAGGGAGAATTGCAAATGCCGGACGCTATGCTTTGCTTGATTCCGGCAGCAGAGTTGGATGCATCGTGGCAATGGGGTCAACCAAATCTAGCTGCTGCCAAGGTAGGTAGAAGAAAGCTGCAATCCTAGCCATCCAGTCATGGAAGCTCAGGATGACTCCAACGGGCCGACCCAAACGGACGCGCGTTTGGTCCGCGTTTTGTCCGTTTGGGTCGGGAAACGGACGCGCGTCCGGCCCATGTCCGCCCCTTTCTTGTCAGTGCCCCCAACGGGGCCGACGCATTGAGTCCGCTTGCCATTTTTTTTAATACTAGGATTATATTTTTAAAACTAAAATTACATAGTAAATTTAGGACTTCCTCCTAACATTAAACCCTAAAATCTAAACCTAAACTTGAAGGAAATTAATAACCGACCACCGGCCGGCAAGGGGGAAGATCAAAGAGGGGCTGCGGCCTTGAGGAACGTCACGCAGCATGCCCGTTCTGCAACGGACTTGCTGGCTCTTCCTTCATCGCGCCCATGGCCAGCCAGGGCTGGCTGACTCAATCTTCTTTGATCATTTTGTAGCTACGAAACACGTAGCGGACGCCGGTATTAGTGGAAAATGAACCGCACATAGGCGGCCACGGCCTCGGCTCCTTTCGCGGTGGAGCTGACATCAGGTGGAGCTGCCTGCTCCTTTCGCGGCCTCGGCCGCCGCCAAGGCATCCCGGTGCCGTTTGCGCCTCGCCGCGCGCTTCTTGGACTCTTCGGCGCGGCGCATTTGCTTCATCTCCTCCTCCACTGCAGCGTCGGCACAGGCGCGCGCGGCGGACATGAACGCGGCCACCCTCTGCGCGTTCAGCTGCATGTGGGCTGCATCCACCGCCTCCTCCTCGGTGATGTGAGCAGGGCCGCCCACGCCAATGGGAGGCTCCGGCGGCGCGCCATCCCCCGCGACACCGGCCGCCGCGACAGCAGCCGCCGCGACACCGGCGGCGTACTCTTCTTCGTCGCTGTCGGCGCAGTCCGCGAACGCCGCCTCCACCGCACTCCTCTGGGCGTCCGTCAGGCGCGGACGCGGCGGCTGGGGAATCATGCCGGCCCATGCCGGGCTGGTCGCCATCCGGCGCGAGAAGCTGCCGCGATAGCGCCCGCGCGCGCTCATACGCGCTCGCTCGACCTCGTCCACCAGATGCTGCGGCGGCGGCGGCGGCGGATCCATTCCGGCGCGTGGATCTGAGCTTGGAGATGGTGGCCGCCGTGGCTAGGGTTTGGCCGGCGCGATTGGGGAGGAGTGCCCTAGGGTTTGGCCGGCCGGCGCGATTTATACAGCTCCACCGCCCACAGTTATTACGGGTAGGTGGCCGTTGGGGTCGATGACACGCGGGGCCAGGGCGGACACGGGGAGGATGCAGGAACGGTCCGCTCGCGTCCGGGCCCGACGCATCGGTGACCCAAATTTGGGCCAGGAATGCGTCGCGGCGGACCCAAAAACGGACCGCGGTCCGTTTGCGTCGCCCCGTTGGGCCGTGTTTTTGGCTCCCGCGGACAGGGACGGACGCGCGCGGACTCGATGGGTCGCCCCGTTGGAGTCATCCTCACTACCCCAAAGTACCAACACTTTCTGTTAGTCCAACACCAAGCCTAGCAGCAATTGTTGATTTTGGTACGGCTTGTAGCAAAAGCGAGGCTTGTGAAAAAAAGTTTGAACCATGCAGGACAGTTGCATGTGAAAAACAATTTTGAGGATCCAAAAGTTGTCATTTTGCTTTTGTTCCATTTCTTGTATCGGCATAAATCCTCTGTTCTCTAATTCCTACTCGTCAATCAACTAAGATGTGTATTTATTATCGTACCAAGATTTGACAATGACATTCATTTGAATATTACCGTGAGATTCTCTGAAGTTTGTTAAATTGGTGTGGTTAGCAATTGTGCCACGAGTGTTTGCGTGCAAGGGGAAATGAACCATAGTGGCAGATCTGATAATGAACCATCGGCATGCCTTCACGTTGCCCACATGCGTGAGCAAGAAAAGTTGATGATGGCTATTTGTTCTTCGTGTCTCGCGTGATGCACAAAGAAAGCAAAGGTTGGCGGTAACGGTAGTCATTATTGCAACAGAAAGTACAAGACTTTTTACAACGAAATTTACATGTACTAGAGCGGGATGTGATAACTTTACCAAACATTTTTTTTATAGGTTCCGAGTTGAGTGAAGTGGACTTCAGAGGTGAAATGGCGTCACAGGTCTTCCCAAACACGCCAACATTTGGGCGGCCTATCTCATGATCACCAACACACGTGGCCGTTGTACCTCTTCACTGTGTCCGTCTTTCTCTCCATCTCCCCCCGAACCGACACCGGCTGAACCGCCTGTATCTGTCGCCCATGACTTGCCTTGCTCCCGCATCATCGCGCCATAGTCAAATCACCACCTTTGTTGGTCCACCGCCATCCCGGCCCCTCCATCTAAGCCCACCAACTGCTCAACTTCTTCTTTGTGACCTGCACCTCTAAGTCGCTGACGACTGCATCCCCAAACCCTAAGTTTAGGGCTCCTATTAGTCGCGGTGTCTCCGACTTGCGTGGTAGAGAAAACAAAGAGAACATATGTATGGAATCAAGAGGAGAACCTTGAGAGAGTAGAGAAATGAGAGAATGAGAGAAGGAGCTTCTAGTGTGTTGCAAGCTTGGTTTGCAATTATCGTAGGTCCTTCTCGTTTATAGGATAAGAAAGAACTTAGCACAAATAATGATGGCTTGTTGATCATTGGCAACATGATGATAGTGGATGAGAGCGACACGAGGTGAACTGCGAGTATGACTATGTTGACTGAACTATGAGCCCTCGGAGAAACTTGGGTTGCATAAAATCATTTCTTGAGGTGTATTAGAGATTGTTCATGTTTGTCTCGAGCATTTGTTGTATCTAGACCTTATTTTCTGCTTGACTTTGTATTTTAGAAATTATGGATTTGAAATGTTGTTTAATTGTGTAATGTTGAAACATGAAAGATTTGAGCTGCATATGAGAAATTGAAGTTGGAGTAGAGTACTATAAGAGAAACATATAGAGATTGTACGATTTTTAGGGGATCTGTTAGTCGCTCTAAGTAGCTACTAATCCACTTCTTAGTTCTTATCCCAACGATCTAACAGAATAGCGATCACAATGCATTGGCTGCCATCGGCCAGATCCCTGCCCTCTCTTCCTAGCGGGTGGTCTCATGTATATTGTGTTAGTTCTCCTAATTTAGTTGTTAGGGTTTCTAGGGTGTCCGATGTTTCCATTACAACGATGGCATCGACGATGCCGAATAAAGGGGCTACATATTGTCCGCCGACACCGAATTCGAGATCAGAATGTACCCCAGCTTGATCAACATAGAAGTGACACCAACCAAGCGTGGGATATTCGCCCTCCGGACCTTCCAGCACGACACTTCTTCTCCACCTCATGGCATCGGCGGCGACAGGGTTCGCCGGCGGGGTGGTTCACACCTCGCACACTCCACAGGGACCATTTCGCTATTTCATCATCTTAGAGATCGTTGCCGTAAGACTCCGAGCCGCACAGCCAGCTGTGTGCTGTGGATCCGGAGTCCTCGCCGACAGCCGCGTGGTCGTGCTCTGTATTCCGTTTCAGACGAAATGATGACGACCTCCTCCCTCGTCCCATCTCATCTCATCTCATCTCAAGAAAAAAATTAAAAGCCCACCGGCACCACAGGACAAGGCACCGCAAGAAACGGAACGGGAAAGCTGACGACGAGCGAGCGAGCACCCGTCCACACCCGCAGCGGCCAAACTCCCCCCACCGCCGCTCGCTCTCCTCCTCGGCCTCAAATCTCCATTCCCCCTTCCTAAACTGCACATGGAGTAGCCTGCCTCCTCCTCCTCACCCCGCTCGTGCCACTGCTTCCTCGGATCTGGACCCTGATCCAGCTCTTCTGCTAGTGGTAGTGCCAGCCAGCTCCCGTCCTCTGATCCGGAACTGGTTGCTAGCTAGCTAGGCAGAGGGAGCGAGAGAGCTTTCTTGGTCCAGGAGGAGGAGGAGGAGCAGGTGGGAGACCGATGAAGGCCGTGGAGCGCGCGAAGCTGGTGCGGAGCCTCCGGCAGGAGTCACGCCGCCTGCGCCTGCTCGTCCTCGTCATCGGCTTCTTCCTCGTCACCCTCACCTTCGTCGTCCTCTCCAAGCCCGACGCCCTCCTCTTCAACCGTACGTACACCCGCGCCACTCGATTCTTTCTTTCTGGGAAGTGGCAAGGAATAATCGCTGCAAGTGCTAACCAAAGCTCGATTCTTGCGTGCGTGCGCAGTGAACGGCCGGCTGTCGGTGGACCAGGCGCCGCGCTCGCTCCTGATCCGGCAGACCGTCGACGACGCCGCCCAGACCCGGCTGAGATCCGCCGACCAGGATCCCAAGGTGGTCGACGACGAAGAAGGTTGGTTAAATCTTGGGGCCTAATAACCTCTGTTACCCAACCCACTGATGATGTGTTCATCTTGGAATTTTCGACTAAGATGTTGGAATTTTCGACTAAGATGTGTCATATGGGGCTCACTGATCCTTCTATCTGTGACAGGGACCGGTGAGGATGCAGAGGAGGACAAGAGGGTGCTCACCAGCGAGCCTGAACATGCCGGAAACGAGGAAAAGGCCACTGCATCTCGGCTGTTAGGTGAGCCGTCCCCTCAATAATTTCTTTGTCTAAGCATGCACCATCTTTCAGCGCCCACCGAACTTTGTTCCACTCGGATTCAGGGCACATAGTCCGAAACCAAGATCACAACAGAATTGGCTTCTTTCTTTGAGGCTGATGCGGACTCTGCTTTATGTCTGAATCTGTGCCACATATTGTAGGCGGTGGAGATGAGGAAGAAAAGAAAGGCAAGGAGGGGCACCATGGGCATCACAAGATGACCCTGCCAACCGTCTCTAACTATACGATCCGTGATGCCGAGGACAGCGACAATGTCAAGCAAGAAGGTAGCACAAGCTGCTGATATTTTGTCATGTTTGTTGGTTTTATTATTTATTATTGACTTTGATGGTACTTAATTGCCCTTGGTGGCTCTAATCATGTGTCTGCAGATAGCAAATCAGAAGCAGAAACTAAGCTTGTCGCCCACAATGGCCGTGGCAGCGACATATCTCAGCAACAAGGTTAGTATGGTTCAATGAAAACATATGCCATCAGACGAATTCCTCATCTGATCATCTGAATCTTGTGGTTATGTGCTAATTCAGATGGTCATTGTATTAAACAATTTGAGTCACTGTCCCCACAAAAAACAAAAGAAAAATTGAGTCATTGTCTATTAATTCATCCTTACAATGACGGATACTTTGCACAATCTCAATGGATATCGACATATGCGTGTGTCAAACTAATTCTGTACTTCATCTTGCAGCTTGGAATAACGCGGAGTGGCAGAGGAAACCACTTTGTGATTTCTCGAACTTCAGAGCTAATGTCTGTGAGATGCAGGGCAATATTAAGATCCACCCAAATGCAAGTTCAGTGATGTACATGGAACCTGCCAGCTCAAAGAGAAATGAGCTATGGAAAATTAAGCCGTACCCTCGTAAAGGTGATGAACTTTGCCTCGGCAAGCTTAGGGAGCTGACAGTTAAATCAAGCAAAGTGGCACCTGAGTGTACCAAGTACCACAATGTGCCTGCTGTGGTCTTTGCTCTGACTGGATACACTGGAAATCTGTTCCACGACTTCACCGATGTGCTTGTGCCCCTCTTCACGACTGCAAGCGAGTTCAATGGTGAGGTTCAGTTCCTAATCACAGACATGGCTGTTTGGTGGACAAACAAGTACCATGTGGTGTTTGAGAAGCTATCCAAGTACCCCTTGATTGATTTCAACAGAGATGGTGAAGTGCATTGCTTCAAGCATGCCATTGTCGGTCTTCATGCTTACATGGAGTTCACGATCGACTCCTCGAAGGCTCCCCACAATTACTCCATGGTGGATTTCAACAGGTTCATGCGCAGGACGTATTCGTTGCCTAGGGATACTGTGTCTACGCTCGGCGAGATCCCCAAGTCCAAACCGAGACTGCTCATCATCTCAAGGCAGAGAACAAGAATGTTCCTGAATCTCCCGGAGATCGTCAAGATGGCCGAGGAGCTGGGTTTTGAGGTAGTGATTGAAGAAGCCAACGTGAGCTCTGACCTCTCCCATTTCTCCAAGGTGGTCAACTCCGTCGACGTGATGATGGGCGTCCACGGTGCCGGGCTCACGAACTGTGTGTTCTTGCCGGACAAGGCCGCCTTGATTCAGATCGTGCCATGGGGTGGCATCGAAGGCGTGTGCCGGATCGATTTCGGCAACCCGTCGGAGCAGATGGGCCTGCGGTACAAGCAGTACAGCATCGCCGTGCACGAGAGCAGCCTCACTGACCAGTACCCGCTGGACCACGAGATCTTCAAGAACCCCCTCGCGTTCCACAAGGGGTTCGAGTTCATCAGGCAAACCTTCATGGATAAGCAGAACGTGAGGCTCGACTGCAACCGGTTCAGGCCTGTGCTGCTTGAGACCCTTGACCAACTAAACCAATAAAAACTACTGATATCCGTCGTCCGGCAGGCACTGTATTAGATGGTTCTCCATACAATTTTTTTTTTGCTTCACCATTCATCTGTTGTCTAGTAAATTTGTTGATCGTCTTCTGAGCAAGGAACAGAATTATCTGTGTAGATTGTATGGCGCCACATGGATAAAGCTGGGATGTCCATGGTTTGTCATCTATAGCATGTTTATGGTCTGGAAATAGAGAAACAATACACTTTTGTTTTTTGTAAATTGCTGTACTCCTGTCGCTGTATTGGCAATGGAAAATATCAGTGCATGAGTTGTAGTGATCTGGTGGTACAAGTGCATGAGCGAGGAAGAATGTTCCTGGCCTCCTGACACGGAGCACCAATGGGGGTGGAGTAAGTGGAGAGCACCATTTTTGTGCTGTGTGAATCATTCTGTTTTTTTTTTTCACTTTTAGTTGGTGAAAAATTGGAAATGCTAAGGTTATTGATCTACTTAGGTGCGAGGTGTCAAGATCGTCGTGTCAACGCTGCGGATTTAGGTTTCTAATTAGTGCGCCAACTCGCTTTCTCAATCCTTGTAATTGTCGTAGTGTTGAATTTCCAACTCGCTTTCTCAATCCCTGTAATTGTCGTAGTGTCGAAGTTTGTATTTCCCTTGAGGAGCGAAAATGTAATGGGCTGGTTGACAGGGAAAATGACGTGGATTTTGCTGCCAAGAAAAATCAAAAACCATTTGCATACCGAGCGTCTGCTCGTTTGTACTGTGTTTCTAAAAAATAGAAAGATAGAGAACTTTCCTTTTTTTTTTGAACTTTTTTGTATGTCGTGATCTACGATACTCACCTGTTATCTTATGCCAGCATCACGATCGCCTGAGCTAGTTTAATCATCCGTGTGTTGTTCAAAAAAGTTTAATCATCCGTGTGAATCCAGACCCTCCAAACTGAGATCGGACGGTCGAGTGAAGCTCCAACAGTTCTTCTTACAGCTAGTGTTGGGAGAAGATGCGGCTTGCGGCGCAGCATCAACAAATCTGACCAAGCCGGGCCCTCACCTCCAAGCCCATTTCCGCCGCCGCCGGGCGACTATGCCAGTGGAGATCCCGTCCCTCTCCACCGCCACCGCCGTCGCCCATCCCCGGCGACCCATCCGCCGCTTCTCTTATGTTACGGTCTCTCCCCCTGCTACTCCTCCACTCCGCGCTCTCCTCCAGGCTGACCCCATCTAGGCTCCTCTCCTCCGCCGCCACCGCCACCACCACCGGAAACACCGTTGCACGACGCGTTGGGGCGCGTGGGACCGTCTCAGCCGTGCTGGAGATCGTGGGCCCCATCGAGCTCCTCTTCCCGTCCTCCGAGGCGCGCCTCTACGTCCGCCTCCTGCGGCGCTGCGCGCTGAACGCGCTCGGCGCCGGCGCCGGCGCCGTCCACGGGCACGTTATCAAGCGCGGCTTCGCCCCCGACACGCTCGTGTCCAACGTCCTCATGGACACCTATGCCAAGGGCGGCTCCCTGGCGGCCTGCCGCCGCCTGTTCGATGAAATGCCGCACAGGGACGTCGCGTCCTGGTGCACCGTCATCTCCGCGCACGCCAGCAGGGGCCTCTGGGTCGAGGCCATTGTGGTGTTCAAGGGGCTCCTGTCCTCCGAGGTGAAGCCAAACCGGTTTGTCATATCGTCGGTGCTCAACGCATGTTCCAGGTCCGGCGTCCTGGAGCTGGGGCTCATGGTTCATGGACTGGTGATCAAGTCTTGTTTAGGCGTTGATAGGTTCGTGGAAGTTGGATTCGTGGATATGTATGCGAAATGTGGCAATGTGGGCTGTTCTCTTAGGTTCTTCAATGAGATTCCGGTGAAGAGCTCGGTTGCTTGGAATGCAGTGATTTCAGGTTTAAGTGAGAATGGCTGTGTTGTGGAGGCTGCTGAGCTCTTCAGGGATATGCATAGAGTTGGCATTGCAATGGATGTGGTGTCACTGAGGTTGGCTGCTGGGGTCGGTGCTATTTTGGAAATGTTTGAGCTTTGTAGGAACATTCATGTTTATGCCCTTAAAGTAGGGTTGGAAAGAGATTGCTTTGTTTTGTCTGAACTGGTCAAGTCAGCTGGGAGGGTAGGTGATACTCAGTACATTGGAGAGCTTGTCGCTGCAGTTAGAAGGCGTGATGCGTCTTTATATGCATTGGCTATAGCAGGCTATCACTCAAACGGTTGTCAGGATGAAGCAGTGAAACTTGCAGAACGTCTTCTTTCTTCGGGTCTCAGTTTAAGGGAAGGAGATGTGGTCACTGTGCTAGATGTCTGTCATATCAAAGAGGAAGTTCAACAGGTGCATGCTTATACATTGAAATCTGGAAGCTTCTCCTATATTAATGTGCGCAATGCACTTATATCGGTATACTCTGAACTTGGATTGCTGAAGCACGCTGAAGCAATCTTCAGCACTGCACACCCACGAGATGTTGTATCGTGGGCATCAGTCATGGCAGGCTGTGTCAAGAACCTCCAATTTGAAAAAGCATTTGATTATTTTGAAGGGTTAAGAAACTCTGGAGCACCACTAGATCAGCACTGTATTGCTACTATCATCAGTATATGCACAGGACTTCAAGACATGGATAAGGGACAGCAGATTCACGCTCTAGTTCTTAAAGTTGGGCTATTGGTTGTTGACTTCATTGGCGCATCCCTGGTGAACATGTATGCAAAATGTCATCACATGGAGTGTGCTGCTGAGTTGTTCTCCCACACATTGTTTCCAAGAAATCTAGTTGTAACTAATGCGATGCTGTCCGGGTATTGCTGGAATTTCCTACCTGAGAAAGCCCTTCTGCTCTTTTACAGTGAATATCATTCTGGTCTGCATCCTGATCATTTCAGTTGCTCAACTGTTCTACGTGCATGTGCTGATATAGGTGCAAAGGAGGCCGGTGAACAGATTCACGGCTATCTTACAAAGATTGGTTCTGAATACATGGATGTGATTGTTGGAAATGCTATCATAGACCTTTATGTCAAGTGTGGATGCATTGCTAGTGCTTGTAGATTTTTCCATAGCATGAGAAGTTGGAGCATGAATTCATATGCAATGTTAATGTTGGGCTATATTCAGAACAGATGTAGTGATGAAGCTGTTCAACTTTTCTCCAAAATGCAGCACAGTGGCTTGCGTCCAAACCGTGTTACATTTGCAAGAATTTTACGGGGATGTGCTGACTTATGTTCCATTGATTTGGGAAGACAACTGCATGCTTCCATTATAAAAATGGGTTTGATTTCTGATGTATACGTTGCAAATGCACTTGTAGGAATGTACAAAAGATCCGTCAGTTTCATGGAACCAATGAGAGACTCTCGAGAAGTTTCGGCAGGAAATTGTTCAAATCTGAATATTACAGATAACAGCTACTCAGAACAAAGGGATGTAAGTAGAAATCTTGAAGAAGTTGGACTATTTACATTGGAAGAAGAGAAAGACCATGAAACTTCTGCTCATGTGCGGAAGATTTCCTTTGGTGCTGCTTCTCAATTCTATGAAACCTCACTTCCTATCCATGTGCTTGGACAGGAACTTAGGATCAACAGTATTACAGGGAATAGGCGGAATGATAAGCACAGTAAAAGCAATGTTTTCTTGGATGCAGGAAATCAGGGAAACAGAGGTGGATCTCATAAGCTGTTTGACTTCTTGCAGGCAGACAACACTGGATCTGACCAATTCGTCCTAGTTGTCTTCATGGATAATAGCCCTTCGAAGATAAAGGATACAAAATTTGTTAATGCAGAGTTAATGAGAAGATCTGGTATTGCACCTGCACTTGGCATTCCACCCTGAAAAATTATTGTGCAGTACAAAAACTATCTACTGGCCCTGTTATTTCTCATGCAGCAAGGCTGAATCATCACAGTGACATATCAGAAAGGCATGGAAGGAAAACTGACACTGAGTTGGGTTCAGGTTCATGCATCGTTGAACTCCTCAAAGCCACATCACATCTATGAACATCTCGTGATGCACACCCTAGGACCATGAAAATATCTATTTGCATTTTCATGGGAGATGTTACACCAAGTTTGAGCAAACCAAATGTTGCTCTGAAGTTCTTCAACCGTTATGGTTCAGTTGCATGGAAGAATAGATCAAGAACGTTTAACAGGTTAGCACAGAATATATAGCTAGTATTTTACTTTTTTAGTTGGTAATTGTTCCAACCTTTCAGTTATGGTGAACAACTCATGATTTTCAGTTATTTTATTTCATGCAGGCAACACCACCTCTCCTCAAGCACTTCCGAGAGAGGAGGGAGTAGACTCGGAAAAATAAGCTTGAGCTTTGATCATTGCTGTGAGTTACTCCCTCCGTTTTTTAATATAAGATGTTTTAGCATTTATCCACATTCAAATGTACACAAATGTATGTAGACATGTTTTATTGTGCATGTTCACTCACTTTAGTATATATCTAGACAACATGTACAACACCTAAAACATCTTATATTAAAAAACGGAGGGAGTACCAAACTTGTTGATGCTTAGACACACACTCTTAACAATACCTCTTTGCTCGCTTGAGCATTGATCTTGATCATTGTTGTGAATTAACAAACATTGTGGTGCTTAGGCATACGCCTGTACTAATACATCTTTACTTGCTTGAGCTTTGTTGCTGTGACTTAGGCATATGCTTTTACTAGTACCTCCTTGCTGCTATATCGTCTTGTGTTGTATGCATAAAGGAAATACCCTTAGTTGATACTCAAACAGTAGCACCACTGCATTTGAGTGCAAATTAAAAAAAGAAATTGCAATCCTTAAGCAACTATAGTGCATCGTCTCCTAATCTCATACAGTTCATTCAACTTCATTGGTATGATTATGAGATTAACAAAATCTTTTAACCCAATCAATATTGCTCCGAAGAATGTACTTTATTCACAAATTTGCCGTCAAACATGACAAATTGTGGTTCATTCTCTGTGACAACTGACAACACCTGTGTAGGGATGTTTTCCTTTGGCTCATTTGATTTATAGGATAGGAATAGTGTAGGAATTGGAATCCTATAGGATTGGAATGGCATGGCTAATTTAATCCTATGGGAAGATCAAGTTCCTTTGATTGTGGTGAAGGAATTTTTCCATGAGGTTGGACCTCATGTTATTTTCCTACAAAATTTACACTACAAGATTCCTATGGGATTTTTTCCTATAGGATTTGATCCTATGAATCAAACGGCATCCGAAGGAAAAATTCCCATAGGATTTCAATCCTACACAAATCCTATGAATCAAAGTGAAAGTAGAACATGCAGGTTTGACTAACATTATCTTATGGACTTATGATTCAATTCATTCTCAAGCAAAAATATGTTTTCCTTGTTCAGAATTCCTATGGACATTCCATTAAAAGAAAATCTCTGTGCCTTCTAAGGCTATCAAGTGAACACCATATAATTGCATCGCTGGTCAATCTATTGCCAGCTCAGCTCATTTTTTTTAATTCAATTTTTGACAGCACCAGACTTGCATGAGAAGAATGGTACCCATCGGGCGTGGCGAAATCCAGAATGTTGCACATTTCTGTCGTGACTACTCCGAACCACCATCTGCTTAGCAACTTCAGTGTGACTATGTGAGATTGTAGTTCGATGTGCTATGCAGAATTCCTTTTCTGTTTTTTCACACTCATACAATAGTATTTCTTTGCTGAATTCTCTTGTTTGAAAAGTTTATTTTCTTGCTGATGTACCAGCATTGCTATAGCAGGTTTATCTTACTATATAGGAGTAGTGTAGATGTCATGCGGTGCAAGCAATAAGGCCATATCTGAACCTTCCTTTATTAGGATTTGTTACCTTTCTTTATTTCCAAGTAATAGTCGATGTTTAGAATCAGCAGTCCTAGTTGGATAAGGTTTCTATCTCTAGTTGCCTGGCTCCTATATAAAGCCAGGTAGTAATCGTGTAATAGGTATCAAAGAAATAAAACAGAGAAATGGGACGTTTTCCTCCAGATACGATCTAGCCCTAGGGCATCACGGCGCCCAAGGCTAAACCACCTCGCCCTCACCCCCTTACCACCCACGACTATCCCTTACGCAATCTGGGTCGTGACAGTAGTTGCCATAGCATTAGATGTAATTGGAATGTGTATTTCCCTATCCAGGTCTGATTAGGTGTCCTTGATACCTAGAGTTCTTTAGACAAAATATTTACATCGCTGTAGTATAAAATGCTACCAGTTCCATTGCTCGTATGGTAATGTGCATTTGAATTCCTCGTCCAAATTCAGCGGTATTTTGCATTTTTGCATATTGATTTCTCAAACAGAGGGTCATATTTATGCTGATACTTTTTTGCTTATTCATCAGGGCCTGCAAGAAGCTAACCAGAGGCAAACAGTGCCATCCCATGTAACAGCACTCTTATTCTGTAACTGATTTTCAGAAACAATGTGAGGTGAGCCTTCTTTCCCACTTAAGCTTAGTTCACATCTTGTGCGGACTTTTTTTATTGAAAAACTGTAGGGGATGCCCCAAAAGTAACCTTTTATTGATAAAGAGGAAATATGTACAAGGAGAAAAAAATCAGCTCTCCTGGATTCTTGAAAAGCTGAAACCAGGAGCTTGTTTTCCTGACATCATTCTTCTTATCCCAACTAATCCCTATATTCCTCGTAGGAGGTTCATCAACATTAGAAAGCAAGTGGCTCTGGGAGGAGAAATGCTATTGCTGGTCCTGCTCCAATATGAAAAGTTTATCGATGGGTCGTATCGAGACAAAAAAAAAAGAAGATTGATGAAGGGATGACTTCCATGCCATCTACCAGAAGGCTGCTGTGTGATTGTTTTGTCCAGTGTTAGCAATTAGTTCTGTTCTCATGACGCGGCAATTTTATTTGATTTTGCATGTGAGCACTTGACATGATGAAGGCGTATGGAGAATCAGTATTGCTTTCAGGAAAACACCATTTCCACCCTTGCATCTTCTCCTTAGTTTTTAGGCTGATGAAACTAACCATGCGGCATACTGAGAATCAGTATTGCGGCAATTTTGTTCTGTGAATATTTTTGTCAGGATGGTTAAACAAATCAACAGTTAATTCAATTCATGGCTTGCGTCGCTGTTTGAGTCTCTTTGAACTAACCATTTGAAAATAGTTTCCCAAACATTAATTTTGTGAGATAAAAGTGTATCGCTATTTTTTACGAGTACACCAAATGTGTACCACATTTTTATAGAAGGCTAGAAGATATATTACAAGAGAATGGTGCAAAGCTGCGTACAGCCAGCATCAGGACACGCCCACCAACTGAATATTACAGGTAACAGCTACTCAGAACAAAGGGATGGAAGTAGCAATCTTCAAGAAATTGGACTGTTTACATTGGAAGAAGAGAAAGATCATGAAACTTCTGCACATGTGCGGAAGATGTCCATTGGTGCTGTTTCTAATTTCTATGAAACTTCACTTCCCATCCATGTGCTTGGGCAGGAACTTAGGATCAACAGTATTACAGGGAATGGGCAGAATGATAAGTGCAGTAAAAGCAAGGCTGTTCAACTTCTTACAGGCGGACAACACTGGAATTGACCAATTCGTCCTAGTTGTCTTCGTTGATAATAGCCCTTTGAAGATAAACGATACATGATTTGTTAATTCTGAATTAATGAGAAGATCTGGTATTGCACCAGTACTTGGCATTTCCTCCCTGACAAATTATTGTGCAGTACAAAAACTATATACTGGCCCTGTCATTTCTCATGCAGCAACGATGAATCATCATGGTGACATGTCAGAAAGGCATGGGTTCCGGTTCATGCATCGTTGAACTTCTCATAGCCACATTGCATCTATGAACTTCTCACTTTTATCATTGATAAATTTTTGAATGTAAGACCTAAACATTGCAATACAATTATTTCTGCTGGGAAGAAGGTACACACGCTAAGATGCAGCATCAGCTAAGCCTCTGATCAGGACATGCAGAAAGCACAACTAAAAACGAACAGAAAAATATATAATCTCTACTATATAATACGGCTTGAGGAGGTGATGGTCTGTTTTTAAATTTCCAATTTTTCCCTTACATTGCTAGGCCAAGTTAGAAAATATTACACATTTGCCACCGCCAAGTGAACTTACCGGTTCGTTATTCTATCCCCTCGACTTGACTGCCGCACATAGGGGTGTAAACGGATAGGATAATTTCCGTACTGAATCCGTCGCCGAATCCGTTTTAAAGAATCCATATCCGGTTCCGAAGAATCTGTCGGATAAGGATATCCGATTCCGAACTGAGCACCCGGATACGGTATAGGATATGGTATGTGAAATAGCATCCGAATATGGATTATCCGAATATTAATTAGGATTATCCGATGGTTATAATCTGAATAATCCGATTTTCTACCGAAATGTCTAAACTAATAGAGCACAATTTGTAGTTATTGAGTTGTGAAGTTCATTTGTGGAGCACAATTTGTAGTTAGTTCTATTTGCCTAAACTAATAGAGTACAACTTTGTTAGATTATTATGTTGTTAAGCTATTGTTTTTTGTTATGTGGGTTGATGATGTACATTGTGCATATCGATCCGACTAATTTTCTTTCCGCCCCGAATCCGCTCCGTTTCCGTTCCGAATCCGTGATTATATCTATCCGCCCCCGAATCCACAACCGTTCATTATCCTATCCGATCTGAATCCGAGAAAAGAATATGGTGAAGGATATGGTAGAGGCAAATCCGATCCGATCCGTTTACACCCCTAGCCGCACCTCTCCTCCCCCACGCCAATCCCCCTCGTCCTCCCCTCCCTGATCTTTGATCTGGCTGTGAGGCAGCCTCCTCCTCTTGATCTCGGCCCAGCTCTGGCGTCGACGGACGGGCGTTCCCATACACCCGCCCCATGCTGCCGAGCACCCTACAACTCATGGGCTGCAAGGCTAGCCACGCCTTGAAGGTCCACCCCTCTTTCTCCCTCTCTTGATGTCTGTCTATGATCTTGATCCCAAAGTCGAGTCTGCTCGAGTTTGGGGACGCCGCGAGGTTGGAGAAGTGGCCATGGCCTTCAGCGAGAAAGATCGGGCCGCGGTTACGAGGGACGCCACCAGCTCGAATGTTTGTGTCTAAGTTAGACTTAGCGGTTTACTGGACATTAGGGAGGCAGAGGAACTGGGATGCAGGGTGTCGGGAGGACACCGCAGAAGCGATTGGAGTCGAGATGGGGAGGACGGCGAGGTCGAAGAGGAGCCCTAGCTCCTGGGGCAGCATGCCGGCGAGGTCGCTGTGGTAGGTCAACGGGCGCCACGGCACGCACGGGTTGTCAGCCGCCGTCGCGCAGAACACGCCGCACTACCGTCCGGGCAGCACCAGTTCCGCGTCAGGTTCTTGTGGCCGTCCGTGGTGGCGCGCGAATCACCGCCAGATGAATCAATCGGCTACAGAGTCCAGAGAGAGGGATGGACTAGAAAGGGGATCGAGATGCTAGAAGCTACCGCATGCGGCGGCCTATTGAGTTTTGAGTACGACTACTATATGCTTGTGGTGACGTGGCAAAGTACGTCACAGGTTCACACATGCGTGCAACCGTGCGTGTCTGTTTTTGCGCATACACGTGCGTTACCTTGTGTTTATAATTTTGCACTCGAATGATGTTTATTTTTCTTTCTTTTTTGTTTTTATTAAGTCAGTTCAATATCTATATTTCTCTTCGTCGTGCAAATTTCCATGAACCCGCCGTGAGTCTGTCACCGTTTTGTCATACATCTTGCTGATTTCGACCAGAGTACGAGTTGTCCTCTTGCCGTAAGTCCGCCACCGTCCCATCGTTTCGCCGACTTCGATGGAACCACGCCGTATCGCCGTGACTCTCTCGGCCGTATCTTCCTCTTGACACAAAAAAAATATATTGAAACTGATAGTATATCAAGCTAAAACATATTTGAATTATGTATGACGTTTTGCCAGTTTAGTTGGAGTTGCTATAAGAAAAATTGATGAAGTATGAGTGGGAAAAACTGCGGCTAGGGTTACAGGTGTGAATCAATTTGGAGTATTCACTACGATAATTGTTGAGACCGTGTCACAAAAAATCAGTCAGCCCGTTGCAACGCACGGGCATATTTGCTAGTAATTAGGTAAAAGCTTCAGAGACCCAGGCGGTCGCATCTCTCTCCATGGGCCAGAGTTGGGCCTGCTACTAGACTGCGCCCGCAATGGCGCGTGCGGCCTGGGCCGCTTCCCGGACGTCTGATTTCACGTCACCAGTGGGGTTGCAGCAGCAGTACCTGACAACTAACTTGTACAGAAGAAGGAGGACAAATGCTCCCGAAGGTATGTCCACCTTCCACCACTGACTGTTTTCCTCCTTGTGCAGGTTGGTCAGCGTGCTGGAGTACAGAGTTCTCTCTGTTTCCAGGTCGGCCTTCGTGTCCTGGTAGCGTGTCTCCGCCACTGTCAGGTTGGCTTGCAGCTTCTGCACCTGGTCCCTCAGCCACTGTACCTGGCGGGACGGGTCTTCGCCTCACGCTGGTGCAACAAGAAGGACGATAGCTTTGCCGTTGATGTTCCAGCTACAGGAACAATAGCGTGGGGTGGTGGGGGCACTTGCCCCCCCCCCCCCCTCTTAAACTCAAACGTAGGTCATCCATTGGCAATTGTAGTCGTCAAGACATAAACGTAGGTCATCCATCCATGTGCTTAGGCAGGAACTTAGGATCAACAGTATTACAGGGAATGGGCAGAATGATAACCGCAGTAAAAGCACAACTAAAAACGAAACGCAAATACATAATAATCAGGGACCAAAGATGGGCCTTTTTCCGCCATGGGCCAGAGACGGGCCGGCACCTAGACTGCACCGGCAATGGCGCGTGCAGCCTGGGCCGCTTCCCGGACGTCTGATTTCACGTCTCCAGTCGGGTTGCAGCAGCAGAAGCAGCAGTACCTGACAACCAACTTGTACAGAAGAAGAAGGACAAATGCTCCCGAAGGTATGCCGACCTTCCACCACTCACTGCTTTCCTCCTTGTGCAGGTTGGTCAGCGTGCTGGAGTACAGAGTTCGCTCCGTCTCCAGGTCGGCCTTGGTGTCCTGGTAGTGTCTCCGCCACTGTCAGGTTCGCTTGGAGCTTCTGCAGCTGCTCCTTCAGCCACACGCCGGTGCAACAACAAGGACGATAGCTTTGCCATTGATGTTCCAGCTACAGGAACAATAGTGTGGGGTGGTGGGGGGCACTTGCCCCCCCCCCCCCCCCAAAACTCAAACGTAGGTCATCCATTGGCAAATGTAGTCGTCACGAGATTACAACATGTCCAGTTTTCAGCCACGAATTCGGCCTGTGGTAAAAAGTCACTTATCCGTCGTAAACGCTTCGTTTTTACGGACCTACCATCCGTTGGCAATCTCGCATCACAACTGGAACGCGCGATTTGGATCTCAAGAAATGACTTTATGTTCCATGATAAGATATATTTATCAGTATTTTTCTAACATTTACAAATGCATTTCATATCATTCATAATAAGCGTCCGTCCTGGATAACCTGGAGCCGTGTGCCAAAATTTGAAATGGGCCCCTACTCTCTCTTTACCAAAATCCGGCTACCAGTTCCTACCGAAGTGGCAATCAATATTGGGGCATCGTTGATCGATCGATGGCAAGCGGGAAGGAAGCCAAGAAGGAACAAAAGACAAACTCTCACTTATACACTTCTCGTTGGCTTTGTCGCATTTCTAGCTTGACCGATTGACAGGATGGTTCGTTCTAGACACGTTGGAGCCCACAACCACATCTCCATGCTCCCAAGTGAGAGCTTTGAATTTTGCGAATTGATTTCCAATTGTTAATTTTGTTCCCCACATATCTCTGCAATTGGATAAAACTAGATAAATTTTAACTTAAACATTTCATAGTAGATGAGATAGATAATTCTGCATGCTTTTACGAGTTGTTGTGTGACATAGCGACAATGCATCACTTGTTAGACTGCGTGGTCTCTTGATTATTTACCTTTGCGACCACATCTCCATGCACATAGGTGAGGTTTTTTCAATTTTGCGAATTGTCACCACGAGGCTCCAGAAATTGTATTAGATATCATCAAGTGAGCAACATCATATCTATTACATGAAGGAAATAGAATGGGGAACATCATATGATTCAACTGCATTAACAAAACTCGTGATCACAATCAAGATCACACCATTACAAGTACCAAGCCCTCGGTCCCGAAGAGGCCAGATACGTCTCAATAAATTTCACATATGAAATTCATTACTTAAAATTCAGTAATAGGCAGTGTGTCTATTCTCGGTTTATTTCTTCCGCTTCCCCTACAAGCTGTTATAAACGATAGCAAACAAACGACGAAGAGCGGAACGATCAAACCAAAGGGGACACGAGATTTTAACGTGGAAAACCTCTCCAAACAAAGGAGAGGGAAAAACCACGGGCGCCAGCCAGCAATACTTCACTATATCGGGTGAGGTTACAAACGCCGTGGGTTTACAATATGTGGCTTACCCCAACCGACGGCTTACAAGATGAATATATGGTGGCATAAAACTCTAGGTCGGCTGCAGTCCGACCCGGAAACGATCCGTACCGTACAAGTGAGCTCGACTAACATGTTATGCGCTCCGCTCTCCTTCGTCACAAGTTGGCCTTCATCAGTATAGAATTTGGATCATCATAAAACAACACTCCACCTTGAGACAAATTCCATCTTGTAGCATGAACGAGAACTTCACCCTGAAACAACAAAGAAAACACCTTCGGCGCCAAATAGCCTCTTGGGCTAGACAGTGATACCAACTAAGCCCGAGCAAAGCTCGAACTTAGTAACAGGAACTGGCTTTGTCATCATATCAGCAGGATTATCATGAGTACTTATCTTGCATACCTTCAGCTTACCTTTTGCAACAACATCACGCACATAATGGTATTTGACGTCAATGTGCTTTGTTCTCTCATGGAACATCTGATCCTTAGTAAGGTAAATAGCACTCTGACTATCACAAAACAGGTTAATGCAAGTATCATCTCCACAAAGCTCAGCAAACAAACCTTTCAGCCAAACCGATTCTTTACATGCTTCAGCAATAGCCATGTACTCTGCTTCAGTGGTAGACTGGGCAACAACGGATTGCAACGTTGCCCTCCAACTCACGGCACAACCACCAAGCGTGAACACATAACCTGTGAGGGATCTCCTCTTATCCAAATCGGCAGCAAAATCTGAATCCACATAGCCTACGAGTCCCTCATCAGTCTTGCCGAACTTGAGGCAAGCATTGGATGTGCCACGAAGGTACCTGAAAATCCACTGAACAGCCTTCCAATGTTCTTTACCAGGATTAGCCATATATCTACTAACCAAACTCATAGCATATGATAAATCTGGACGTGAGCAAACCATGGCATACATTAAAGAACCAACAACTAGAATATGGAACTCTAGACATGTACTCAAAATCCTCATCCGTACTAGGACATTGTTCAGCTGACAATTTAAAGTGAGGAGCAATAGGAGTACTAACAGACTTTGCATCATGCATGTTAAAACGATGAAGAACTTTCTTAATGTAATTTTGCTGACTAAGAAACAACAAACCAGAATTTCTGTCACGGGTAATCTCCATACCTAGAATTTTCTTAGCAGCACCAAGATCCTTCATCTCAAACTCGCTACTCAACTGTGACTTGAGAGCAGCGATATCTTTCTTGCTCTTGGCAGCAATCAACATATCATCAACATATAATAACAGGTATATAGGTGATCCATTAACAAACTTAATGTACACACAGCTATCAAATTCAGACCTCTTAAAGCCATGTGACAACATAAAAGAATCAAACCTTTTATACCACTGACGAGGAGATTGTTTCAAACCGTATAAGGACCTTTTCAACTTACACACAAGATCCTCCTTACCAGGCACTATGAACCCTTCTGGCTGGTCCATGTATATCTCCTCCTCCAACTCTCCATGCAGAAACGCAGTCTTTACATCTAACTGCTCAAGCTCAAGATCACGCATAAAAAGAATGTACGAATTGAACTATGCTTAACAACTGGAGAGAAAACATCATTATAATCAACACCTGGAATTTGACTGAAGCCTTTTGCAACTAACCTTGCCTTAAACCTCGGAGGCTCGCTAGGAGATAAACCCTCCTTTCTCTTGAAGATCCACTTACAGCGGACTGCCTTCTTTTTCTTAGGCAAGCGCACAACTTCCCATGTGCCATTCTTATCGAGTGACTGCATCTCTTCTTGCATAGCAGCAAGCCACTTCTCGCGGTCACCGGAACCAATAGCTTCAGTATAGTGGACGGCTCATGTCCGTGCTCCACCTGTTCTGCACAACTCAGAGCATAATCAACAATGTTACACTCTTCAATTAAACGTGGTCGAGGACCACAATTCCTCCTGTTCCTACGAGCAGCAATAGACTGTTGTGGCTGCAAAACAGGGGGTGAGTTCTGAACATTATTATTATCAGAATCAGAAGAATCAGAATCATCAGAACCAGCAGAATCAGGATCAGAATCATCTGAAGTAGCAGCACCATCATTGTCAACAGTGACATTTTCCTTTTCAACAGAGTGCTCCACCTCGACACGAACCTGCTCCTCAGAAAAATCTGGCAAAACATCTGAGGACAACTTATCAAAGTACATAACAGATTCATTGAAAACAACACTCCTGCTCATAAATGCCTTGCTAGTTTCGGGATTCCATAACTTGTATCCTTTTACACCCGAACCATAACCAATGAACACACACTTAATAGCTCTCGGCTCTAACTTTCCATTATCAACATGAGCATAAGCAGTGCAGCCGAAAACTTTAAGCTGTGAATAATCAGCAGGAGAATCTGACCATACCTCAATGGGAGTTTTCTTGTCGAGGGGAATAGATGGTGACCTGTTTATCAAGTAGCAGGCGGTGGCAGCCGCCTCAGCCCAAAAACGCTTACTCATGCGAGCGTTGGAGATCATGCAGCGAGCCTTGGAGATGATGGTCCTGTTCATCCGCTCCGCTACACCATTCTGCTGAGGCGTGTACGGGATGGTGAGGTGCCTGACAATGCCTTCTTTCCTGCAATAATCATTAAAGGCATTCGAACAAAATTCGCCACCATTGTCAGTACGAAGTAATTTCACCTTCCTTTCTGTTTGCCTTTCAATCATAGCTTTCCACTCTTTAAAAGCAGCAAACGTATCATCCTTATTTTTCATGAAATAAGGCCAAACTCTTCTAGAGTAATCATCAATAATGGTAAGCATATAACGAGCACCACCATAAGAGGGCTTACGAGATGGCCCCCAAACATCAGCATGTACATAATCAAGTGTACCTTTGGTGGTGTGGACAGAAGCATTAAACTTAACTCTTGTGTGCTTACCGAAAATGCAGTGTTCACAGAACTGCATCTTACCCAAACTGCATCCTTGCAGCAAGTCTCTCTTGATCAATTCTGCCATACCAAGTTCACTCATATGTCCAAGACGCTTATGCCAAAGGTTAGTTTTACTAGCGTCATCATGAGAAACAGCAGCAACAGTACCAGATAACGTGCTACCTCTAAGAACATATAACTTAGCAGAATTCATATCACCAACCATAACAATGAGAGAACCTTTTGATACCTTTAGGAGTTTATTTCCTCCTTTGTACTTGTACCCGTCACAGTCAAGGGTACTGAGCGAGATCAAATTTCTTGCCATGGTTGGTATGTGTTTCACTCCCGTCAACGTGCGTGTCATACCGTCATGTGTCTTGACCTGAACGGAACCAACGCCAACAATGTTGCATTGCTGGTCGTTCCCCACACGCACGAAATCTCCAGTCTGCACTAACTCATAAGAACTGAACCAATCTTTGTTACAGCAAATATGAAAAGAACATGCAGTATCTAGAATCCATTCATCCTGACGAGAAACACATGCAGCTAAAACAGCTAGGCATTCGCCATCAGAACTACCATCAACAACAGAAGCCTCACCGGTATCATTACCTTCATTATTTTTCGGTTGGTAAGTACCTTTTCTTTTCTCCTTGTTCTGCAACTTCCAACAATCATCAATGACATGATTAGATTTCTTACAATACCTGCAGAACTTGTCACGGCCTTTGACTTTGAGCGACCTCTGTCACCCTTGCTCTTGTCTCTGTTGTTGTTGTAGTGGTTATCTCGCTGCTCAGGCCTCCCTCGGACCTGCAAAGCATCGCCCTTGGAGGACGACGTCTCCTCTTTCTGTACCATACCTTTCATCTTTTCCCTGGCAAGCAGGGCCTCATATACTTCCGCGGTGGTTAGTTCATCACGGCTTAACAGTATGGTATCACGAAAATTTGCAAAGGAATTTGGCAGCGAGCATAGAAGTAAAAGTGCTAGATCTTCATCATCGTACTTTACCTCCATCGACACTAGGTCAGAAACGATCTCCTTAAAGATCGATAAGTGATTCATTACCGAACCACCTTCTTGCAACTTGTGCGTGAACAACTTCATCTTCACATGCATCTTGCTGGTGAGATCTTTGGACATGCAGATCGACTCCAGCTTAGCCCACAGTGCCGCTGCGGTTTTCTCCTGGAGTACTTCTTGCAGAATATCATTAGATAGATGAAGTTGAATAAGCGATAAAGCCTTACGGTCTTTCCGCTTCTCATCGGCGGTCCATGCCGCCGCATCCTTGTCGCCGAATTTCTCCAGCGCCTCGTCAAGATCATTGGACTGTGCGAGGATCGCACGCATCTTGACCTGCCACAGCGAAAATCTCGTCTTGTAGTCCAGCGCCGGTAGATCGAACTTCATCGATGCCATCCAAAACCCTAATCTGAAAACAGATCTGAAACAGGGCTCTGATACCACTTGTTATAAACGATAGCAAAGAAACGACGAAGAGCGGAACGATCAAACCAAAGGGGACACGAGATTTTAACGTGGAAAACCTCTCCAAACAAAGGAGAGGAAAAAACCACGGGCGCCAGCCAGCAATACTTCACTATATCGGGTGAGGTTACAAACGCCGTGGGTTTACAATATGTGGCTTACCCCAACCGGCGGCTTACAAGATGAATATATGGTGGCATAAAACCCTAGGTCGGCTGCAGTCCGACCCGGAAACGATCCGTACCGTACAAGTGAGCTCGACTAACATGTTATGCGCTCCGCTCTCCTTCGTCACAAGTTGGCCTTCATCAGTATAGAATTTGGATCATCATAAAACAACAAAAGCAAGACATGAAGAAGGACGGCCAATCCATCTCAAATGGCACGATGTTAAATTTTCTGAGATTCCAGAACTGGCTCGGAACTTCCTCAATTTCCCCGGTTTCGATATTGACCGTGTACTTGAGATGCGGTCACCTGTGATGAACAGCGTGCCACTCCTTTCACCCGCACACATGCATTCCAGTCTGCGCAGCCATTCTGCTGAACCTTCGCCACTCTCTGGACGTGTCTTGTTTGGTTTAGCACGACCGTTCTGGTGCGCACCCAGTCTGTTGCGCCATGGCCACTCCCTTTCTCACGTCGACATGCCCAAAACTTGAGCTTGAGGCTTTTCCAGCGCAGACAAAGCAATAACAGATTGCCATCAACGGTGACGGTAAGGCATGGTGAACTGTAAAAGCTGGGTTCATGTTGGCGTCGTGGAATCGGAAGCTTCGTCAAGCAGATGTGGTCAGTCTCAATGCTGAATTCCAATGTGTAGTAGCTCAAGCTATTCCAGAGGAGCCAGTGCACCTTGCCTCTACACACTACACCCTGGCTAGCGATGGAGATGGTCTCCTCAAGGCGAAAGCACTTTCCAGGTAGCCTACTCCATATTGACTCGGCGGATGAGAGAGTGTACAGACTGTAACCTGAATAGGACGTATCCTGGCCGATGATTAGCACTTTGTTGAATAAGGTCGAGTAGCTCGTCAATGGCGAGTGTGGTCGTCGTCCGCTAGAGTAACAGTCTGCGTCGGTTAGAATGGCGGAACCAAACGACACACAGCCGTCCAGCCGCGGTAGCAGGTCACGCGTGCCGGCGAACATGCCACACACAGCTAGACGTGCGCCTCTATGTTCTCCTCGGTTGAGACGCAGGAGCAACAGGCCTTGGCGCGAGGCAAGCGGCGACGCCATGTTCAATAAGCCGCCAACGGTGCAAGCGCCAAAGGAGCCGGGGAAGCGGCGGCATGTATCGAGGGGAGATCGCGGCGCTGGGACAAAAGCCGGTGGACCGTCCACGCGTGCTCTTGAACAGCGCCATGGCCGGCCAAAGAGGCCGAGAAAGGACGAAGGGTGGCGCACGCCCTCGGGCCAGCGACGGCGGAGGAAAGTGAGGTCGGCCACGAGGGCCCGCCAGGGCTTACACGCGACGGCGCACCGGAAGAGTGTTGCGAGGCCGTCGTCCGCGACACGCGCCAGGATCTCGAGGACGACGTTGTGCGGCAGCGTGGCCGCGGCGTCCCTCCTTTTCTTCTTCCTCTGGGAGGCCATGGGAACGGCGTCGATGCTATCGGAGACACGCTGCAGATTGGGGTTTGGATTAGGGCGTATATGCGTCAAGCTTAGGTTCTTCACGCAGGGATACCTAACCTACCTGTATATATGTACCTTTTCCGTTTCCTTTTTTCCTTTATCCCGTTGTCCATGCTGTTGGTGGCGTCCCGCTGCAGATCAAAATTCGCGGAGGGCCTGTATACTTTTTTTTTATAAAGGGCTTTATTATTTAAGAATTTTAAGCGTTACACCAGAGTTCTGCATAAAAATACATCTTGCTACTTATATATATACCTTTATCGTTTTCTTTCATAGTTCCGTTTATTTGGACACTACTACACTAGTGAGTAGTATTTAAACAGAACACCAAAGGTTTAGCTAGCACACCAATGTATCTTATTAAGTCGGAATATTCTTTCAGACAAGCGACGTTCAAGTCATGTGCGGTGACATCGTCAAATATCATGGATTGGGGGTATGTGAGTATCTGAATTTGTGAGGTGTTTCGCAAAATAAAGATTCTAATTAATACTTGGATCATCGTGGAATTTTTTTGCTATCTGGAATTTTGAAACAAGTAAAAGTTTTGGGTTTTTTTTATTTCTGTGTCGTTTAGTTTTCCTCGTTTGTGTCCTACTCGCTAACTTTCTTTGTCTGTGCCCTATTTCGCTCTTTCGAGTCTCGCGCATGGCCAAACGGGAGTTTCCGTCGGGTCAACCTCCTTTGACCGTTACTGAAGCCTTTGACGTGTGGGCCCAGCGCGTGCAACCCATGCTGCTCGCCGTCCCCACTTAAAAGTTTACAAGTGGGACCAGCGGAGGATGACTACTTGTATGCAGCCGTACGTGCACGTCCATGCTGGTCGCCGCCCCGAATTTGCGCGCCTTCAATGGCGTTCCCCCTGGCCGACAAAAAGCTGCCTCGCCGCCTATGCTGCCGGTCTGGCCGCGCATCTGCTCCGCCGTCTCTCTTGCCTAGTCTGTCCCGCCGCAAGCTGCGTCCGGCCAGCCGAATCAATGCCCCGATCACCATTACTGCCGGGGCAGACGCAAATGGCTAGAAATGGAGCCATTTTCCTTTCCCATTGCGCCCACGCCGCCCACTGATCTCCTCTTCCTCTCCTTGCAGTCCACTGATCTCATCTTCCTCTTTCCATGGCTCGTGGTGGTGGCCGCTCCACTCCCAGATCGAACCGCCGCCGCCAAATCTATCCTTCGTGGAGGACTCCTCCGAGGGGCGGCGAAAGCTCGAGGAGCACTCATAGGCGTCCGAGGGGCAGGGACAGGGGCAGGGGAAGGGCTCCCGATCCCATTCCCTTCGTCGATCTTCAATCCGATGAGGAGGAGGAGGGGGTGGACCCGGGTATGGCCTGGGCCAGGGCCATCGATCTTCAGCAACGGCTCATGGATGCTCTGGTCGCACCTGTGGTCGACACAGAAGCCGCGGACAAGGCCAACTCGGTGGAGGGCATTGGCAAGGACACAGTGGAGGTGGAGGGGAAGGGCAAGGGCTCGGCCCCGGTGGAGGTTTCTGACGACGAGGACTAGTGGTAGTTCAGTTTAGTTGTTGGTCTAGGGCATTATTATCTATTAGGCCCAATTAATATTTGTTGTTGATGTATAATTATGTTGTCTGGTTATTAGTTGTTTGAATTATGAGAGGGGAACGATGATTCTTAGCAATTGCAAAGAAAAAAGTCGGAAAAAATCACCCCTTAGCTCTGAATTGTCACACCGACAATTTTGGCCTTCTTTTGAAAGCAACAGCATAAATCGTGAAAAAAAACAATATGGAAAACCAATTATGAATCTTCCTTTTGGTGCCGGATGATGAACCAAAATCTTCCTTGCAATACAGTAACATTTGACAACCAAGTCTTTTATGTAGATTGATTCATGGTTTTCATGCGAAAAACCAAGATCATGGCCATATCCATGGATATCTTCTTGCAATGATGACACAACTCGGCACAAACATGGGTATTGGCATTGCAAACAACATTCCCAAAGCAAGATTCCAAGATTTTTCGATTTTTTTAGTGCCAAAATCCCCATTTTGTTTGAAGTAGATACCATAAATAAGGTAGCAAATTGTTTTTTACAATTTTGACACAAATTATATCATATGGGAAGGAAAATCCCTGAATTTCATGATTTTTTGACCTTCTTAGCTATATTCCACTCGTTAAATGATTTACTAGCGTTTATAGGCGAAAAAGTAAATTTGAACTACAAGTGTGTGATAGTTTGGCCCAAAAAATATAGAAAAATAATACAAACGTAGTACACCATGATTATACGCAATTGCACGAAAAAAAGTCGAAAAAATCTCCCTTAGTTATGAATGGTTGCACTGACGATTTTGGCCCTGTTTTACAAAAACTCACATAAATGGAGAAAACATAAAAAAAATGTAAAACCTGAGGGATTCTTCCTTTTTAGTGTACTAGTATCAGGGAAAAATCATAAACTTACAATACCACATTCTAATAAAACAAGTGTTCACAAAAAGGACTACCTTGTCTGGAGATTCATGGCTTTCAAGCCAAGAACCAAGATCATGGCCACATCCATGGCTATCTTATTGCTATGATAACACAACTCGACAAAAAGATGTGTATTGACATTATAAACAACATTGCCAAAGCAAGATTCCAAGATTTTCGATTTTTTATTTTTTTATTTTTCTTTAGTGCCAAAATCCCCGTTTTGTTTGAAGTAGATACCATAAATAAGGTAGAAAATTGACCTCTTACAGTTTTGGCACAAATTATATCATATGGGAGGCCGAATCCCTGAATATCATGATTTTTTAGCTTTTAAACTATATTCCACTCATTAAATGAGTTTCATAGCATTTACCTAAGAAAAATTACATAAATCGAGAAAACAAAAAAACTGAAACTTACTTTGGAAATTATTACTTTTTAGTGTTATAGTATGAGGGAAAAATCATAAACTTGCAATTCAATATTTTCAACTTTTTATGTCCCAGAGCGCGCACTGTGGGTGCCAGTTCGCGTCCAGAACGCCCTTGGTGGCATGACACTGATGCACCTACGAAGATATGCACGTAAACAAAAAATTATTCGCGTTAGTTCTCGCACAAAATGCTTGTGATATGTCTAGATGGATCACAACGTTTCCAATTGCAGTAATTTTGACCAGAACGTCAATGAACATCAAGTGTTCGACAGTTGTACTACACGCGTCAAGGTGCACCAGATGACGTGGTGAACATTTACAGGCATGTCATTTCAACTGGACGTCAAGTGCAGTCACAGGATGTCATCATTGCAAATATAATCTGTAAATGTGCAGTCATTTCACACTGGTTTTAGCAAAGTACGAAGCGATCGATCCGTCTGTTCGTTTCCGCAGGCGGTTATCGATCTATGATCCGTCACACTGAATTCATATCTATCCTCCTCAAAGATAAAAACCCCAACGCGTATGCGGTTCCAAAGCAGTTCTTCTCTCTTCTCTCCCAAAAAAATCCCCATTCTCTTCGACCTCTTCTCTCCCAAAAACCCCAATCCATTCCCTTCTGATCGCCGCCATGTCGGACGACGGGTGGTGGACGAGCGACCTCATTCCGAGCGACTCCGACGGCGAGGACAACCCCGTCGAGTGGTGGAAGGAGGGCCACGGGCCGTGGCAGGAGAACCTCGACAACGACGATGACCGCGAGGGCGACGACGACGGCCAAGGCGAGGGCCATGGCCATGGCTCTGACTCCGACTCCGACGAGGAGGACGAGGAGGAGGAGGAGGACGACAACGACGGAGACGACGACGACAACGACGATGCACCGCCAGCGAATAGGCGGAGGATGTAGGATGTAGGAGCCGAGGCGGAGGAAGTTGGAGCCCACCGCCGACGTAGTAGGAGTAGTTGCACTGCTACTGATTAGTAGTAGTAGTATTAGCACTAGTAATTAGTAGTTAGTCTAATTAGTTATGGATCTTTTGTAGTAATGAAAATCTTTTGTACTACTCCTAGTGAATGTGAAATTCAGTAATCAGTTTCTAAACTGAATGTGAAATCAGTTTCCTAATTTAAATTTCAGTTTCCCAGTGCAAATTAAATCAGTTTCTAAATTTCAGTTTCCTAATTTAAGTTTCAGTTTCCCGGTGCAAAGTAAAACAGTTTCTAAATTTTAGTTTCCTAATTTAAGTTGCAGTTTCCCAGTGCAAATTAAACATGTCCAAATTTAATTTCAGTCTTAACGATCTAATAATCAGCGAATTATCTCTAGCGAGGTGGGACTAATCCCATCCAAGGACAACCCTAAAAAATTAGCATCGAACGAAGGGGGTCCGGGCCCGGTTCCACCCCACTTTGTTCAATGCTAACGATAGCAGTCGCAAATTCGAGTTTATAAAGAGGGCGTGCACCCTACCAACTAGCAAGGTGGGACTAAACACCAACACGTATGACTCAGCAGCCGGATTGACCGTGGTCAGTTTGGGCCGGCCCATCAAAGATCGGCGCAATAACGGTCAAGGAGGTTGACCCGACGGAAACGGCCGTTTGGCCATGTGCGAGCCTCGAAAGAGCGAAGTAGGGTACAGATGAGAAAAGTTAAGCGAGTAGGGCACAAACGAGAAAAGTTAAGCGAAGCAGGGCGCAGAAATAATTGACCCAAAGGTTTTACCCACGTTTAAAAAATAAAATAAAATAAAATGAAAATATAACATACTTTTTATTGCTATAGGTAACGACTTACAATCCTGGTCATGACGTTGTAGCGGCCATATGTGTCGTATCAAACAGAAAAAATACCCCTCGCATTGCAGCGGTAATTTCATGAAGAACTTTATGTAAATAAAAATGTATAAGACACATGAAGTATGAAGTTATTTCCACAAATATGCAAAAATCTGACAGTAGTCGAGAGGTTATATTTAATTGACGTGAAATTGTTGTGTATTTGACGACAAATAATGGTGACGTGGACGTACGAAAAAAAAAGATGACGTGGATAGATTGCATGTAGTAGACTTTATTATAGTTAAGAAATATTAGTGAAAAATGACATAAACAATTGATTGGCTAAAATAATGGATGATGTGGATGTAGCCAGATTTACCGCCCGGTAACCAAAACCTTTGATGACTCATCGTAAAGAACTATCGAAAATGCAACACGGAAATTGCCGTGGATGCTCATACAAACTCGGAGATAAGCTTCATAAAAGTACATATAGAAAAACCTGTCAATTTAGAAGGAATATATACACGTACGATACTCATAAATTCTCTCAGTTTATTCCTTCAGCTTTGCCTCTTCAGCCGAGACATGAAGAAGGCTGGCCAATCTATCTCAAAGGGCACTACGTTATATCTTCTCCGGCTGCAAAATTTGCTGGGAACATCGTCAACTGCGCCTGTTTCCAGATTGACACTGTACACGGGCTTGTGTTGATCCACGACGAGCAATGTGCCAGTCCTCTCGCTCATGCACAGATTTTTTTACAAATATGACCCTCTGCCTAGTGTTATTATCAAAATTAGCCCCCTCCCAGTTTGAATGACAAAAATGCCCTGACGGGAGGCTATTTAAGCGACACGTGTCTCTTCCCTCCGTGTGGGGTGGCGGGAGGAGCTTCCAGCCGTAGGCACTGGTGGGAGGTCCTTCCCGCCGCTGTCATCGGCGGTAGGTGGCGGGGGCCACGGGCTGCAGGTGGCGGGAGGACAGCGTGGCAGGCGGCACGTCATCCCGCCGCAGGGTATGGCGGTAGGTGGTGGGCCCATGGCGGAAAGCTCCTCCAGTCCAGCCAGAGCACATGGCGGGAGGCCGGCCCGTGGTGGACAGTGACGCGACATCGCCTGCAGGCTGCAGGCCTGCGACGGAATCAATCGATGTTTCATCTTTTTCCTTTCCAATACTGTATTTATTACCTTGCTTTTGGCTGCGATGAGGCTCGTTTTAAGCGGCAGAGGGAGGCTCGGTACGGCCTCATATTGCTGCGTGAGTTTTGTCTCTGCTCAATGTCTCTCAGCAAGAACAAAAGAGAAGAGAACTAGTTAGCTATATTGACCACAATTTTGATATACTAGGAGTGTGAATTAGCAGCTTACCCAGTGGAAGTAAAGATGGATGAAGGTATGATTTTTCCAATGAGTGTCTTTTTTCATCCATGTATTTTGTGGCAGAGGTGCAACATAATGTTCTAAGTAGTTATTTTTTGTTGAGCAGAAACATGTGAAGTGGTTATTGAGCAGAAATATCTGAAGATTATTGAGCAAAAATATCTGAAGATTATTGAGCAGTTAATTTTTGTTTCGAGTGTCATCTTGAAGCAACTGGAGTGGTTATTTAGCCGTGGTTATTGAGCAGAAATATGTGAAGAAGTAGTAGATCAAGTGGACAAAAACAGTGCAGATTCCGTCGCCTGCACCACACGCCTCACATCACTGTCGGCATGCACAAACCTCCCGCCATCCCTTACGGCTGGAGAAGCTTTCCGCCATGGCCCCCCAGCCTACCGCCTCACCCTACAACGGGATGACGTGACGACGGCCCGCTGTCCTCCCGCCAGCTAACGAGCGTGGGCACCGCCACCTCCCGCCGATGACAGTGGCGGGATGAACCTCCCGCCAGTCCCTATGGCTAGAAGTACCTCCCGCCATCCCGTATGGAGGGAAGAGACACGTGTCGCTTAAATAGCCTCCCGCCAGGCCATTTTTGTCATTGAAACTGGGAGGGGGCTAGTTTTGACAATAACACTGGGCAGAGGGCCACATTTGTAAAAAAATCTCATGCACATGCCCGATATTTCTTTAATTTGCGGCGACATGGGTTTAATTAGTTGGATCACCTTGGTGCGGAGCCAGTCTGCAGCGCCGGCATCACCACTCTCTTTCTCACCTTGACGGGAGACATGAAATTTTCTATCTTATCTTTTTTAGGGCATCTCCAGCCGTTCGGCCCCCCAGGCCTAAAACGGCCCTAAATAGGCATGCGTGGGGGCTAACAGCGCTATTCGGCGAGCTCAGGGGCTCCGATTCCCAGCCGTGTAACCCAGGCCGCCCCCCAGTCGGCGATTTTAGCCCAAATTTCACATACAAAAACTCCGACAGATTATTTTGTCCACATAGTTCAACATACAAATCCACATACAAATAGTTCAACATACAAATCCACACATAAATAGTTCAACAATGCAAGCGAAATAGAACAAACCAAACTAGGCATTGCCATTGCCTTTGCGCGTCCATAAGTGCTCCACCAGATCATTCTGCAGTTGTGTATGCATCATAGGGTCTCGATTCTCGTGGCGCATAGCGAGGAAGGCTGCCCATGTTGCCGTCACCTGGTGATCTACATCTGCAAGAGGACCCTGTCGGTAGTATGGCTCAGTGTCAACCACCGGATCATTCCGTTCGCTCTCAATGATCATGTTGTGCAAGATCACACAACAGTTCATCACCTCCCACATATTATCTTTCGACCAAGTCAGAGCTGGGTACCGGACAACAGCAAATCGAGACTGCAGCGCACCAAATGCCCGCTCAACATCCTTCCTGCAAGCCGCCTGGCACTGAGAAAACCTAGCTTTCGCGCTTCCTGGCACACAGGGTTGGAGATAGTCTTCACAAATGTTGACCACTTTGAGTAGATGCCATCTGCAAGGTAGTAGCCCTTTGTGTACTGGGGGCCATTGATCTCGTAGTTCACCGGGGAGCATGACCTTCAACAAGCTTGCCGAAGACATTCGAGCACTTTAGAACATTGATGTCATTGTGAGTTCCTAGCATACCAAAAAAGGAATGCCAAATCCATAAATCATGTGTAGCCACAGCCTTAAGAATCACACTGCAAGCTTCTTTGTGGCCTTTGTACATCCCCTGCCAAGTGAATGGACAGTTCTTCCATGCCCAATGCATGCGGTCGATGCTTCCAAGCATCCCAGGGAAGCCTCTTGCTTCACTCATGGCTAGGATCCGACCAGTGTCTTCTGCATTGGGTGATCGCAAGTAGGTTGGCCCAAACACTGCAACCACTGCCCGGAAGAACTTGTTCAAGCAATCAATGGCAGTGGACTCAGACATGCGTAGATGATCATCCTGTGAATCAGCGGGAGCACCGTATGCAAGCAACCTCATCGCCACCATGCACTTCTGAATTGAGGTAAAGCCTACTGTGCCGGTGCAATCCTTCTTCAATTTGAAGTAGGTGTCAAACTCCCTGATGGCATGCATGATGTCGAGGAAGAGCTTCCGTTTCATCCTGAAACGGCGCCGAAACACTGTCTCGTCCTGCAGGGGATCATCGGCGAAGTAGTCGGAGTAGAGGATGCAGTAGCCTTCGTAGCGCTGTCTCGGCTTGCTCTTGCGGCGACCGGGCACCGAGCCACCACGCCGCGGCCTGATACGTCTCAAACGTATCTATAAATTTTGATGTTCCATGTTGATATTATGCCAATTGCTACATGTTTTATATATATTTTATATCATATTATGACATTTTCTGGAACTAACCAATTAACAAGATGCCCAGTGCCAGTTTCTGTTTATTATGTCTATGCATTGCAGAAAAGTTCTAAAAACCAAAGTGCTAAGAAAAATCCCAAAAAATTACAGAAATTCTATTTCACCAGAAGACTTTGTGGGCCAGAATGACAAGTCCAGGGGAGGCCCACAGCCTCCACACCATGCCTCCGTGCGGCCTGGAAGGGGTGGCGCCGAGGGGTGGTGTGGCCACATCGTGCACCGCCTCGCGACGCCCTTCGGACTATATATTGGCCCTGACCTAAACTCACCCCCGTAGAAGGATTTCTCCAGAAAAGTTCCAGAGCTCCGCCGCCACCAAAAACCCTAATTCGGGGGACAGAAGTCTCTGTTTCGGCACCCTGCCGGGACGGGGAATTGTCCCCGGAGCCATCTCCATCGACGCCACCATCTCCATCATCACCGTTGCTGCCTCCCATGATGAGGAGGGAGTAGTTCTTCATCGAGGCTGAGGGCTCATGCCGGTAGCTATGTGGTTTATCTCTCTCTCTCATGGTGTGATCTATTTGTGATCATGAGCATTCACTAGTACAGAACGACACATCGGAAACGGGCCAAAAACCCCTTCGGAAACGGAGAAAGGGTCCGTGTCCCCGCCTCCGTGACTGATGTGAAGGATCTCATCGGGAACGGAGGCAAAAAACCGTCACCGATGAGGCATAAGTTGGCTACGGTTGCCGACCAATCTCCGTTTCCGATGTATCGGTGCATCAGTAACGGAGATTCTATTTCACTCGTTTGCATTGAGATTTGTTCTGAAGCCTACAACAGCAATGCGGTTGCCAATTGACATTCAAAATCTCACAGCAGAAGCACAAAGTTGCTAGCAAATCCATTCATAACGTATATAAGAATTGTCATCATTACATAGCATCAAAAGATGAGTTACACATGCCTCGCTAATCCTATCATTCTCATGCCTCCCTAAACTTAACTTTAATTTTATGACACTCCACTCTTCTCCAACTCCACCTTCTTCCTCAGTTCCGAAGCGCCGAAAACGGAATTCGACCTAGCAAAAGACTCGAGTAGCGGTTTCATGCTTCTCCAAATCACATCTGCAGCCAAATTTCTACACACATACATAAAATAGATGGAGAAACTGAAAACCAGAAACCACACCGAGCTCGCAAGCCTCCTTGGCAAATTAATGTTGCCAAATTCTTCGTACTGAGGCTTGCTCCATCTTGGACGGTGTCGCCAAAATTTAATAACGTCACCGCTGTGACATTTCGGCCACACTGTCCAAGACACTCTTAATTAAAAAGTGTTTTGAACAGTGCAGCTAAACGTCACAACAACGACGGTTCACAGATATGATCCCACTTTGTATTTAGCTCTTTTAAAGCTTGTTTGGATCTGCATGGCGTTTCTGCATATAAAATACATGGATGTTGATGATCCCGAAGAGCAAGGCTTTGATACCTGCAAAAGTAAACGGGATTAGGTTGAGACTCCAAGTGCAGAGTGTATAGTAAGTGGAAGACAGTTTTCCCCACGAGGGGTGACTCGAGGGTTTAATATCGAACTCTCGGGGAATCTGAAGTGGTAGATTTATCTTCTTATCCTTCTTTTGGTTACCTACAAAACAAGGTTAGATGTTTTGGTCCTCAACCTCACCTGTGGTTGTCAAGCACAAGGTGTAAGAATGATATCAGGATAGTTATGCAATGCAAACAAGAAATAAATATGCAATGATGGTGGATGCAATGATAAATGATATTTTTGGGTTTTTGAATGATGTATGCAAGATGAAAAGTATTTTTGTATTTTCGGATTTAATGATGGCTGAAAATAGAAAAGTGGTATATGGTGTTGGAAAGGTGTTTCTTATGATTAAAAATGGACTGGGGTTCATGGTTTCACAAATGCACTCTCTCTTTATAAAGTGGTAGACAATGGAACACACAAGTTAACATATGAGATTGCAACACAGGGTTTGATAACAAGTTACTTAGATATATGGGCATCACGTCCTAACATAGAGATCTTTTGGTTATTAACCTCTCTTATACTCCACCAAGATGCGAACTAAATCATAACACCTCAGTAATTAAGATAACTCAGAGTATAGCATTAAGTATCATGACATGAAGTGAAAATAAGAACATGCTAGATCTAGTCATGGAGTAGTGGCAATGGTATTTTAGTTTATCCCTAGTGAGGTAACAAAGTAAGGTAAAGATACCAAAGTGGATCGCAGAACTTTCTCTCACGTTCACTGCACTAGCCACCCCCCGTTACTCCAACTAATGCACACGTTCCCCCACACACGCTCTCATAAACATGCTTGATCAAAACAAGTAGACAAGAACGGGGTACATAATATGCATCTATACTCATAACTGAAACAAACATTGCAATCTCAAACATATATTAACTCATAAAGATCCACCACAAAGGTATTACAACGGTGACCGTAATCATGTTCAGCAGCTCATACGGTGCTAATTAGTGAAGCTCAAGAGAGGAGAGATACATAAGTTACTTCCACAAACCCATAGTCCAGAGGTGGACTACTCCCTCTTCATCATGGAGACGGTGGAGAAGTCGATGGAGAAGATGGAGACCACGCCGGCAGCGCCCCGCCGGAGTTTTCCCCCTCCAATCTGCAGCTCCTGATCTCCGTTTCGGTGTTTCTGTGTTTGTGCGGCGCTCCTTCCAGAGAACGTCGGGGGACCTTTTTTATAGGCGTTTTTAGGTCAAGACGATGTCGGTGGAGCGAAGATCGACGGCAACGGAGCCACGAGGCCAAACGGTGGGCCCCACGCGGCCACAGTACCTGGCCGCGTGGGCCACCCCCGTTTGGCCTCGGCCTCCGTTTGTTCGCTTCCTTCGCCCACAGGTCTTCTTCCTTCCAAATATTGACGCCCGTAAATTTCCAGGTGATTTCGTTGACGTTTGGGTCCCTGAAACATTAAAATAAGAAAACGGGGTTTTCTGCCTGTGCAGGGTTAATTCCATAAAAATAGGAAATAAATGAATATTCCCAAAATCATTATAAAACATTGATATAACCCTTATATGATGCAAATATGATTGGAATATAAGCAATTAAAGTGCAAAGTTCATGTATGCATTTTACATGCATCAACATCCCCAAGCTTAATCCATGCTCGTCCTCGAGTATGAAGATGATAAAACTAACATGGACTTTGCAATTTAATACTTAACAATGATATCAAAGATGATTACTATTGCTACATATAGTCAAATGATTCATTCTTCAAAGGAGTAGCAATATGCAAATAGTTTATGAAGTGATATCAAGTATTCAAGACAAGGATGTTCATTGATAGTTCACAAAGTGTAACATGGTAGCAAGTAATATGGAACACATGTATGCATAATGATAAGTAGAACATCCTACAATGGTCATAGAGTGTAGATGAAAATCTGAATATGATAGGTGTACACTTTGGAAAGATGTATATGTGAGTAGAGGTAAAGCATGCATAAGTTTCATCCAACTTCCAAACTCTTCTACTTAAGTTAATGATTGCAATAAGGTATTCATTGGTGTCAAGCTCTCATTGCCCCTATCATAGCATCTTGAATGATTAAGGTTAAAGTGAAAGCAAATATGAGTAGTGTGCTTGATAAAGAATGGGTTGAATGTCTCATGCCCCTTGAATACAAGTACTTACACCATGTGTTACTCAACTTGGGAAACAAAGCAAGTTCAATTAAATATCATTGTAAGCATAATAGTATCATCAAGAGCGTCAACTGGGGTACCTCTTGTCCCAAGATATGGAACAAGCCCATATCAAAATGACAAGACAAACAAACAAAATGAACAATCTCAACACCCTTTTTATTTACCATTTGGAATAGTTTTTTATTGCAAGGTGTATCACAGAAGGTTCACCATAGTATGTAAGTAAATTTCCACCATGAATGATGCATGGCTTAGATTAGCGGCCCAGGCGTCTCTCTAACCATTTACACAAACTCATTTAAACTCACTCTATTTCCACATTTATTTCAACATGATAAGCATCCATAGACAAAAGCACATGATATCAACTAAATGAGATGAAGAGCGTGTTGAAAGCTTGCCATGTGACAGCACATATGGGCTAACTTCCAACCCAAAACATTCATCAAGCCACAAACATCATAATCTTAATCACAATGGGTCAAGTTTTATTATGCAAATAAAAGAACATTGTGCATCAAGTTCGTGAGAGCTATATAACCAATTTTTTCCATTGCAATCAATAACATAAACATTTTCATTCAGAGGTAAGATAACACAAACAACATGTTAAACATACTCGGAATAGCATAAAGCCAATAGGTAGATATGGTGGACTCACTGGAATAACTTTGGTTGAAGGTGTTGGAAACAAGTTTTTGCTTGTTGGAGTTTTTGGGCTAGCAAAAGGGAGAAAGTTGACCATCTAGATGCATGCATGAGTGTCCATAGAACTAACTAATCCATGTTAAACCAAGTAAATAACAATCAGCACCAAAACATGAATAAGTGATAGCTCTACAAAAAGAATTTGCAAACTATTACTCATAAACAAGCTCATGAATCATGCAACTATATGTATCATTAAAAATCAAGTCAAACATCCCTTTTCCCAATCTTATAAAAGCATCCAACATATTTCAACCCATATTTCCAGTAGCTCTCTCATATATAATTGATAGTGTGGTGGTCTCTCAAGACTCAAACAAAAACAAAAAACGACGCTCCAAGTTTATGCGATAAAGTGTTTCGATCGAAAAACAGAAGTTGGACGTGTGCAAACCGAGAGTGTGTAGGTCCAGCGGGGTTGTCTTCACATCCCCAAGCTTATGGTCTTCACCATCCTTGGATAGCTCTTGGTGCATCTCCTCCAATCCCTGTGAAAAAACTTCAAAACACCGTTTCTCCCATCTCTTTTCTGTGGGGTGCATTAATAGTGATAAACAAATAGGTTCCTTGCTGCATATAATCCTTGAACAAAAATTCATATGACATGTCCAGAAAGTGTATAATGTTGTATGCCTACTCATAAACTCAATTGGATCAAAAAGATTCAACTTAAAAGCTCAAAGCATGCATCAAACAAAATGGGACAGAATCTGTCCAGAAAAACAGCAGCAGCAAAACGTATTTTTCTACCCTACCAAACTTTCTCGAAAAATTCCGAAAAATTCATGCATACAGAGGATGAAAAGTTGCAACTACAGTTCAAATATGAGCTCATTCGGAGTTACAGAATAAGAATTAAAAATCATACCGTGCACTGACTTGTGCAGGAATAAAATCTCCGAACGCTATAAGCAACTTTTTCAAACCAAAAAGGGTAAAACTTGGCACTTTATTAAAAACTCCAGAACCTAACTAGACACAAAATCTCTTGTTACAGCAAGAGGACACAAAGAAAAATCACACACAAAAATAACCGGGTTGCCTCCCGCAAAGCGCTTTCTTTATAGCCATATAGCTAGGCTTCTTACTTGTTGTTTTATTGTGGACGAAGCTCATGAGGGAGCTTGAACTTTGGTGGTTCCCTCTTCCTTGGAAAGTGTTCCATGCACTTCTTGTGTGGAAACTGAAACTTTACATTCCCTTCCTTTGAATCAATGATAGCACCTGTGGTACGAAGAAAAGGTCTTCCAAGAATAATAGGACTAGAGGTTTTACTCCCCATGTCCATGATTAGAAAATCCACAGGCACAAAAGTCATATGTAACTCTACCATAACATCACTTACTTTTCCCAAAGCATGTTTAATAGAGTCATCAGCAAGTGCTAGTTCAATAGAGCATTTTTCAAGATTTTTCAATTCAAGCACTTCATATAGTTCTTTAGATAAAACAGAGACACTAGATCCTAGATCAAGTATGGCATGGTGTGTCTCTTTTCCAATAGTTACTAGTACCTTAGGTATCCACATATCCCCAAGCTTAGGTGGTATCATAGCCTCTTGGTTGTACCTAGCAATCTTTTCTTTCAAGACATGATTAGCAATATAAGAACCAAAACCTGCTTGGTTAGTGTTGATGGAAGGATCACTTGCAAATTTTTGTAAGATAGATATTAATTCATGCAAGCTACAATTTTCTAAGTCAAGCAAAGGATCCTTGACTTCATTAAGCATTTTAACTTCCTCAACTTCAACCTCTTTCATTACCCCAATAGATTCTTTAGCAACTCTCTCTTGCTCATGAATGTGTTCCCAAGACTTATTGATAACCTCTTGGCAATATTTTATTGTTTCCTCATGTTTTTGGGCTGTAATGATGCTCTTTAATGATGAGACTTCCTTAGTAAGCTGATCTACCCTTTCAAACAAAGCATCTTGTTTTTCAAACTTAGAGATAAATTCCTTATTAAGCTCTTTTTGGGTAGATATAAAAGATCTAATGGTGTTTTCCAAGTCACTAGAAACATTACCACTAGAAGCATATTTATTTGGCACATATGGGGGTTTATTATAAGAGTTATAATTGTTGTTACCATACCCATTATTACCATAGTTCCTAATGAAGTTGACATCAATATTTTCAGAATTGTTTCCAACTAGTTCTTGCAAAGGAACATTTTCAACACTAGGTTTATTAAGCAAAGCAAGAATAGTATCCATTTTAGATGACAAATCATTAGTTTCTTCAATAGAGTTCACTTTCTTAGAAGGATTAGGTGCCCTATCAGTATGCCATTGACTATAGTTTTGTAAAATGCTTTCCAATATATTTTTAGCTTCTACTATAGTCTTACTCATAAAAGCACCTCCAGCAGCAGAATCAAGTATGTTTCTAGACATGTAGTTTAAACCATTGTAGAAAGAGTGTAATATGGTCCATTCATTAACTCCATGTGAGGGACAAGTTCTAAGCATAAGTTTTATCCTATCCCAAGCCATAGCAACATGTTCATTTTCATTTTGCCTAAAAGAAAGGATGTTGTTTCTATTTTGCAAAATTTTAACAGGGGGATAATATTTCTTAATGAAAGCTTCTTTTAGATCATCCCAAGAATTAATACTACCAGATGGCAAGGAATGCAACCACTCTTTAGCTTTTCCTCTAAGTGAAAAAGGAAATAACTTCAGTTTTAGGATATCACTTTCCACATTTTTAAACTTTTGCATGTCACATATTTCAACAAAGTCATGAAGATGCATAGAGGCATCCTCCATAGCACTACCACCAAATTGTTCCCTAGTTATCAAGTTCAACAAACTAGGACTTACTTCATAACTCTCAGCATTTATCTTAGGTGTGGCAATAGCTCTCGTGATAAATTGATCATTAGGAGTGTTTGTGTAGTCACACAACTTAGTTCTTTCTCCCATTTTAGCAAGTTTTTTTGGTATTTTTAATTTTTTATGCAAAACTGAAATAAATATGATATGATATGCAATGACACTAACAAAACAAATAAATTGCTTTGTAAGTAAAGATGGATAAGATGGTGCTCACGTAGGTGCAACCTCCCCAAGCTTAGGTGTTAGCACAAGTTGGTGACGTTGACTTTGTTGTGAGATGAATGCGATGATGCACACCCTTGGATAAATCTCTCAGCTACGATTCCCCGGCAACGGCGCCAGAAAACGTCTTGATGATCCCGAAGAGCAAGGCTTGATACCTGCAAAATAAACGGGATTAGGTTGAGACTCCAAGTGCAGAGTGTATAGTAAGTGGAAGACAGTTTTCCCCACGAGGGGTGACTCGAGGGTTTAATATCGAACTCTCGGGGAATCTGAAGTGGTAGATTTATCTTCTTATCCTTCTTTTGGTTACCTACAAAACAAGGTTAGATGTTTTGGTCCTCAACCTCACCTGTGGTTGTCAAGCACAAGGTGTAAGAATGATATCAGGATAGTTATGCAATGCAAACAAGAAATAAATATGCAATGATGGTGGATGCAATGATAAATGATATTTTTGGGTTTTTGAATGATGTATGCAAGATGAAAAGTATTTTTGTATTTTCGGATTTAATGATGGCTGAAAATAGAAAAGTGGTATATGGTGTTGGAAAGGTGTTTCTTATGATTAAAAATGGACTGGGGTTCATGGTTTCACAAATGCACTCTCTCTTTATAAAGTGGTAGACAATGGAACACACAAGTTAACATATGAGATTGCAACACAGGGTTTGATAACAAGTTACTTAGATATATGGGCATCACGTCCTAACATAGAGATCTTTTGGTTATTAACCTCTCTTATACTCCACCAAGATGCGAACTAAATCATAACACCTCAGTAATTAAGATAACTCAGAGTATAGCATTAAGTATCATGACATGAAGTGAAAATAAGAACATGCTAGATCTAGTCATGGAGTAGTGGCAATGGTCACGCCCACATCCCCGGTAGCATGGTATTTTAGTTTATCCCTAGTGAGGTAACAAAGTAAGGTAAAGATACCAAAGTGGATCGCAGAACTTTCTCTCACGTTCACTGCACTAGCCACCCCCCGTTACTCCAACTAATGCACACGTTCCCCCACACGCTCTCATAAACATGCTTGATCAAAACAAGTAGACAAGAACGGGGTACATAATATGCATCTATACTCATAACTGAAACAAACATTGCAATCTCAAACATATATTAACTCATAAAGATCCACCACAAAGGTATTACAACGGTGACCGTAATCATGTTCAGCAGCTCATACGGTGCTAATTAGTGAAGCTCAAGAGAGGAGAGATACATAAGTTACTTCCACAAACCCATAGTCCAGAGGTGGACTACTCCCTCTTCATCATGGAGACGGTGGAGAAGTCGATGGAGAAGATGGAGACCACGCCGGCAGCGCCCCGCCGGAGTTTTCCCCCTCCAATCTGCAGCTCCTGATCTCCGTTTCGGTGTTTCTGTGTTTGTGCGGCGCTCCTTCCAGAGAACGTCGGGGGACCTTTTTTATAGGCGTTTTTAGGTCAAGACGATGTCGGTGGAGCGAAGATCGACGGCAACGGAGCCACGAGGCCAAACGGTGGGCCCACGCGGCCACAGTACCTGGCCGCGTGGGCCACCCCGTTTGGCCCTCGGCCTCCGTTTGTTCGCTTCCTTCGCCCACAGGTCTTCTTCCTTCCAAATATTGACGCCCGTAAATTTCCAGGTGATTTCGTTGACGTTTGGGTCCCTGAAACATTAAAATAAGAAAACGGGGTTTTCTGCCTGTGCAGGGTTAATTCCATAAAAATAGGAAATAAATGAATATTCCCAAAATCATTATAAAACATTGATATAACCCTTATATGATGCAAATATGATTGGAATATAAGCAATTAAAGTGCAAAGTTCATGTATGCATTTTACATGCATCAGATGTCTAGTTAGAAAAGAGCCAAATATGATGCTACATGACATAAATACAATTTAAGATGAAAATAGTTTACACCTTAATCGCCTATATCCGTGTGCTTGCTGTCCGATCGAAACGATTTGGAGGCAGAACTTGAAGGTGATGTTACCTTCAATTGCCTCACCATTTTTATGCATTGTCGCCGAAATATACTATTACTTCATACACTAGCTACGCAAAACCATAACGAGGATTAGCACATTGACAAAGGGTTGAAATTAATCTATTCATCATCGGTAGTACTAGTAGTGAGGGATCTATTCATCATCGGTAGTACTACAAAGCGTTGAAATTAATTTACCCTAGTAGACTTAAAATAGTGCAATATTTAGTATTGAGGGATGTATTCATCATCGGCAGTACTAAAAACAGACACAACACAATACTAGACTTCAAATACTAGACAAGTTTTCTATGCTAATTTAAATAAAATGTAAGATCTAGTGTTGAGGGGTGTATTCATCATCGGCAGTACTACAATACTCGACAGAACACAATACAACAATACTAGACAGTACTACAATACTAGATCGGTAGATGCTACTTTAAATAAAATGTAAGATCTAGTGTCGAGGGGTGTATTCATCATCGGCAGTACTACAATACTAGACAGAACACAATACTAGACTTCAAATACTGGACAAGTTTTCTGTGCTACTTTAAAAAAATGTAAGATCTAGTCGGCGACATACCCGGGGAAGATGCACGACAATAGACCAGTAGATCCGCGTCGGCGACATACTCGGGGAAGATGCACGGCGGCTCGCCGATGAGCCGCTGGGGGGATGCACGGCGGCGATGCCGGCCGGACGCGCCGCTCAGATATGCGAGATAAGGGTTAGGTCTGGTGTGCTGCTTGAAGCCGCCACCACACTGTGACTGTGGACTGTGGAGTGAGAGTGAGAGCGAGAGCGTTAGGGTTGCCGCAGTGGCACATATATAGCACAAAGTATAACATCGCAAACGGAGGCAATAAACAACCGTTTCCTTTTATCTCTTCACTGAAACACTGGACCTACTTACGAAGGATCGATACGGTAGAATTGAACTATCTATCTACTCTACTTGTTCTTCTTACGCCCTGCCTCCGCGCCATTGTCATCCGCGGCGCGGCGTCGCTTCTTGCCGGTTGCCTTCTCCTCAGGCGCGTGCTCCTCCTCCTCCGGCTCGTGCTCCTCCTTCTCCGGCCGTGCGTCCTTCTCCGGCGAATCCTCCTCTCGCGCCTCCTTCTTCGGAGCGTGATCCTCCTTCTCCGGCGCGTCCTCCTCCGGCGCGTCCTTCTCGGCGCCTCCTCCTCCGGCGCCTCCTCCGATGCCTCCTCCTTCGGCGCCTCCTCCGACGCCTCCTCCTCGTCGTCATCGTCGGCGTCGTATTCTTCCTGGCTAGAATACGGCTCCGGCGGGTCCTCCGGCTCCTCTTCCGCCGGCGACTCGTCCTCTTCGGAGTCGTCTTCTCCTTCGCGTGAAGACGGCGGGTCCGAGTCGTCGGAGTTGTCTTCTATAGAGCGTGAAGATGGCGGGTCCGAGTCGTCGGGGTCCGAGTCCGGCGGCCCGTCTTGATCCCATCATGGAACTTCACCGCGGTCTTCAGCGCTCGCGTCGTCGCTCGGGACTTCCTCGTTCTGCCACCAGGGTTCCTCCATGGCGGTTGTGCTAGTGTGGTAGAGAATGTGGGAGAGAACGAAGGGGAGAATGCGGGACCTGCCTGGCTTCGCGCGGTTCCAGTCACATTTTATTAGCGTCGAGCAGGCGGTTCCAATCCCTCGTGAATTAAGCCGCATTGAACAGGCGCGCTTCTAGTTTGCAACTGCAATTTTCTAAGCACATCCGAAACGGATATACATAAACAACCGTAGCCATAGAAATACATATTGGAAACGGAGACGAATTTATGACCGTTGTCAATACTTTTGGCAACGGAAATATAAAATCCTCCGTAACCAATGTTGACGGACCAGCCTCTGTCAGGCCTCGTCCGCAACGCTAAAATCGCGATTCTCTGTCGCCTAACTCGTGTCATTTCCATAGAGGGGTATCCGATGTGTTGTTTTGTACTAGTGATTGTAATCTAGGTTGAACTCATAGATGTTTTTCCCCTTCATTACGTTATGAATATGCTACTCAAGTGGTTTTATCATTGTAATCTCCGGAGTCGCCTTTGTCCCATGGTGCGAAGTTGACAGTGTGCGTGCCGTGTGTGACTCTTTGGATTAAAGATTATGGGGATACTTGCCATGAGTTGTTCTTTGTGTTGGGTGTCATTATGATATTGTGGTGTTTGTTTAGTACTATTTTGGGGCGCTCATAGTGACAGCGCGGGGTGCCCTAGATGTGGAATACGGACTTTAAGGCGTGCTTTTATAGCCTACGCAGTGGATTGGTGTTTGTTATCCAACGGGAGAATGGTTCAGAGTAGCATGTGAAGAGCAAGTATCTATGCGTTCAATTATGATTAGTATTGTTGAGAGTGTCCACTAGTGAAAGTATGATCCTAGGCCTTGTTTCCAAGCATTGAAACACCGTTTACTCTCATTTCTGCTGCATGTTTGCTCGCTGCCATTTTATTTCAGATTGTAATTACCACTTGTAATCATCCATATCACTAGTATTTTAATATCTCTTCGCCGTACTAGTGCACCTATACACCTGACAAGTGTATTGGGTGTGTTGGGGACACAAGAGACTTCTTGTATCTTAATTGCAGGGTTGCTTGAGAGGGATATCTTTGACCTCTATCTCCCTGAGTTCGATATACCTTGGGTTATTCACTTAAGGGAAACTTGCTGCTGTTCTACAAACCTCTGCACTTGGAGGCCCAACACTGTCTACAAAAATAGAAGCGCGCGTAGAATCAAGCTCTTTTCTGGCGCCGTTGCCGGGGAGGTAAGGTAAAAGGCACTCACGGTCTCCGGCAACTAAGCCCTTTTCTGGCGCCGTTGCCGGGGAGGTGTGTGCTCGAAGGTATTTTCTTTAGATTCTGCAGTTATATCTTTTTGTTTCTTTTTTTTTCTCACTAGTTAAGCTTAATGGAAAACAACACAAAAATTAGACCTCTATGAAATTTATCTTGAGTTAGGACATGAGGTGTTTGAAGAGAAAATTAAAAAACCTATGGAAAATTACTTGCATGATGGTAGCAATGTTATTACTATAAATTCTTTGAACACCATTATTGCTAATGCTATGGAAAAGTCTAAACTTGGGGAAGCTGGTTTTGATGAATATGATATTTTCAGTCCCCCAAGTTTTGAGGAGAAAATTTTCTTTGATGATACTTTGCCTCCAATTTATGATGATTATAATGATAGTGGTATTTTGGTGCCACCTACTATGGAGGATAAAGTTTATTATGATTATACTATGACTGTAATTTATGATGATTACAATGATGGTTGTGATAGTTTTACTCCCACTATTACTAATAAAATTGATTATGCTTATGTGGAGAGTAATGATACTTTTGTGCATGTGGATCATGATAAGAGTGCTTTATGTGATAGCTATATTGTTAATTTTGTTCATGATGCTTCTGTAAATTATTATGTGAGAGGAAAATATGGTTATAGAAATTTTCATGATACTAAAACACCTCTCTTTATGATGAAAGATTTGAGATTTCTCTTGATTTGTTTTTATTTGATGGTTACTTTAAGACCTACTGGTCATGATGAGAGAGGGAGACATGGCTTCACATATCATAATAATATTAAGTCTCCTCTCTTTTTGTTGAAAATTTTGAAGTTGCACTTGCTTTGCCTTCCTATGCCATTGGCTTCATGCTTCAATAATTTGTTTTCTTACAAGATCCCTTTGCATAGGAAGTGGGTTAGACTTAAATGTGTTTGACATTTGCTTCTTGATGCTCTCTTATATTCGACTCTTATATCTATGAGGGCATCATTAAATTATCATGCCTAGCTAAAAGGCTTAAAAGAAAAGCGCTTGTGCGAGACAACCCATTGTTTTTATTTTCTGCTATTTTATTTTATTGAGTCAAGAAGCTTGTTTACTTCTGTAAGAACTCATTGTATCTTTTCTTTATAGTTTTGTTGTGCCAAGAAAAGTCTCTAATGATAAAGATTATGCTAAATTTGGATTACTGCGCAGGAACAGATTTCTGCTGTTCACTGTACGAAATTCCTAAAATCATAGAAACGTGATTTAAATATGCAAATTTTTGTGCATAATCCTGATATATGTACGCATCTTTTGTTAGTTCAACATTTGTCGATCTGTGTACCGTAAGTGCCTCGGAAAAATTCGTCTTTACGGACTGTTCTGATTTGGACAGATTCTGTCTTTTATTTTACATTTTCTCTTTTACAAGTGTTAAGTGGAATTTTTAATGGTGGAAGAACTTCACATAAGGCTAGTAACAGTAGCTAATGTTTAAAATGATGGTCATGTTTGCGTCTTTACAGAACATGTGAGTTTTTGATTTGATGCACTAACCCTCTAATGAGAATTATGTTGAGTTTGGGGTGAAGGAAGTTTTCAAGAGTCAAGAGAGAAGGGTGATATAATAAGATCAAGAAGAGTGAAGAGCTTAAACTTGGGGAGGCTCCCATGGATCTCCCAACATATTTCAAGAAGACTCAAGCGTCTAAGTTTGGGGATGCCCAAGGCATCCCCTTCTTCATCGACAAATTATCAGGTCATCTCTAGTGAAACTATATTTTAATTTCTTCACATCATATGTCCAGTTCTTGGAGCATTTGTGTGCTTTTATTTTCAGTTTGTTTATGTTTTTTTCTGATCGCAACTTGTTGGATCCTAGCACTCTTGTTTGGGAGAGAGACACGCTCCGCTTTTTCATTAGAATACTCCTATTCTTTAATTATACTTGTTGAGTATTCCCATCTAGCGCTGTTAAGCTTTTAGCTCTTGTTTTCATGTATCTCTTGTTCAGAGCTATTAGTTCTTTTAAAGAAAGTACTCTCTTGCTTCACTTATATTTGTTTGGAGAGTTGTTTAAATAAATTGATTGGTGTTTGATTGGAACAGAAAATGTTGCGTGTGGTATTGGCATAATGAAAAACGCTTGCATACTCTTGTAGATCACTATCTTGGATAATTTGATACTTATCAATTGTTTTGAGTTACTAAGTAGGTCATGTTTAAGCTTTTGTATCATGTAAGTAAAGCCTATTAATGGAGAACTGCCGTAAAGCTTGTTGAAATTTGGTTTGTATAAGTGGTAATTCCAAGGTCTAGATATTTTCTAGTAAAAGGGTTTGGTTAACAAGGAAGACAGTAACGAGTCTTATAATGTTTCTGATATGTTGTCATATAAGTTCTTGTTGTACCGGTTGATAGTTTGTGTTTGCTTAAATAACCTTGCTAGCCTAAACTCCGAGAGGGAATGCTTCTCGTGCATCCAAATCCTTGAGCCAAAATCCATGCCATCTGTGTCCACCATACCTACCTATATGTGGTATTTTCCTGCCACTCCAAGTAAATTTTCATGTGCTACCTTTAAACTATTCAAAATTGTTACTACTCCTTTTTGTGTCAATGTTTACCAAGCTCATGAGGACGTGGTGGATGTCTTTATTTCACTTGGTAATCAGACTTTACCTCCAGACTAGCAGCATATACATCTGCTTATCTATTAATTTTGCAAAAAGAGCTGGCAATGGGGTGCCCAGTCCCAGTTAATTACAACTTTAACCGCTTAATCTCTTTACATTTTGTCAACTGAGCATTCGGTAAAACATCTGCATGTGTAAACAAAAGAGAAAGAGGGATGATCTGCCTTGCTGGTAGAAATAACGTCCTTCATGGGAGCCGTTCTTGAAAAGTCTGGTTGACAAGGGTCATATCGTACTGTCTACTACTGATTCGTTGACCAATTAACACACACCTCTCAAAATATTATTTTTTACTCTCTATATGATTTCAAAAACTAAAAAGCTCTAGCACATGATTTAATCCCTGCTTCCCTCTGCGAAGGGACTTTCTTTTACTTTTATGTTGAGTCAGTTTTTCCTACTTCTTTCTATCTCCACAAGCAAACACTAGTGTCAACTTTGGTACAACAATTGTTATATGCTAGCGTATTTGACTGATTATATTGCTTTGTATTGACAATATCCATGAGATAAAAATATTGAGGTTGAAGCAAATGCTGAAACTAAAATCTTCCTTTGTGTTGGTCAAATACCTTTTACTTTGAAACTATTGCTTTTTGAGTTAACTCTTATGCAAAACTTATGGATCCAATGTCTCCAAAGTACTATTCATGAAAAGTTTTGCTCATATGATTCAGTTGTTTACTCATTGCTTATTTAGTAGCAAACTATAGACCATTGTCTTGTATCACTTCATTCATTCACATGTGCTTTACAATACTATATGATCAAGATTGTGTTGGTAGCATGTCACTTCAAAAATTATATTGTTTTATCGTTTACCTACTCGAGGACGAGTAGGAACTAAGCTTGGGGATGCTGATACGTCTCAAACGTATCTATAATTTTTGATATTCCATGTTGATATTATGCCAATTGCTACATGTTTTATATACACTTTATATCATATTATGACATTTTCTAGAACTAACCTATTAACAAGATGCCCAGTGCCAGTTTCTGTTTATTATGTCTGTGCATTGTAGAAAAGGTCTAAAAACCAAAGTGCTCAGAAAAATCCCAAAAAATTACAGAAATTCTATTTCACCAGAAGACTCTGTGGGTCAGAAGGACAAGTCGGGGGAGGCCCACAGCCTTCACACCATGCCTCCGCGCGGCCTGGAAGGGGGGCGCCGAGGGGTGGTGTGGCCATGTCGTGCACCGCCTCGCGACGCCCTTCGGACTATATATTGCCCCTGACCTAAAACTCACCCCGTAGATGGATTTCTCCAGAAAAGTTCCAGAGCTCCGCCACCACCAAAAACCCTAATTCGGGGGACAGAAGTCTCTGTTTCGGCACCCTGCCTGGACGGGGAATTGCCTCCGTAGCCATCTCCATCGACGCCACCATCTCCATCATCGCCGTTGCTGCCTCCCATGATGAGGAGGGAGTAGTTCTTCATCGAGGCTGAGGGCTCATGCCGGTAGCTATGTGGTTTATCTCTCTCTCATGGTGTGATCTATTTGTGATCATGAGCATTGTAATCTAGGTTGAACTCATAGATGTTTTTCCCCTTCATTACGTTATGAATATGCTACTCAACTGGTTTTATCATTGTAATCTCCGGAGTCGCCTTTGTCCCATGGTGCGAAGTTGACAGTGCGTGTGCCGTGTGTGACTCTTTGGATTAAAGATTATGGGGATACTTGCCATGAGTTGTTCTTTGTGTTGGGTGTCACTATGATATTGTGGTGTTTGTTTAGTACTATTTTGGGGCGCTCATAGTGACAACGCGGGGTGCCCTAGATGTGGAATATGGACTTTAAGGCGTGCTTTTATAGCCTACGCAGTGGATTGGTGTTCGTTATCCAACGGAGAATGGTTCAGAGTAGCATGTGAAGAGGAATTATCTATGCGTTCAATTATGATTAGTATTGTTGAGAGTGTCCACTAGTGAAAGTATGATCCCTATGCCTTGTTTCCAAGCATTGAAACACCGTTTACTCTCATTTCTGCGGCATGTTTGCTCGCTGTCATTTTTATTTCAGATTGCAATTACCACTTGTAATCATCCATATCACTAGTATTTTAATATCTCTTCGCCGAACTAGTGCACCTATACACCTGACAAGTGTATTGGGTGTGTTGGGGACACAAGATACTTCTTGTATCTTAATTGCAGGGTTGCTTGAGAGGGATATCTTTGACCTCTATCTCCCTGAGTTCGATATACCTTGGGTTATTCACTTAAGGAAAACTTGCTACTGTTCTACAAACCTCTGCACTTGGAGGTCCAACACTGTCTACAAGAATAGAAGCGTGCGTAGACTTCACGACCGCGCGTCGTTTGCGAGCAGGCCGGCAAGGCAGGTGAGGATCAGCAACTGTTCTTCATCGTCGACGGCGGCGTCGGCTTCCTCATCCAGCAGTTCGGCGAGCAGCTCCTCGTCGTCGGAGTCCATGGCTGGACGGACAAAACGCCGAACACCTAGCGGGCGAGGTGGGCGCGATTCGCCCCGAGAGTGTTCCTTGTGGCTAGATCACGGCGGAGGGGAGTGGGCGGCGCCGACGTGGAGGGGGCGATATGGTGGTCTTCCTAGCTGCTTGTGCGCGGCGGAGGGGGGGGGTGGTGCCGGCGGCGACATGGCGGCGATGAGACTGGATAGAGGAAAAATGCGAGTCGGGGTGGGGAAAATGCGTTGTCTCGCCGACAGTGCTGGCCCACGCGTGCTTTCCCTTCCGACGGCTCCCCCAGGCGGAACCCAGTGGGCTGGGTTTGGCCTGGGTGCGCCAGCGCTATTTTCGGCCGAAACGGCGCTATTTGGGGCGACTGGGAAGATTTCGGCGTTATTTCGGCCAAACGGAGCTATTTGGCCTCTTGGGGGCGGGGGGGGGGGGGGGGGGGGGACGGCGGGAGATGCCCTTAAGAGCATCTACAACAAGCGCGGCATAGTGTGGCGCGCTAAAAAATTACCCAGCGTCGAATATCACTTTTAGCGCGGGGGGCGGTGAGTGCTATTCCATCTATGCTATAATATTGCGCATCGCTGGTAGCGCTCCAACAGGCACGGTAAACTCCAGCGCGCGCCAGCACAAACAACAATTCACACACAAACATAGAATTAGAAGATCAAACACACATAAAATAAATCAACAACAAATAGTTTAATTATTATTACAACTCAAACAAATAGTTTATATCAATATAACAAATAGTTAATGAATGATACAACAAATAGTTCATTGAAAATAGAACAAACATACAACATCAAACTAGTTTTGTTGCTCATTCCATGACCACCACTCCTCTACGAGATCCTTTTGAAGCTCATCATTTGTATCGGCTTCTCGAATGGCATTATAGGAGGCAAGAAAGTGCGCCACCCTCTCTTCCCTCCACTGCACTCGCACGAGACATCCCATCAACTCATAGTTATGCATGTTTAAATCTTTCCACGCTCATTCTCGATAATCATGTTATGCATGATCACACAAGTCTTCATCATATACCAAAAAATGTTTTGATCCTAAAATTTAGCCGGTCCTCTCACAATGGCAAATTGGGCCTACAAAATCCCAAAAGCTCTCTACATCTTTCATAGCCGCGGCTTGACCATTAATGAAATCAAGCATTTGCTTACCTTGTGGTTTGTTAACCGGCTTCACAAATATTTGCCAACTTAGGTAGATGTCATTCGCAAGATAGTAGTCATAGTTGTATGTACGGCTCGTTTGTTACAAAATCCACGCGGGACCTGAAAGTTCAGCGCGCCAACCCTTTCCGCGAGAAGAGGGAAACCGAAAATCCGACGCGAAAACTTCCTATATAACGAAAATAGGATTTGATTCGAGGGAAGCCTTAGAATTTTCAAGGTTTCAGAGAAGTAAGAGATCTGCCCGGGTGATTAGTGTTTCAGTCCAGATCCTTAAGCAAAAGGTTATTACAATGGGTTTCGCGTTTTAAGATGCTCTAAAGGGTTCCCCGCTCAGCATGGTTTGAATGTACAGTAGCTCTCCACTTGAATATCAGTGATCGTCTAGTGCCACGCAAATCCCGCTAATAGCTGTAGGCTGTTAATCCACGGATCGAGAACTGAGAAACCAACAAAAAAATCTCAACAGCGAAACAAAAGTCCCAGAGTATGTACCGGTGTAGTCCCAGAGTCTCCAGGAGAAGAGTTGTATCACGATTAGCACGCTAACAGTCGTGAAAAATTCCAAGACGTACGTGTCTGCCAAGAATACGGGAACGAGATATAATAATAACTGCCAGGAGAGGTAGTCGGCGCTTTGCCTCCGATCGCACACACCACGCGCCGGCCGGCCCTAGGGAAGCAGATCGATGGAGTCGCTGACGGACGACGTCGTCCTGGAGATCCTGGTGCGCGTCACGGGTATCCCGGACCTCTTCCGCTGCGCCGCGACGTGCACGCGATGGCGCCTCCTCATAGCCGACGACTCTTTCCTCCGCCTTCGCTGGCCCAATGGTGCGCGCCATCGGTCCTCCCTCCTCGGCTTCTTCCCCTGGCAGCAGCCCCGTGAAGAAGAAGGAACGGCAACATGGACCATCCCCGCGCCCATGCTGCCCTTCACCGCTACACCATGGTCACCCTTCGGCCACCGCTGCATCATCCCGAACATCCCCGAGCCTCCCGGATATGAGGCATGGCTGCTCACCTCGCGTTGCGGCCATCTTCTCGTGTGCTTCATCCCACACGAAAGCCCCCGGCTCGAGAGATCAGTAAAACTGGCAGTATGTGATCCGTTCGCCGGAAAAACCCATGCACTGCCCCCGTTAAAGGCCGATGGGCGGTTGTTCAGATTCCAGGGATTTACCATCCTAACTCGTGCGGATTGTTGCTCAAACGAACAGCGATGGCCAGCGGCGCCGTCAGTCTGCCGCGCGGCCTTCTTCAAGGTGCTGATTGTCAGCTACGCCGAGGAAGGGTACAATCTCCACGCCTTCACATTTGGTGATTCGAGCTGGAGCACGCCGATCAAGTTCTATGACCCTTTGGAGCACGGTGAAATTTTGGAGGCCCTGCAAGACAATGCCGTTGTGTGCCAGGGCACGGCACACTGGCTCTTCAAGGACAGATCGAGCCATTACACACTCAATGTGAGCACTGACGACACTACTCACATCTTCTTAACCAAGCTCCCAATTGCACCAGACCAGCCTGGCTTCGATTTCTACAGTGTACCAGTGCTTAGCGTCACAGACCAAGGGACGTTATCGGTGCTTCGTTTATACAGAAAATGCACCGGAGTAGAGATATGGACACGTCAAGGTGGCAACCAGAATGGAGATGCCACGTGTTGGCACCTCACTAAGATGATCCGGCTACAACAACCAGAATGGAGTAGAGATATGGACCATACTCTCACTGACGTCCTCGGTAGCGACTCCATCGATCCGCTTCCCTACGGCCGGCTCGTGTTGTGCAACAGTGCAATCGGAGGCAAGGCGCCGACTGGAGACTTGGAGTACTATATAGCTCTCCGGGCAGTTCTTATCTCGCTCCCGTATTCTTTGGCAGACTGTTAGCGTCCTGGTCGCGGTACAACCCTTCTTCCGGAGACTAGATTAACAGCGTACATCAATTGCCGGTACTTTCTGTGGCACTACGATCACTGCTGTCCAAGTGGAAGCTACATACTCTCTCGGTCCACGAATTAAGCACTTCCAGATTTTGTCTCAAGTCAAAAATTTAAATTTCTGACTAATTTTGTAGAGAAGAGCAATAACATTCATGACATCAAATTACTAATTTAGTGTCATAAATGCTACTGTTATTTCCTATAAAGTTGGTCAAAATTTTAAAACTTTGACTTACAAAAGAAAAAGTAGAAATAGACTTGTTCGTGGTCTGATCATGACAAACAAGAACCATCACAGGTCCACGATTATTTTTTCAAACAGTCATGTGATCCATCATGGATGGGCTTCCGCGACAATTTTTGTACTTTCCCTGATGGATTAACCCACTTGTAGTGTATCCTCGCCTTCCTCCTGCTCCATCAATGGCCTTTCCTCGAGAAAATTGCAAGAAACCACCACATTTGGGGCTAGGGTTTCAAAAAACCACCATGTTGCAGTTTTTTTTCAAAAAGCCACCGGTATTCAGGAACGTTTGGGGCTAGGTTTTCAAGAAACCACCACATTTGGGGCTAGGTTTTCGAAAAATTGCAACGTTGTTACCCCAATACCGGTGGCTTTTTGAAAAAAAACTGCAACATGGTGGTTTTTTGAAACCCTATCCCCAAATGTGGTGGCTTTTTGCAATTTTCTCTCCCTCCTCTTGCTTAACTTCCTCGCATGTCGTTCGGCTAGCCCAGCGGCACCAAGCGGGCAAGGAATCTGACGAAGGTCGTGAAGGCGCTCGAAGAGGCGGCGGCCACAAAGAAGCAAAGGAAGGTGGCAGCGAGGGCTCTCCCTCGTCCGGCGGCTCGTACCCCATCGCCGACCAACCCCACGCCTCGCCGTCCGGCTTGTTTGGCTGCCGTAGCAGGGAACGATCACGGTGACCACCAAGTGCTCGAGATATGGCCGAGAGGTACGAATTTAACCACGGTTGGAACAAATCAAACCAAGGATCGGTTTTTGGGGAGGATTGAGGAGTACTATGTCTTACCGTGTAGGTCCGTTCCAACCGCACTCAAGGCTCTCTTGGTCACTGTTGTGGCACAATCGAAGAGCAATCCAACCAGTGGTCCGGTTGTGTTGATCAACTGAACCTTGCATCACCGAGCGGGGTACCTAATAGAGTACGGGCCTATTATCAAAGAGCTCTACAAGCAACGCAACAAGAAGAGCGACATCAAAGACTTTGCATTGCACCATTGCTACAAGGAATTGGTGGGGGAGGAAACATGGACTCCTAGGAACTACGAGAACATGCCCAAGAGAGCTCGGATAGCGTTGCACAAGAGGCTGATGACGATGATGATGAAGTAGCTCACAAGAGGCCGGATGGGCAAGAAAATATAGGGTCGCAGATCGTGATATCATGTTCATGGACCCAAACAAGATGGATGACATGGCAAGGAGGTACTGTGAGCTCACTCGTGGTGAGATCATGGCCAAAGCCGAGGGCTCTCATGGAGGTGGCGACCTTGGGGGTGATCAAGGAGGGTGCTGATCATGATTTCACTCGTATTTGAGTTTGTTTAGTTCATTCGGTAGAGAGTTGGTCCACAACATAAGACATGGTATGGTGTGGTTATTTTGGATCAAACTTGATGGATGATGTTGGCTTTTGGATGAAGTCTATGCATGTTTTATTTGAATTATTCGATCCGATGAACTATATCTATGACTAGTAGTTGCGTCGTATGTTGGATTTGACTCATTCAAATGATTCACACAAAGCTTTGCGATTGTTTAAAGGTATGTGATACGGTTATAATAGTTTGGGCAATTTTTGTTAGAAGTTAAATATAGGGGTTCGGTTAGGAACCGCAAACTTTTAACCCCTCAAAATATAAGGAGTTAAATATAAGGAGGCATATAAGGGACTAAACTTTAGGGATCGGCTAGAGATGCCCTAAGGTGCAAAATGTTCACTAGCCGTGCTGAAGTACTAAGACGTAGAACGAAGTGTGGCGAGAACAGAGACGTTACTTCCGAAAAAAAAGGAACAAAGTGTGGTGGTACGTTCATGACCACTCCCTCGTAGGCATGTGCTATTTTATGGCTGCTGGCCTAACATAATTCCACCAAACATTAAGCTTGATAACATCAATCCAGGCTTGAGGTTTGGCTTGTTAAGGCCTCCAGATTGAATTTTTTGACAGCCCTGCCTAAAATACTTACTTCTCAAAACAAAATACACACATGATTGTCAACTTCTTAGTCAACTATTAAGATAACATCAGGGGTCAAAATTTTCTAAGTTTGACATCTCCAAAACATCAGTTTGGACAATGTTTCACGTGTCACAGAACGAGGGTTTCGTTTTCTGCGCTTCCGCAAAAGAAAAAGAAAATATAGCCTGTAGCATCTAATCTAAGTCATCTTCCTCGAAGCACCAATTATCCACACTGCTTCCTTTTATGGGCCTGCAGAGTCAAACAAGGTATATGTAAGTTTCAACGATTCGACACATTGTCCAATGCACATTACAAAATTATTATGTGTATCGCAATACATATGAAACTACATATTAAAATAAACTAGACAGAGTTCCAAAACAGATTTCTTTGTTCGTTAACCACGAAACATGTGAATATGTATTTCACAAATACAGTGAAAACTCAAGAATCAAATCGGTTGCAACAATAAGTCGTGTTCGAATCAGTACCTTTTCAAGTTTCTGGAAGACCGATGCTTCCATATCACTGAATCCAGTTCCATCAATGTGGCTTGCCCTCGGTTCAGATGTTGGAGTTGCGAACGCTGGTGACCCACCGGATTTTTCAACGGGGGCAACCATTAATGGGACTGGGAAGACGTTGTACACAGAATGGTTCTTCAGTGCGGATCGCTGTTAAAATATCAACAAGTACCGGTTAGCTGCATAACTAAAATATATGATCAAATTTGAGACAAAAAACAATACAGCTTGGTAAAGTTCCACAACATGGACAAGAATGACATCGATATTGAAGCATTAATAGAGTAGGCAAGCAAAATGTCATCTGCGATTAATTATTGAACATAGGCATGCGGACTTAGTAAAAAAATCTTAAGAACACCTAACTTCCTGCAGATTAAAGCGCTCATTATCCTGTGCTGGTTCAGAATCTACCATGTTGAGTACAAATTTCTTATGGACTGTCATCTTGCTGCGAATTAAAACAAACTCATTCTCCTGTGCTAGTTCAGCATCTAAGATTTTGAGTACAAATTTCGTATGGACACCTATCTTGCTGTGGGTTAAAATGAAATCATTTTCCTGTGTCAGTTCAAGATCTATAATTTTGTTCCCCGGGACTTTTAGTTAAGCCGAAAAAAAAACTCCAAGACAGAAAAGAAGAGATAAATGAGACTTACTGCCGCCTCTTTGGAAGCCATCACAACAAGTGCTGAACCCTTCCCCTTTGATTTGCTGGCCATTATCACAATATCTTCAACCTCGCCCAATTGACTAAAGATCTCATCCAGCTTTGCAGCAGTATAGTAATCTGCACCCCCTTTCCATGAAACCTTCAAGACCTTCCCCTTGTCAGTTTGTGGTCCGTTATCTGGGGTTGCCTGAAAAGGAATTTACCAAGTTGTGGTCAGGACCAACACAAAATTTCATGCAATACAAATGGGCACATATCTTGCGTAATCCTAAATTTTACTTTGACAGAAATCCTAAATTCACAACAACAAAAAATCATCATGCGATAATTATATGATGTGTGCAATGAAGATGTTTAATGCTGAATAATCTACACATAATCAAATTGCTACTTTGGATGATGAAATACTTTTGCTTGTCCTGGTTGTATGTTAATCCACAATTTGTATGCTATACTCTGTAAGGCTAACGTAGTAGAGCAAAACCTATCCCTCTCTGATCCAACATCACTCTTCAGAAAATGTTCAGGAGTAAGCCAGTTAAGGTGCATCATGTTGTCTTTTAGGTCTAGACTATAGGCTACAAAAAATCTCCAACATTCGAAGAAGAAAAAAACGAATTGACAAGATTCAAGGGCTTACCCAGGTGGAAGAAGAGGCTGCGGCGATGGAGTTTCTCCTGGTGGCGAAAAACTCCTCCAGCTCGCGCTTAAGGTCGGCAGCCCTCCGCTCATCCTCCCGCCTGGCCAGCTCCGCGGGGTCGAGGGCCGGTCCGCCACGGACAGCAAAGGCGCGCTCGCGCTCCTCGAGGTCCGACACGGCCTTGCGCCGCTTGACCCCGGTGGCCGCGGCGCGGGCGGCGGTGTGGGCGGCGGCCTGGCGGCGGGCGCGGAGGCGGGCGTCGAACTCGCGGCGGAGGGACTCGTCGCGGAGGAGGTTGTAGGAGCTGCGGAGGGCCTGGAAATCCGCTTTGGCGCCGGGATCGTCTCGGCGCTTGTCCGGGTGCCGCAGCAGCGCCTGCGCCCGGTAGGCCTTGTGGATCTGCTCGACGCTCAGCGCCTCGCCCTGCTCGCCGGAAGGCAGCCGGAGCACCTCGTAGTGGTCGACGTCGTGCTGCGCCGTCGCCGCCATGAGGGGAAGGAGGACCGGTCCCGGTTCGGCGAGGGTTCTCCGACGGTGCCGTCGAGTCGCAGGACAGAGAGGAGAGAGGAGGGTGAACCCTAAATTGAGGGCCTCGCTCGCTGGGTCGAACTCGAACTCGAATTCCCAAAGAACCGAATAACCGAACCGGGCCTGGTCGCTTGCCTACCAAGGCGGTTGAGGCTAATTTTTTTTTAATAACTAGTAAGCTGGCACGTGCACGCACGTCTCAGTTAATCCAATATTCTGAAGTAGTATGATGAATTATCCTCGAATTTACAAAAACACGTCATCCCAAGCATCATCCTGCAAGATCACTCATACATGTAATACCTAAAATTCATATGAAATCATAGATCATTTCCGTGTATTTCATACAAAAGAGAATTATTATTACAGTTCATGCAGATAAGAGTGCAAGGAAGAGAGGGTGGTACAGAACATGTTCTTGAGGAGAACCATTAAAAATACACAATAATAATCTCTAGCTGACGCACAAAACCGAACAGAGCACTGTTAGTGCATTTGAAGTAAACACAAAGAAAAACAGTAGTAGATCAACATATCATGAGATTACAAGGCAAAAAAGGCTACCTGATCACGGAGCTGATTTTGGAATTCAGCACGGTTAGTGCACATGTCCTGGATTCTAAATCTTACTTAGCTAGTTATAATTAGCAGATATACATACTGTATTATATTTGTGTGTGTACGCTAGCTACTAATCAATAAATTGCCAAGAAACTCATCTTCGTATGCAAGAATTAGTCAAGGCAGACCTGCTCGGGGTGCCTCGTGCCGCCGGCTGAGAAGACAGAGAGGATGGGAATAAATGCCGTGTGCATCCACTTTCACGTGACTGAGATTATGATCAAATGTAATGGATTGCAGCATCGTTTGATTTCACTTTTAATCTTCAACATCGTCGGATCGAAGGAATTAGCTGACCTGCTTTTCTCGATCGGCTCCAGATCGTAGTGCACGCTGCTGACTTCGGGTCTGCTCGTCATCGCTCCTGAGTCTACATCGCCGGCGATGACCCTCCCGGTCGCCGTCTGTCGTCCTACTCGACCGCGACCGACCGACCGCCTATTTGGCTCGTCCCTAGTCTCGGCAATTGCTCTTCAGGCAGCCAAATTGATCTGCCACGGATGTTGGGATTTCATACGCAGCTAACCATCGTCGCCTCTACCCCCGCCGCCCGGTGTCTCTGTTTGCCTCGCCGAGAGCTGTCTCGTGCTCGAGTCTGGAGACCTAGGATGGCCGTGGCTGATTCTTTTGGACGGTGGCAATCCTTGTATTTTTGGCCGATCGTGGCGATCGTGGACGATCGAAACTCTTTCTTGTCTTTATTCTTGTCCTCTTGTACGAATCCGATTGAACGAATCAATACTCGACATCGGGACAATCTAGATCGTTGATTGAAAATTGAACGGACAAGATTTAAAGTGTTTGCTACTCGACATCGGGACAATCTAGATCGTCGATTGAAAATTGAACGGACAAGATTTAAAGTATCCCAACATGTTTGCTCTTTTAATAGTAGTATAGATACATTTTTTTAATCAAATTCAAAAAATATTACGCAAATCGACGAAATGGCAAAAATAATACGGCCTCAGCCTGGGCTAAGCCGACAGGGCCCTGTCGGCCTGGGCTGGGCCGATTAGCCCTTATCGGCCTTGGCTAAGCCGACCAGGTGGAAGGGCGGGCCAGGCCTGCGGCCGACAGCGTGCGTGGCCACAAGTCGGCCACGTCGACGCCGACAGGCCTTTCGGCTTAGGCGAGGCCGACTAGTCGCAGGACAAAACGCCACGGGCTTTCTTCTTCCTCCTCGCGTCCTCTCTCTCCTGTTCTTCTCCAAAACGAAAAGCTCCTGCGATTTACTTCCTCCCAGCGTGATTTGTCCAACCAGCCATCAAATCTGTAGCCTAGAGATGTTAGAGAGTTAAGGCAACTCGGATCTACAAATGGGTTAGGTTTTGGTGTGATTCCGTGGTGTTTGGTTGGAGCAATGGTGGAGTTTGGGTGGAGGTTCGTGGGGTGAGCAAGGCGTGGTGGTGGTGCTGCGGTGGTGCATCTGCTGCTCCGGCCGTGGTGGTGGTGGTGGTACTCCGTTGAATCGGCACGCTTCAAGGGTATGATTATTTTGGCTAATTAGGGTTTACAGTAATTACGCATGCATTATTGTTAAATATATAGTTGTTCCGGTAGTAATTAAGTATATAGTTGTTCCGGTTATAACAGTAATTTGGTGTCACATTTTTAGGTTGTCGAGATGAGTAATTTAGTGAAATGTTTGTTTTACTACGGTCCTGGCACAGTTGTAGTAAATGAGTTGGGAGCTGATTTGGGTCAGTTTCGATGGTCAGAGTTGGAACTGAGCGACCCACAAACATGGTCAATAAGTCAGCTGAAAGATTGGTTGGCAGCATGTTTAGGGCTTAATCCTGAAACAGACACCGTCGGTGTGCATGCACTGTGGACGAAGTCAAGGTCACCGGTGTTTTTTTATTTGAGGCCGATAGATCGGACCTCTCAGATGGTGCGATGGTTGCAAGGCTGCGAAAGCAGGGGATGTACCCCTATCGCGTTACTGATACCTGTCGCGAAGGAGGTGATTCCGCCTGAAGGCGAGGGAGGTCACGATCCTGGACAGAGTAGTCAGGAGATGCATTTATCTGGTCATGATTATAATCAGGAAGATGTTGGAGGTGGTGGTTATGAATCTGGCCAAAACAGTGAGGCAGAAGTAGCAGATGATGAGGGTGTTGAGGCAGATGCGGATGAGGAATTCCAACAAATGATGGAAGAGGAAGATGAAGATGGTGATAGTGCTTATGGTGATGATTCCGACGAGTCGGATGACGAACATGTCGTGCCCAATCCTGCGTCATGGAGTCATGACTTCACTTCGTCAATGACAGTGAACGATGGTCATGATTCTGCCTGGGAATACCATCAGAACCAGGTTGCTGTGGGTGCTCTATATCCCGACAAGCAACATTTGCAAGACGCAATCATTAAGTGGGCAATGTCGACATGCAAGACATTCAAAACCAAGGTGTCAAGTAAAAAATATCTGACAATGGAATGTGAGGTTGCAGGCTGTCCTGGAAGGGTGCACGGTTATCGTCCTCAGTTCGCCATAAACTGGAAAGTGAGCGACGTAGTACAGCACACATGTAGAATTGACTGTATTCCTCAAGATCATCGTAACATTTCGTCGACGCTTATAGCTCGGTTGCTGTACTCAGAAATAGTACAGGGCAAAGCTATGGAAGCGAAGGCTATTCAGCATAAGGTGTTCACCAGGTTCAAGTACAAAATATCTTATGGCAAAGCTTGGAGGGCTAAGCAGATGGCACTTGAGAACAGATTCGGATCGTTTCTGGACTCATATGACTCAGTTGTTCGGCTCCTCCACACATTGCAGGCCCGTAATCCAGGCACATATGTTGACATCAAACACTTTTGGATGGCAGAGTTTCCAAACGTAAAGGTGTTGCATCGTTTGTTCTTCTCTTTCGGTGTATGCATAGAAGCTTTCACTCACTGTCGACCAGTGATCTGTGTTGATGGTACTTTTCTTACTGGCAAGTATAGGGGACAGATCTTGACCGCCATTGGTCAGGACGGCAACAATCAGATCGTGCCACTTGCATTTGCTTTTGTGGAGAGCGAGAACACTGAAAGTTGGACTTGGTTCTTCAGGCAGCTTAAAATAGCAGTAGTGAAAGATAAGCCGAACGTGTGCATCCTTCATGACCGCCATGCTGGTATACTGAACGCCGTGAAGGCACTCACAAACCCTGTGGCTGCGGAAGAAACGCCATGGCTAGACCTGCAGAGTCGTTGGTGCATGCGCCATTTGGGGGCCAATTTTTTCTCACAGTTCCGAGATAAGGCTTTGATGAATCTATTCAAAAAACTATGCAAGCAGAACCAATTCTGGAAATACACTTTCATACGTGGTAAGCTTGATGAGTTTACTAACCGGCATGTTAGGCAGAGGAGAGCTGCACGAAATGTTGCAGTAGCAGCACATGTGCAACTTGTGGCGCAACAGCTAGCAACCGGACCTCCACCCGCTGAGGATGTACCTGTTGGGCTTTGTGACTTGCCAGGATTTGATCCGCCTGGTGTTAGGAGAAAGACTGGGAGGTTGATTAAAAACTTTCAGCAGTGGATAGAGCACGAGCCTCTTGAGAGGTGGTCTTTGCTGCACGACACTTATGGAGCCAGGTACGGTGTTATGACTACCAACCTGGCTGAAACTTACAACTTTGTTCTGAGAGGAAATAGGGCCTTGCCACTTACAGCCATTGTGGAGGGTATTTTTGAGGGCACAGTCAAGTATTTCAGAGAAAGACGCCAGAAAGCTCACTTGCATATCGTAAACAACCCGAACACACCTTACTGTGAGAAGATTATGGAGTACATGGATAGGAAGATGGCAAAAGCTCGGAATCACACTGTGCAGGCCATAGGAAATCAAGAAAGAAGGTTCGAGGTACGCTTACCTTATGACAAGGTTTGGTTGCGGAAATCAGCTCAGAACGCATGAGGTGAGAATTGGAAATGAAGCCCGACCAACATGTGAGTGCACATGCAATAAACCAAAATTGTTTCATCTGCCCTGCTCCCATGTATTGGCTGCTTGTGGGCAACTCGGGCTGTCAGCCATCTCGTTCGTATCACCATATTTTTTGAACGAGTATGTTCTTAATACCTGGACTGGTGAAATGGTGGGATTTCGAGCTGTGGGTAATTTTAACACGGTTGACCCTACTGAAAGGCAGTACATCCCCGACCCAAGGCTACTGCGTCCTGGTAGAGGTAGACGACCGTGCAAGCGTATCCGAAATGGTATGGATGAATCTGAACCCGGAGGCCGACAATACAATGTTTTCTGTGCAGTGATTTTGGTCACAGGGGCACTGCTTGTACAAAATTCCCATTTATCGAAACTCAATACATGTATGAATTACTAAATTGTCTAACACTGAGTACAACTGTAGCCCCACAAGAAAGGGAACTAATAGAAGCGCGCTATCGTGGATGCGGAGGGTTGGCGCCTACGTTGCAGAGTGGGAAACTGCGACGACACGAGTCTGGCAGGAGAATCTCAGGTTTGATATTGAACTATTCAATTCCTATTTGCAAATTTACATGCTCTCGACCCGGTTACGCATTACGTATCACGAGCACCCCGAGCTTACACAGACTCCCACTACGTGGGATATGTATCCGAGCCGGTCTACTGCAGGCTCCAGACAGTACGCAGTAAGAGAGCAGTTCATTCTTACAAATATCTCTAAAATTATGTACAACTTACTGATAACCATGCAAATTACAGGCTGAATTGACATACCAGCTACAGATGGGTGTGTCCGCTTACGACCGTTCCCTATCGTCCGGCCCTCTATTGGACCGCCCGCAGCAGCAGTCCTGGGTGCAGCGCTTAGAGGAGAAGTTGCGACGTATCTACCAGGCTATCACGTGCACACGTACGTCGGACGTCGATCACCGCCAAGCACCACAACGCCCACCGCGTCATCTCCCGCAACAGGAGCAGCCACAGCCGCAGGTCACGCCCCAGGATCGACACAGTCCGCGACCTCGTATGACGTCGCACCCGTCGCCCAGGGCACCCTCTCCTGACCAGGCTGGAGGCTCGTCTTGGCATCAGCAGTTCAGTCCCACGACGGGCTACCAGCTTCGACCACCTCCCCAGCCAGAGGGTAAGTACCTTGTAAATTTTTATTCACCACGCTTAATGCTACGTACTTGTTTCTTACAGTTTTATTGCGTCCAGGAGCCTACGGATATCGTACATCCATGTCCGCTCAACAGTCGTCTGGATCCGCATGGGAGAGTGGGCAGGAAAGTGGGAGCATCCCTCAAACTCACACACAGCTGGACCATTGGATGGGTATGTACAACACTCCACCACCACAGCCCACACAGGAGACACAACAGGACCACGACGAGTCCCTGGTTCCTGGACGTGACGTTCGGCCACCGCACAGGTATGGATGGACGCCGCCACCTAACGCACCACCACCGCGTCGTGGTAGACGTCGTGGCTGACACTTCACTCTATTCGTTGAGACTTGTCTATCTATCTATCTATCTACCAGACTTATTTATATCTATGTTGGGACTTGTCTAACTATCTATGTACTAGACTTATTTCGCATTGATATTAGGTGTATGAGACATATCCGTATTTCTATGTATGAGACATATTATTATCTACGCACGAGACATATTATTATTATTATCTATGTATGAGACATATTTATGTTCGTATGTACGACACATATTATTATCTATGTACGAGACATATTATTATCTATGTACGAAACATTCCACATTGCATAAATTAATTTAACATACATCACTACACGTCCACGTTACAACTTCACTAGTTCTAAACACTGCATAGAACAACTACTGGTACAAATATTACATGCAACTCAACGATAACTAATTCGAATCAACGACTTCACTTCCCTCTGCCACGTGCTCGTGTTGGAGGCATGAAGTCGTCATCACTATTTTCATCGACGACAGCCTTGGATGCACCAACACTTTTCAACTTACGTCTAGAGTTGCCTCGTTTAGGAGGCATGAAATCATCATCACTATCATCTTGAGCGGCTTTCTTGGATGATCCACCACTCTTCGCCTTTGATATAGCACTCTTCACTGCTTCAGCGTGAAGGAGATTTCCAGGCCCATCACGACATGCGCCAAAAAGCATTTCCATCCAACCAAAATGAGGGATCTCTTTGTTCACAAACTGTCCATCGGCAGGCCAGTGCTGGACATTCACAAAATCAGGGGAAAAAAGTTAGTACGATAACACTAGATTCTAACATAATATAAATTCGGTACTCAGTTACCTTCACGTGAAATGCATAGGCCTCCGGCGAAAAATGGATTATCTTTGACTTAGGTGTCATAGGCATGTCCCTAAGCCCCGCCTCAATAGCTTTTAGCTCATTAATTCTCTGCCACTTCCACCGCCACCCATCAATTTCATCTGAAATTTCTTCAGGGGTCATCTGGATTTTGTTTTTTTGGCTATAATTTCTCCCACCTCACGAATGTTGCCCCACTCACTAACTAGCTCCCTATAACAGCTCTTGGGCCTACCCTCCCTAATACTACCTTCAGTCCATATTGCGGCGTGATACAAAACACACCACGACCTATGCTCCGAACTAGGACCCGAACTATCAGACATCGTTCCTATCCGACTGAGGAAATAACCACGCACCACACCCCTCCTCCATCACCAAATCTAATGGGGTATATATATAGGCTCACCCAGGAGAAGAAGAGCGGGAGAAAAATGGCGGGAGAAAAAAGGCGGGAGGAAAATGGCGGGAAAAAATGGCGCGAGAACTATGGCGGGAGAATTAGGACGGGAGAAATATGGCGGGAGAAGAAGGGCGGAAAAAATGCCGGGAGCGACAAACGGGAGGGAGAGAATAAGGCGGGAACGGGTGTCGCCGGGAAGGGCTGGCGCGAAAAATGGAGACTAATACGGAAACATGCACTGGTCGGCTGGGCCAAGGCCGACAGGACCTAGTCGGCCCAGCCGTGGCCGACAGGGTCTAATCGGCTTAGCCCTGGCCGATTAGGTCCTCTGACACGCGCAGGCGTCGGCCGACTACCTGATCGGCCCAGCCCAGGCCGACGGGGTCCTTTCGGCTTAGCCCAGGCCGAGGCCGTATTATTTTTGCCATTTCGTAGATTTGCGTAATATTTTTCGAATTTGATTAAAAAAATGTATTATTAAAAAAAATTAGCGGCGGTTGAGGGGTGTGAAACGAAAAAACATTACATTTGTATAATTATTATGGCACAAGTCGTACTGTATATGTTACTGATCAAAGTTAAATCACGCAATACAAAGAAGTCATGTAAATATGGACAAATAAAGCAAATCGATGTGGACCGACATTGTCGAGCTCATAACATGTTACACATGCGGGCTTAGAATTGGATTTATTGTCCATGCAGTTTACCTCAAAGTGTTCCAACAAGCCGATTTTCCAAGTATAAATTTTGTTTCGGTCATGCTAGCAAAATGATGCAAAACCGCTATAAACAATCGTATGAACTTATATTCACGCACATTCTTAGCCCCCGTGTGATTCATCTCCAGAAAATATGTAAAAGTTGCTACTTGTTGCAGGAGGAACATCTAAACTGTGTTACAAGGCAAGATAAAACGAAAGGAAAATGGCAGGGAATAAAGAATGCCAATAGGCTATAAAAAATTCCGTCCACCCGACAAAGGCATTGCTTGCTGCTTCTGTTCTCTCTAAAATCTTCTTCACTAAGCTTCCGTCTTGTTGACCCTGAAGGAGTCCATGACTCTCCTCAGGTCCCCCTCCTCCTCCAAGAGCACCCGCTCCGGCGACTGCAGCCGGAGCGCGTACAGCCGGTTGTTCTCGACGCCGAGGACCGTCAGGTAACGCCGGTCCCACTCCAGCCTCTGCACCCTGTCCGACGGCATCACTGCTAGCTCATTGTTGCTAGCGTAGGACCTTATGTTCACCTGGAAGCACAGCATACCAGTAAATCTTAAAAGTCAAGCGAGCAGGTTTCAGCAAACAATGCGGAAATATCATGAAAACGTACATCTTGATTGGATTATGATATTTGCATCTGACCATTTTGATTTACCTCAACTTCGTAGTAGAGCTTGCCATCATCAGCGACCTTAGACGATGCTGAAAGCACATTCGACTCACGTCGAACGCCTAGCCTGGTCGACATGAACTCTGTTAGGTACTGCTTCAGAACTCCCTCTGCAGCCTTCTCCGGAGGGCCTAGGTCCTCGACGGTTTTGTAATTTGATGACGAAGGGGACGATATATCGACGGACATGTTCACGTCGAGGAGGACCGGGTCTCTGAAGAATATGTCCGCGCCAGCTCCTCGCACCTGGATCCATCCTTTTGGGTACAAGAAGGAGTAGCCATCAAAGGTGTCGATGTACTCCCTGAATGCGCCACCAGTGGTCTCAGCTAAGGCGGTCCGCTTCGGCCCGAAAAGCAGGACTGCTGAAGTGGATAGTAGTGTGGATAGTACATTCCTCCTGGGAACTGCAAAAATCTTTTTAGTTCACTTGTGATTTCAACAATGTAAAAATTTAAGAATTTACTGATATGTAGGTGACCATGCAATTATCAAACGTCTTCCAAGTTATTGCATATTTTCAATGATTTATGCACATGTATATGAGCACAAGAAAGTTCTTGAAATCACAGGTGTCACATTAAGATATGCCAGCTCAGGCGCATTCTAGAAAACAAGGTTCTCAACCCTGGCTGCTACAGATCCTTGTGTACTTTAAAATGGTTCACTAAGTTACTTTTCAGCATTTGGTACATACAGACCAAGAACGTTTTTAACTGCCATTAGCTTCCTGCCAGTGACACGTGAAAGATGGAATCATGTTCTTGGAGTGAATAATGAACTTCAGGTTTTCAATTTTTCTTCTTTGACAGGTAAAACAACATAACGACACAGTGTGTACCATCAAAATAATAAGTGCATCAACTTCGTCTGACGGCCTGACTTTCTACATCAGGACTCGTCTTAAATCTAACCGCCGTTAACTGCTCCCATCAGTCCTCCTAACAACAGTTATGTTGTCTGTATCGTCCATTTGAAAATAAAATCGTTGTATGTATCATGGATTTTCAGTGGTATATGCCTACAAAGTATACGATGATTGAAAACAGGCCTACCAAAGAATTACATTAGCTGAAACTTTTTTAACATAATTTTAACATCAGGGGTGTCTAGAGATTGTCAAAATACAGCTAGCAGAGCGTTGCTCTTGCGCACCGACTTCTCAAACTAGCTACTACTTTGACAAACACTGTACAAATACCAGGATAAGAAGCTGTGTACAATTGGAAGAGAGTAAAAGTGTTGCCATGTGGAATTGGTCATGTGCAATTAAAAGAGTGTGAAAGCATTGCATTATATACTAGCGGGTGCTGCTTTCTATTCAGGACTACCGGCCTACCCGCCCACCACCGCCCTCGCCACACCTACCTACTCTTTCGTACACATGAAGGAATTTTTTGTGCATTTAACATAAGAAAGAATGATATAATTATATCAAACATCACTTAAGTTTTCCATCCCATTGAACGTCGGCAAGCGGTACATGGGGAGAAGGTGCAGAACAATGACATATCCTCAATGGCGGTCTCTGCTCTTTTGGCTAATTACACTGCAGCCTACTCGGTCAAGCCGATTGTGAAGGAGGATGGGTGAAACCTCCAAGCTGTTCAAGAGACTCAATAAAAATCAACGTTCATGCGGGATTTGATGCAGATACTCTCCGAGGCAGTACAGGAGCAATTGCACGAAATGATAAGGGTCAATTCATAGCTGCATGCAATTCGAGGATCGATTATGTGCATGATGTCCTTTCTGCTGAATGCCATGCTCTAAAGCAAGGGTTTTTGCTAGCTGAATATCCTGGCTGGTGGCTGCAATAGGGTGATCTTCAGTTCTGATAATCAAGAGGTGGTCTCGATCATGAAGGACAATGGTAATCTAGCTGCAAATCCTCTTCAAGGAGTTTAACTAAAATAGTCATTTTCTTGTTATGCTACTATTTTTAGCAACTAAAAAAGATATTAGTATATCAAATTCTACAATGCCTTTCCATTTAACCTTCAACATGACTCGCCCGTAGTTCAGATATACTGAAGTTGATTCATAGTTAAGAAAATATATAGTACTATTACATTTTATTTTTAGTATTGGCACCAAGAAGAGCAGAGAAGGGTGTAGAAGACATTCTAATGAAGCATCCAATGCCTAAACTGACCATAACAAAAGAATACCATATGATTGGGCTAATGAAATTGGTCATAATTCTAAGGTGGTTATTTCGTTGAGAGTATTATTGTTTAATCCAGGGATAGATGCATGGACCTGCATCAAAATTCCCGAAGCCTCTTGTTCCCGTACATAAAAATTAGTACACAACTGGTTACAAGCATAGTGCTAGAAACCAAACATAGCATAGACGGAGTCATATATACAATGGGCATTGCATGCCATCTGAGCTATCATATTGGTTGGCACATTATTTGAGTTGAGTTATTACGAAAGATGCACAGCCATACTACACTGCTATGTTTGCAATAACTTATCACATGCGGCTATGCGAGGGTCCAGTTAACCTTGAAGGCAAATTTATGACAAACTGCAGCCATAGATGTCAAGCATTAACTTTGTTTATCATTTTCCATTTGCAAAGAGTACTTACTTCTGATCAGTGTAATGCTTATTTTAGTTTTCTAGACAGAGACTGAGGAGAGACTAAACTAGTTAACTAGTATAAACCCCACGTTAAGCGATGCTGAGAGTGAAATGAGTCGCCTAGCTCAACCTAACTTTAATCTTTCTTCAAAATCTTGGTGAGATGAACCATCTAGCTATTAGCGTTAGGTGATCATACATACCACTATCCACGGAAAATTCTGTTGGTACTCATTAGTCACAGCTCACCAGGCTCATTATGGAAGTCTTTAGTACGGTTGATGTTACATGGAACATACTATGGTTTCATGCTCATATCAGGGAGAATTGATATAAAACACGCCCAGTTTTTCATGCTCATACAATGTTTTTTGTACACATGGATCACACATGCTTTGTCCCTTGTCTTGTAGTCTTTTCAAAATTGATACAACCGTGTATGTTTTACGTAACCATCGAGATTGGATTAACTTCTCATACCTGGTATTTCGCCACATATCTCTGCACATTTCATGATCGCAAACTGATAGTGTCGCGGTCCAGTACGTTTATTTGGCTGGTCATGTTCAGTGGTATTCATGTATGTATATGGTATTTAAACTGATGTGTGGGATAGGATCACCTCGGTCTGGATGTTCATTTCCTCTATTTCGCTGCCTGCATTGATTTTCACTATATTTACCGGCATGCATCGATCAGGCCAATGACAATCAGATTGCCACAAGTTAAGTTGTAGTGACTATCGCAATTCTCGAAGGTCTTTCAAGAAATTGCATATTTGCAATGATTTTTAGTGTACTTTGAAAATTAATGCAGATCGAATCATATCAGCACCAGAAAATTTTCAGATCACAGATGCCCCTGAATTACGAAAAAGGTTCTCGAACATGGCTGTTACTGGTTGGAACAATGGTTACTTGCTTGCTTGTCAGCATTTTAAATATATTGTGACGCCCAGTAAGTGGTGCACCAGAGCGATGTTCTTGGAATGAATCATGAACTTGAGGGTTTACAAACTTTCTTCTTTGACAGGACAATGTGTAACATCAACCTATTCTATGCATCAACTTTGTCTGACCGACATCAGGACTTCTCTGAATTCTATCACCAGTTATATATCCCATTTTATTGGGCTAATGAGTTTGATCGTGATTCTAAGGTGGTTATTCCCTTGAGAGTATATTTAATGTCTTCCGGGGATAGATGCATGGGCCTGTATCAAAATTCCCGATGCCTCCAATTTCAACATATTAAAATTACTACACAACTGGTTGCAAGCGCAGCGCAGTGCTAGAAATCATACAGAGCATAGATGGGCTCATATATACAGTGGACAAGGTATAGATAAACCAGGTATTGCATGCGATCTGAGCTATGATATTGATCTTTTCTTTCATTGAAATGATTTATTACGACAGCTGCACGCACGTACTACACTGCTGCATGCATGTGCAATGGCTTTCCACATGTGACGTTCCAGTTAAGTAACCTTCAATGCAAATTTATGACAAACTGCAGCCATGGATGTCAAGCATAAACTTGGTTTACCATTTCCCATTTTTAAAAGTACCTACTTTTGATTAGAGCAATGCTTATTTTTGTTTTTACGGAGATAAGAGAGACTAAACTAGTAGAAACCCCACGCCAGGCGATGCTGAGAGTGAAATGAGTTTTTTTTTAAACGGGAGAGTGAAATGAGTTGCATCAATTTGGAAGAGTTACTGGAGTAGCTGCCAACCTAACTTTAATCCTTCTTCAAAATCTTGGAGAGTTGAGCTGTCTAGCTACTAGCATTAGGCATCATTTATACCACTATCGACGCAGAAATTCTGTTGGTGCTCATCAGTCACCACTCACCAGGCTCGTTATTGAAGCCTTTAGAGGGGTTGATGTTAGACGAAACACACTATGGTATCGTGCTCACATCAGGGAGAGTTGATGTAAAACGTGCACAGGTTTTTTTTTGTACAACTCATTTTAGGGCAACTTTTAGAACTCATTTCTCCCAAGCATCTGCTTAATTAGAGCTCTGACGATGCCCAGACCAAGGTCGGCATCTTGCCAAACACCTCTAAGGCACCTAATGTATATACTACTCCTTCCGTTTTCAAATATAATATGTTCTAGCAGTTTAAATTGGTTTCGTGCTCATATCAGGGAGAATTGATGTAAAACACGCACAGTTTTTTCATGCTCGTACTATGGTTTGTGTACACATGGATCACACATGCTTCATCCCCTTGACAGACACTCTACAAATATCATGATGAGAAGCCGTAATCAACAGGGGCGGACCAGAAATTGTAAATTTCAGTGGGAATCTCTGGATGGAAACAAACCACATACCTCAAAAGGGACGGGGTGGAAGAGCCAGCAGCAGCAGGAGGAGGAACGCGCGCGATGTCCCGGGCGCGAGGAAGCAGGGGAACGGCGACGCGCGGCGTGAGAGGCGGGAGGTGGGGGCGTGGGAGCTGGACTGAGGCGACTGCGGTGACCCCGAGGCACGGCATGGCGGGCGGCAGCGGTAGAACGGCAGCGATGGTGGCGACGATGCGCTCCTATCTCTTATCTTTGGCGGAGAACACTCACGCACGGGAAATGAAAGAAAGGTTTGGCCCGTAGGTGTGTCTGGGTGGGCCTGTGTATATTCTTGGGCCCTTCTTCGTCAGTTCTTTCGGTAGCACTTCAAACGAAATTCCGTCCCTCAAAAAAAAAAAACTTCAACGAAAATCCGTTCTCAAAAACAAATTTGAAGGAAATTCCGAATTCTCAAAAAACTTCAAGGACATTCCTCCCTTCCTCCGGTTCAAATGGGGTCTTGCAACTTCAGGATCTTTAATTGTCAAATCAATGTATGATTATCTAATGAATGGTCATACCGTTTTTCATAGATACTAATATATTTGGAAGTTAAATGTCCCACTAACCGTAAATATATTATGTGGTTCATATTTAAGAAAGTCGCTAATTAGTGTCGTGCTTAGTAATATGACACTACTTGTTGACGCGGTATGATGTACTTTCCCCAGCGCCTAGTTTGCATCTTTGTTGATCTATTCGCGGCGTAAATCCTAAATGTCATGGAAACAATTTCGCGGTAGATAATTGACAGCCGAGTTACCCATACTGTCATGAGTATACTTTTCATGACACCTTCTCCTCTTGGTCGTCCGTAAGCGTTGTGCAAACTATTTATGTGGCTCGTTGCTATCTAGCTCGTCGGATATAACCGTCACATCGGCCCTATGGTGTCGTAATGTACACAATGAGATTTTTACAAGTTCATATAATTTTCAGTTATGGTGGTGGAGTACCACACATAGAAATAGGCCATTTTGCGCCTACTGGACGATATGGTCGGATGCCCAAAGAACCCTTTTGCGTTCCTCCCTCGTCATCGCTAGCGAGGATTTGCCAATCGTGTTCGATGGCATGTTCAGGATTAAAAAAAAAACTTAACACTTCTCGTGCCTCCGGGGAGGCTGAGTCAGACACTCATGAGCCAACAATTATTGTCTTTGGACCAAGTTACACACACTCGCATGAAACAATTTAGAGTTCGCCCACCAAGTCCATGTGATTGTTAATTTCGCATTGCCCACTTTGCAGCGAGTAGCGTACCATGGTTCAAGGCGTGTGGGCTCCAGGAGAGAGGTAGACGACTGTTATTTTCTGGGTCTAACGAATGATAATCCAACTTATTTAGCAACGTATATCTATCAAGCATACATACACATTAAAAACACTTACAATTTGGTCGTGTAATTTGTCTACAACAAATGGTAGGACCACTGAATGCATATAGAAAATGTGTTGAGACTTCAGAGTTGAGAAAGATTCTGAGCCGAGACCGGAACAAATATATCAGAAAAAAAAAAAAAAGCAAGCCGCCAAACAATGGTCCTCCTTCAAATATGGTGCACGGGACCATGGAGAAATCCCCAAAAGCCAAATGACCAAGACTACTACACACATCAGACAAACTTATAATCTGCTAAGATAAACTTATAATGTCGGGGTTTGAATGTTGCCAAGAGTGGGTTGCATATCTGAAAGAATGGTGCTGCGTCTCGGTGAATGCCTCCATGTCTGAAGAATGTTAAGAATTAGCAATTCATGCTTGAGAAACAAATACGATGCTATTCAAAACTTGCCTCTCCACGTCTGTTTAGACTTGATATAATTACAAGGAGGGGAAATTAATGAGGCAGCACAGGCACACACGTTGCTACCAAGTAACTATGATCGATGCATTTGAAATGAGACTCTAATAAGTCTCATTGTTCTAATCAACCAAGCTTATCCCTGCAGATGATCTGGAGCGCCTTCTCGAGATTTGCCACGACATCCGATATGGCCGGCCGGTTATCCCCGTGCAGCAACAAACAGCTCGCCGCCGTGTTGGCTACGAGCTGCAGGGCCTCGCGCTGGCGCGGAGTTGGCTCCGACGCCGGTCGCCTGTCAAGCACGTGGCCTAGTTTCTTGTCCTGAATGCTCGGTAGCGCCCAGGACACCAATGTCGTCTCGATCATCCTCTGATTCGCGTCCTCCCAGACAGATACAGTCGGCTGGTTCCCCGTCAACACCTCCAGCATCACCACGCCGAGGCTGTACACGTCGCTCGCCGGTTTCACATGGCCTGTGCTGCGGTACTCCGGGTCGGCGTACCCGTATGTGGGGACGACGTCCACGGCCTGGGACTCCACGTCCGGCGCTCGCCAGACCGACGCGCCGAAGCCGGACAGGCGCGGCGCCAAGCTCCGGTCAAGGAGGATGTTGGACGAGGTGACGTTGCAGTGGATGAGCAGCGGCACGGCGCGGCAGTGCAGGTGTTTGATGGCGCACGCCGCGCCCAGCAGCACCTCCACGCGCCTTCTCCAGGACGCCGCCGCCGGGGACACATTATCCAGGTAGTCCCTGAGCGTGCCGTTGTCCATGTGCTCGTAGACGAGCAAGCGCTCTGCCCCCACCGCGCAGGAGCCCAGGAGGCGGACGATGTGCTCGTGGCGGACCGGGTGGAGAATGGCGAGCTCCGTGCCGAACGTGTCCTCCGCGCACCGCAGCCCGTCCTTGAGGCGCTTGACGGCCACCTCGCGCCCGTCGTGGAGCTTGCCCTTGTACACCGTTCCGGAGTCGCCTTCGCCGAGCACGACGGCGAAGTTGCTGGTCGCCGCCGTGACCTCCTTCAGCGTGAACCTCTCGGCTTCCTCCGACCCCGCCTGAGAAACTGCGGGCTGGGAGGGGTGGGCGCGATTCGGAACCGTGACGCTGCCCGTTCCGTCGAGGCGACGGACTAGGCCGATATGGCTGATCACCGGGAAGACCGAGAGGAAGGAGTCGATCCTGCTCTGGACGTTCCTGAACCTCTCGGCCTGCCTGCTGGCCGTGAAGAAGCGGTAGGTCCGGCCTCTCCCCTGGCAGGACAGGACGAGCTCGTGCGCGTCCCTGAGCGCGGCGCCAAGCCCGGCCAGCGGCCGCATCGCCTCCGGATCCTTCACGTGCGGCAGCAGCGCGGCGATCATGTCGACCCGGACGGCTAGGTGCTCGCAGTCCTCCTTGTTCTGGTGCGCCGTAACCGCCGCCTGCTTGATCTTGGAGATGAGCCCACCGGCGTCCACCCCCACCAGCTGCGCCACCGTCGCCGCGCTCTCTAGCCCGCTCCATAGCACATGGCCAGCCATGTCTTTCTGTGTGCTACCCAGAATGAGGATGCTAATCGAAAGGGCTGCGTGGTTTCTACCAAGTATTTAACAAGAATACACCGGACGCGGGAAGAAGACGTAAACCAGAGCGTGGCCGAAGAAACTTCCACGGAGGAGAGCCTAGTTACTATCGAGCATGGCCATCTCTCAAGTGTAAAGTCACACCATGGCCATCTGACTTGGTAGCTATGGCTTCAGTTTTCTTTCTCACAAGTTGGCAAGTTGTAGCACTGTTTATGTTTATATAGATAGAGCCAGCACTGCTAATGTCCGGGGAGTTGAACGTGAAGCGTGATGTGGACAAGCCAGCAAATGTTATTCTGAAAAATACTTTCTTATGAAAATGGCTACTTCATCGTGGAGCCTACACGTCTTGTAGCGACGAAGCAGTCAACATGTCCCATGATTGGGCTACCAAAGTAAGGAATGACGAGTTCTCTATATGTACGTATGACGTGAGATTTAACTGAAGTTTAGCCAATGATGTTCTTGGAGCGCACGGACAGTTATATGACAACTGACAAGTTGCAATCAGTGAACCTATACATATGCAACTTCAACAGATTCTAACATCAAATTGGATTAAATTTACCCACACCCACATCTCTATCACATGCGGACAGATTGTAAAGCTGAACCTTGCCAATGGAAATGAAAACTGCATGCAACTTGGAGGGCACGAAACAGTCCACTGCAAGCCGAGAAAAAAACTAGAAAGGCATACATTTTTTTTATGTCAAAAGAAAAACAAGAAATGCACTATATAAACAAGTTGCGAAACCGCGGACAGCCTAAACAGAAGGAACTGGAGTCGTCCTGGGCAAAACATATACTCCCTCTGTTCCAAATTACTTGACTTGGGTTTGTCCAAATACGGATGTATCTAGACACTAAATAAGTATGGATACATCCGTATTTACACAAACCTAAGTCAAGTAATTTGGAACGGATGGAGTACGACGCAGTGCAAGGGGGAAACTGTTTTCAGAAAATTCTACAACACTCCAATGTGGGACCAAACTTTATCCAAACTAGCAATGTGGGACCAAACTTTAATCCCACTCACATCCATGTGAAGGATGCGCCAAATGAGAATTTCAAAAGTTTAATTAGGTTTTACCGTGTGTCCAAGTACAACATCACCAAATTCTAACAACCACTGCGAAGACAAGCAAAAAAAACAGTCGGACGATGAACCTCGAGACCCGGAGCCTAAAATCCGCGGCAACAGAACAACAAGGCTGCCCGGTGTCCGCCGCGTTGAACACGACGGCAACGCCATGATGGAGAACTTGGTACAGTACGTGTGGGTTTTCCACGAGAGAAGTAGTCATTATCTTAAGAAAGCATTTCAGAACTACAACGAGTGATGCTCTCCACTTAATTTGTTGGCTTGTCCACATCACAGTTCCATGTCAACTCATCGGACATTAGCAGAGCCGGTTCCATCGTAATAGCGAGTGTATAAAAGCTGAGCAAAACGGCGGCCTCTCCGCGCCCCGCGTCACTGTAGCATCTACAGTTCGCACTGTAGAAATCTACAGTGTTCTACAGTGCGCGGTGGGGCCCACATGTCATACTCACAGCGCGCTGTTTTTTTACAAAACAACACAGGGGGGCCCGAAAATTCCATATCCTTCACAGAAAAACCGCCAAGAGGGACTTGGTTGTAATTACGTGAAAACCCGGGATCTTTTCTGTAAAAATGGCACGAAACCCCCCCTCCTCCTCCTCTCTCACGCGCGAGCCGGAGGTGGCCGGCGCCGCCGCCGCACGTCCTCGCCGCTCCGCCGCTCGCCGTCCAGATCGACGACCACTACGAGGTCCGCCGTCGGCTCCCGCACCTCCTCGCCGCATCTCGCGTCCCGGGACGCCGCCTGGGCGCCGTAATCGCTGCGGACTCTCCCGCCGTCCTCCGCCGCCTCCGCCCGCCGCCGCGGCCGCTCCGGCGACCCAAAATGGGCGGCGCCGCCGTCTACAGACTCCCCGCGACGGCGCGCAGCCGATGCGCGCACGCTCGTGTCCCAGGGCGCAGTGACGCGTCGCCGGCGACGCGGTCGCCGCCGCGCCAGTGCTGCCACATCCCGGCCACGGGTGACGTCATGCTGACGGTCCCGTGGGCCTGGGGTGGCTAGCTGGGCCGTTGCTGGGCCGGGCCGGCTGATGTGCGGCTCGCTCGGCCCATTTTTTTCCCCCTCCTTTTTTTTCTACTTTCCTTTTCCCACAAAGAAAAAAAAACTATTACACCTGTTCAAATACAAAAAAAAATACAGATATTTCCCGTATTTCCATCTTCAAACTCATTTCAAAAACAAAAAAATTACTGCTTATTTGAAGTACTTAGTTCGAAGAAAAAAAAAATGAAATGCTACTTACTTCCAAATAATTTGGAATACATCAAAATTCGCGAAAAAAAAAACATTTGAACATTTGAAATTGACCACAAGATAAAATGTACTACTTATTTGCAAAAAAAAAATGAATACTTCTTATTTGCAAACGAATTTAACTACATCAAAATTCACGGAAAGCAGATAAAAAAAAACATTCGAACATCTTTTATTTTATTTTTTTCCCTCCTTTTTTTCCCCTAATTTCCTTTTCCCACCAAGAAAAAAAAACTATTATACCTGTTCAAATACAAAAAAATGGCAGATATTTCCTGTATTTCCGTCTTCAAACTCATTTCAATAAAACAAAAAAAAAGTTACTTATTTGTAGTACTTAGTTCCAAGAAAAAAAAAATGGAATGCTACTTACTTCCAAAAAATTTGGAATACATCCAAATTCGCGAAAAAATGAAATACATTTGAACATTTAAAATTGCCCACGAGATTAAATGTATTACTTATTTGTAGTACTTATTTGCAGATAAATTGGAATACTACTTACTTCCAAACGAATTGAACTACATCAAAATTCACGGAAAGCAATAAAAAAGAAAACATTTGAACATTTGAAATTGCTCAGAAAAAAAAATCAGAAAGCTCTAAAATATAGGAACATGCTCACAGTTACAAATTCCTAAATATTACGACAAAATATATCACAAACCTCAACAAAAATACATGCAACGCATGATAAAATTCAACTTGCTAAAACAAATTTATAGATCTCTAAAAACACATATACTTCACAAATTTTCTCGCATATTGCACTCTCCATCATTTTTCTATTTCTATTTCCAAATACTTTTGTAATTTCCAGACACAAATTCAAAACACCTAACACCAAATTCAAAGATCTCTAAAAACACATATACTTCTCAAAACACCTAACACCAAATTCAAATATCTCTAAAAACACATATACTTCTCAAATTATCTCGCATATTGCACTCTCTCTCCTTTTTCTTTTTCTGTTTCCAAATACTTCTGCAAAAAAAAAAAAAAAAATAAATAAATAAATCTTACAAAATTCAAATAGTATATAAGATCTCACTAATAAATTAAAATAACCCACAATAATACATGCAAACTACTTATGCTAAAATCTTTTTAAAAAACATTCAAATTTTGTCACCATTTGGAAGTAATTCATATGCATTATTTTCCTAATTTCAATGAAATATTAACACCCACATACAAACATGTTCGAACATTTAAGCTACTAAATAATTGATATTTTACAAAATATAAATTTTTTTTGCTCTACCGGATTACTATCTACTCATAGCAAAATTAAAACCATGTTTACAAATTGTAATTTCGCCAACATTTGAGCGAATTTTCCTAATATTCCACAAAAAATGACAAGAATGCTCCAAAAAAAGAAACGCAACATACTTATAGCAGATTACAAATATATTTCAACATTTCAATTTCACCAACATTTCTGACTTCATACAAAAAAATCACAGAAAAAACTCACAAAATATAACAATAATGCTCACAAAAAATGCTACCTATTCATGACAAAACAAAAACATGTTCCAACATACCAATTTAGCTAACATTTTGGTTAAAAAAATATATATACTGCACACAAAAAAAAACCCAAGGGCGTGCTTAAAGATTGAACATACTCTAAGATATATCAGTTTTTTTTCTTTTCATAAACAATTTAAGGAACTGTTAAACTTCCGATATGTAGGACTACCCTATTTAAGCAGATTAGAAACAAAAAATTGTGGAGGTAAAATTCTTCTTCCAAAAATCAAAACGTTTAAATATAAACAACTTTTGAACACGTACATTTCCAAAAACAAAGTTTCTTCCCCAAATATTCACAAATACGGCAAATATATGAACACTAACACAACAAACTCCCTTCCTCTAATTACGTGGAGTTACATATAATAAATGCTCACATAATGCACTTCCTCTAGCTGTGATCTCAAATTAAACATTTCAATTTGGTAAATATTTGGAAGTAATATGCACTACCTCTAATTATATGAAATTCAATTGAATAAATGTGTGTTTCCCACATATGGACTTCAACTAACTACTGATAAAAAAATAGAAACATTTTCCATCCATTTCGATTTTAGATGTACCAGCATGATCACAAAAAAAAAATGTAAACTATTTAACTCAACATACCAACATTTTCAGATATTTCCAAATGCTTGATATTCCGATGTTCCACATAATACAACACAAATGCTCAAGAGAAGAAAAAAAATAAAAACATATACTCATACCAAATTACAAAAATATTACAACATTTCATTTTGGCCAATACTTCGACACCGTACGAACGAACTTTCCGCAAATGTCCACAAAATGTAACACAAATGCTCAAGAAAAAGAAAAATATACTCATAGCAAATTACAAAAATATTACAACATTTCATTTTGGCCAATACTTCGACACCGTACGAACGAGCTTTCTGCAAATGTAGAATCAAATTCAAATGGATTTTCCTGGTTACACTTAAATATTAACGTCGAAATTCAAATATGTTTGACCATTTCGATCCACTAAATATTTGAATATTATCTACAATATATCCGAAATGCACACAAAAAATGATACCTATTCATGACAAAATAAAAACATGTTCCAACATACTAATTTAGCTAACATTTTTGGCTAACAAGAAATATATATACTGCACACAAAAAAACATCAAGGGCGTGCCGTGACGGCACGCCAAATTCAACTAGTAAACCAAACAGCTTTACTTGGCAAATTGTGAGAAAGATTGCCGATTTTGTTGCAAGCAGAGTAGACAGAGTTCGCAGACACAGCAGGCAGGCATGGCGCTGTTCGTGACCGGGCTAGTGGCCGCCGGCGGGCTCATCTCCAAGATCGCGCAGGCGGCGGATACGGCGCAACACAACAAGAAGGAGTGCCAGCACCTGGCGGCTCGGGCCCACATGATCGCCGAGCTGCTGCCGCACGTGCAGGATCCGGAGGCGATGCGGCCGCTGGCCGGGCTCGGCGACGCGCTCACGGAGGCGCACGAGCTCGTCCTGTCCTGCCAGGGGAAAGGCCGGATGCACCGCTTATTCTCGGCCGGCAGGCAGGCCGACCGGTTCCGGGACGTCCAGGGCAGGATCGACTCCTTCCTCATCCTCTTCCCGGTGATCAGCCACATCGGCCTAGCCCGCCGCTTCGACGGAACGGCCAGCGTCTCTGTTGTTCTGAATCGCGCCAGCTCCTCCCAGTTGCCCGCAGATTCTCAGGAGGAGTCGGAGGGAGCCGAGAGGTTCACGCTGAAGGAGGTCACGGTGGCGACCAGCAACTTCGCCGTCGTGCTCGGCGAAGGCGACTCCGGAACGGTGTACAGGGGCAAGCTCCACGACGGGCGTGAGGTGGCCGTTAAGCGCCTCAGGGACGGGCTGCGGTGCGCGGAGGACACGTTCGGCACGGAGCTCGCCATTCTCCACCCGGTCCGCCACGAGCACATCGTCCGCCTCCTGGGCTCCTGCGCGGAGGGGGCAGAGCGCTTGCTCGTCTACGAGCACATGGACAACGGCACGCTCAGAGACCACCTGGATAATGTGTCTCCGGCGGCGGCGTCCTGGGAAACGCGCGTCGGCGTGCTGCTGGGCGCGGCGCGCGCCATCAAACACCTGCACTGCCGCGCCGTGCCGCTGCTCATCCACTGCAACGTCACCTCGTCCAACATCCTCCTCGACCGGAACTGGACGCCGTGCCTGTCCGGCTTCGGCGCGTCGGTCTGGCGGGCGCCGGACGTGGAGTCCCAGGCCGTGGACCTCGTCCAGACGTACGGGTACGCCGACCCGGAGTACTGCAGCACAGGCCATCTGAAACCGGCGACCGACCGGTACAGCCTCGGCGTGGTGATGCTCGAGGTGTTGACCGGGAAGAAGCCGGCGGCGGTTGTCTGGGACGAGACGGAGAAGATGGAGATCGCCGCGACGTTGGTGTCCTGGGCGCTAACCAACATTCAGGCAGGGCAACTCGGCGACGTGCTTGACAGGCGCCCCGCGTCGGAGCCAGCTCCGCGACAGCGTGAGGCGCTGCAGCTGGTAGCGAGCACGGCGGCGAGCTGCTTGTTGCTGCATGGGGATCGCCGGCCGGCCATATCGGACGTCGTGGCAAATCTCGACAAGGCGCTCAAGCTCATCTGCAGCGATACGCTTAGTCGATTCGGACGATGACTTTGAGTATTTCAGTAGCATCAGAGCAGTACGTGTTCCCTTGTGTCATTGTGTGTGTGATTGTGCTGGCTCATATACCCTCCTTTGTAAATAAATTTTAAGTCTAAACAGACATGGAGGCAAACGTGCATCGTGTTTTCGTATTGTTCTGTTATTATTTCTCAAATAACCATTGATAATTCTTAACGTACTGTCAAACCAAGTACTATCTTATCTCTGTTCTAAACTCTAATGAATAACACGTATAAATTGAGTTGAAAATCAACCTTACTAATTTTGATCTGCTAGCTCTACTGTGCTGCATTCCTTGTGATGGACAAGCGCAGTGGCTTGAGAAGAACACTTCTTACATGGACTTGAATGTACTATACATCTCATCTTTTTTTTTTGGTCAGCTTGCACGTTGATTGATGTCATGACACAACTGCACTTCTCAGATCAACGTGAGCTTCTGTTGGCCAATGTGACGCGGACTGAAGATATGACATCGTGCGGACTGCTTTTCTAGTGGCTGCTGTATGTCTTGGAAATGACGACTGGGCTCATGATTCGTGTGCATAGACGAAATACTGAATTTTGGTTTTTGGGAGGAAATTTTGTGTGACCTTGTAGGAGTTGGGTGATGGATTTGTTGTTGAATTTTGTCCCGGGTGTAAGCAACTCATCTAACATAACCCACATAACCGATGGGACACGGCGCCGGTAGTCGGTCGCACAAAGACAGGGGATCTACCTATAGACACGAGTCCAATACCACTCATGAGATCGCGTAGCCATATCGGTCAAGCCTACCAAACCTCCCTCCACGCATAGCACGGGGAAATCACTTGTATGCCGGCGTGTCCTGAATGTCCGCGGCACGCCTGGATTCACTAAAAGGATGGCTTAAGGCCATTAATATGTTACATGCATGTGTTCTTGCATCAGGCTAACAGCCAGCCCTGCACGGCTGCATTAGTGTGCGATCACACAACAGCTAGCTAGCGCACATCATCGATCATGGTGTTATTGGATCGCACTCGGCCGGCAGAAGGACAAAGATGATGTTCTGCGCGGCTGCGGTTGCGTCGTTCATCTCGTGGGATCGCCGAGTTTTTCGATCTTCTTCGTCTCGGGGATGTTGCCCCACTTCTTGATCTTCTGGTCGTCGTAGCCAATCAGAGCGCAGGATACATCTGACCACGTACTTGACCAGGAGATCGATGCCAGCTTCCGACACGTGGCCACCATTGTCCCACGCCGTGGTCACGCTCTTGAGGACTACAGTGAACCGCTGCGCCTCGCAGAAGGTGAGCACCATGGTCGCCAGCGCCTGGCGCACCGCATCCTCGCTGATGGGCCCTCCCACCCTGTACTGTGCCAGCGTGGACACGGCAGCCTGCGTCGCGCTCCTGCCGACGGCGAAGGTCACCATATTTTTGTAGGTGCCGCCGCCGGTAAGGCCTTTATAGTCGTCGCGGAACCACAGCAATGTCGCGCCCGGAAGCAAGGTGGCCTTTTAAGCGGTGCCAGGCGCCGTCCTGGGCCTTGAATCCGGCGAGGTACATGTTGTCTGCCCTGACCGAGGTTGCAAGTGGCATCCCGCATGAACATGAGTTAGTTGAAAAGGAGCTAAATCTGAGCAGGGTGATTAGAAAACAACCAAGCCTATTTTGACTGGAGGGAGGTATGCATCCCTACCTGAGGGCGAGGGTGGCCGTCATGGCCCCGGCTTTGAGGACGGGGTGGATCCACGTGTCCGGCTGCGTGCTGAGCTTCTGCTTGCCCAGCCGGGAACGCCCCTCGACCCTTCCCGTCGTCGTAGACAGCACTTCACGGTAGAGCACCTGCTTCATGAAACTAGTGTAGCCACTGATCTGGCCCTGGGTTCACGTCGACGACGACCGTCTTTGTGACCTGAGAAACAACACAATCCGGCGGCCGGCGCGCGTAGAGATTTAGTAGGTGCATGATGCGTGTGGTACGGCGAGTAAAAGTACTAGTCGTCTATGCATGCATGAATGATACCACTTTTGTTTTGCGAATTCTGTGAGAGCTTTATTGATTATACGAAGGATTACAATCACCCCGAAGAGTATCCAGCGAAAAAGCCTGGGTTATAGGCAATCCACATGCATGTCCTCCTATCACTACTAGATTGCTTAGCACATAAGTGGACAGCTCTATTAGCATCTCTACACAACTAGCTAAAGCTCTTTTAATCTCCCTCACTTCATGGCGGATTGCCATAATCTCCAACTTATTATTGTTTTCATTATTGCATAAGTCGATCGCCACTTTGGAGTCACTCTCAATGATCACATGTGTATATCCACGCTTCAACGCCAGAGGAGCACCCTCACAAATTGCTCTTGCTTCCATGCACAATTATTTAGCTGCACAGTCGTACCACTTAGCTTGGCCTCTAGTCGTAGCTCCTAAATGATCTCGGACTATCAGCCCAGTAGCTCCATTCATAGCTGGAGTATAAAAGTATTGATTTTGATCACACCCACATCCAGAGGCTTCCAACTTGCCTTCACCTTCAGAGCCTTTGCAGGTTTGTCACGGCCAAGTCGAGAGAGATCCAACGTAGTCTGCATCGCCCACTGAACTCAAGTTGTAGTTGAGCGTCCCCCTTCTCCATGGTTCCGAGTATTGCGCGCATGTCATACTGCCCAGCCACCACATTAAAATCATGCAAACCCCATTGTCCAACAACAGCTTGCACTCAATCATGTCCATAGCTAGCCCATGTGTCCGGATGTAACATTGGTATTTTAACTCCAACTACCTCCCTCAAATCTGTCCAAAACAATTTTGCCCATGTGCACTGGAACAAAGCATGGTGTATGGTCTCCTCTTGCACCCCACATGATTCATAAAATGATATACGTTCTATATGGCGATCCTTTAGCATTGGAATAAACTTGTTAATCACCCTCCACCAAAAGGCTCTTCCATAATTTTTTCCAACACACGCCAGTTGGGAATCATGAACCAGATGGTCGGGTTGCTAACTGTGTATTTGCTAGTAATCGTTAGGCAGATCGAACTGCAAAAATCCCAGATTTCTCCGGTGTCCACGCACAGGTGTCCTCTGAATGCCTTCCTAGAGGTATTTGGTGTATAGCTCTCCTGTCAGTTTCAATGAAACTAGAAGGAGAAGGCGCGCGTTGCCGCGCCCTTTTGTTTTTTTATCATTGTGCATTTTTTATTTTATTTTATTTTCATAGTGCAGCGCATTTCTCGCTTAGTTTCCTTATGTCATGTCAAAACATGGGGTCAGCTTTCTCTTGCCATTCTTATATTTAAAAGAAAAAGAGCGAAGACAATTAGTCTAAATTTATTAACATTTCCACTCATTTCTGCTTACAATATCTCAGCTTCTCAGGTAGCAACCATACTGAGGTTGATTTTCACATACATAAATCAACCCAACAGCAACAAAATCATTTTCACAATCTACTTCTATAATTCACAAGCACCTTCAAATATATATCTAAATTCAATTTATTTCTAATGTGTAATGCATCAAATAATTTTTTAATAAAATGAGACAAACATGAACAAAGAAGAATTTGGAACTTTAGAAAAACTATGATGACATGACAAAGTAAATAGTAGTCGCACTGTCCTACAAAGCTGATAAATATCACAACGAACTGAACATAATTTATGAAACTAACCATATCAAACAAAACTTAGGCAAGATAATGACAAAGCGATGGAATATTGCGTGACCACATGACACTAAAGTGCATTTTCTTCATTTAAATCAAGGAAATAACAGAAGTGTTCATCTAATGCACAACAGTGAGTAATATTGCAATGTGGGATTAATACTACCAATAGCATTATCGGCACCACCTGCATGTGAGGGTTAGCTATAAGCACCGTACCTTTAGCTGATCAATTTTTGGCTTAGATTAGTTGTTATGGTTAGATCTCCTCAATATAATACTCCCTTTGTTTCTAAATGTAAGATGGTTTACCCTTTTTCCAGATTCACATGTATCTAGACACATTATCACTCTCTTTAGTCTGCATCTTAGTTCATGGTTTATTGTGCTTCTCAAATGAAGCAGACCTGTGGAAAAAAAAATGGAAGAAGTAAGCATCACAAAAGTTATGTCTCCCTTGTGTTTCTCTTCCAACTCAAACCACAATAGTTCCATGGTGCCAAGATATCAAAGCCCTGCCCTCCAGTCAAACGCTCCTATTTCCTTCATGCAACAAATGCTAACAATTATCTCCACACATAAAGACTCAAAAATTATAGGCACCATGTTTAAATCAGCCAAATATAATTTTAATACTATAGTGTTGTTAACAGAATAAGATCACATCTTAACATATGTAATACTTGTGGAACTCACAGACCTGACTATAATTACTACACAGTTATCACCAAATTAACTCAATTAATAACATGTAATTTTGTGTTCAAAGCTACCATTTTAGTAAGATCATAATCAACCAGAAATAGAACAAAAGTCTATGAGGCTCTGGACACAACATGCATGTAGGGTAATAGTAATTCTACACAGTTACACACGAAGCCACAAAGCCAAGAAATATCTATGTAACTACTTCAACGTTGTCCCAAATTACTTCTGAGCCATTTTGAGATCAATCATTCACAATGTGTCTATTGAAGCATTATTAAGAAAAATAAGGATATGTAAGCACCTTAGAATAGCCGAAATCACATATCTAGCAGCGAGAAGCAGGACTACGATCCAACAACGTTCTCTAGCTTGAAGGGTGACATACTTGCTTGAATATAAGGATAAAATGGAATTATTCAATATATATTGTAATGTTTGAATGCATAGTAACATTAGGATGAAAGATAGGTTCTGTAATAACCAATACCATTGAATGGTAGTAGCCGGAAGAAATAGCGAGCCTATAGTCTCACCAATGTTTCATGCACCATTATGTGGGTAAGCAGAAGAGATGCACCAGACTGACAGAGTAGATACATACCTAATCTTCAGTGAATCACACATTCGTACATATTCTCCCAAAAATCTCACCACCACATGCATATTCCATGACAATACCAAGATGGGTCAGAGTTAAAATAACCTACAAATACATGACACCTAAGTCATTTTGGATGTTTTATTTATTTATTTATTTCTAATCTGAAGATAGTGATTAGAGACCAGGAGACATGAAGATTTTGGTTTTACCTCCTTAAACCTAATGATGTTGGGATGCAAATGATATATTTTTAATTATCTCACGCTAGAAATTTTCATTATCTTTACAATATAACAAATACGTATATAATAAAACAGGAACCAGCTAGTCACATTCATTGAGAATCTATACACCAAGAAACACTAAGTTATCTTGTACTGAAACCTAAAAAACCAGCAACAAAGGACCTTTATTTGAAGAACATGTAGAATTAAAGGAAACAATCTCACATGAGCTGGTCCCAAAACACGTCATATGTAGGATTTTTCGCAGGCACCTTATCGATTGTCTATCGTTGATGTTGGAGCAGCTAACCTATTGCGTCTCTTGTGGTCATATCCCGACTCGTCCACCACAAAATAGTTGCCCAACATCAGCTCTTGATGCCTCTGATCATGACATCATCTAAAACGTTCATAGGTATAATATCAACCGATATCATTGGAATACGGTTGACTGCTTGATAGAATGGATGAATGCTCTGATGAGCAAAAATAATTCATGACATCATCTAAAACGTTCATAGGTATAATATCAACCGATATCATTGGAGTACAGGTTGACTGCTTGATAGAATGGATGAATGCTCTGATGAGCAAGAATAATTCAGTAACACCAAAGGTCATGTGTACGCAATTTGCTTATGCAAATGAAAAAACGTTGAATACTGAGCATTTTGAATTTATTTACTAAAGCTAAGGAATCAACAAAGGTGCGTTAGATGAGCCTTCACTGCAATACAAGATTCTTTTAAGAATGAGAGGCATGAATGGGTGAGAAAAAAATTAGCACTTCTATCAACTCCGGAACTTGTTACCTCATGTGCCTTTATGCCCTATAAACCAAATGATGGTCCACGCTAGACATTCTCATCTATCTGCACAATGAACAAAAAAGATATATAAAAGCAAGGAACCAGGTAGCCACATTCACCTGAAGAACATGTAGAATAAAAGGAACTGGTCTCACATGAGCTGGTCCCAAAACACATCAGATATAAGAAATTTTTGCAGGTACCTTATGATGAATCAGGTGACAATGTCCTGGAAAGGAATCAGAAAAACAACTATGTGTGAGATTTAGAGGAAGGGATCATACCTTTATAATTCAGTACCAGTTTAAGCATCAGTGTGATGACACATAAATCAAAACCATATCATCAGTCCACGTATGTCCATGATCTCAAACAATAGCATCATGATAACCTGAGTTCACAATGAGCAAGCTTTCAGATATCAGATTGTTGATCATCAGTTCATCACATCGTCATAATGGTAAAAATAGACCGTCAGAAATAAGGTACCCCGAATTAGAAAGTAATGCATCTCCCAAGGCAGTAAAGCAATATGTCCTGCAAATATAACACAACACAGTTATATATTTGTGAGGGGGAGATGAAAAATATTCAAGAAATGATTAACCTGCAGTTAGGACTAACCTTAAATCACTAAACTAAAATGGGAGAAGCAGCGGAAGTGAGTTCAGAGAGGAGGCAACCAAAGGGGAGCCTAAATGACCAAGGGCTGCAGGAAATGCAGCCACGCACCCCGGATCCAGCTCAATCAGAAATCAGACTAACAAAAACAAAATCAAAGCAAAAAAGAGACATGGCACCCAAAACCAATCCAGATCAAAGACAATTCACACGGAAACCAACCCAAATCAGAACGAACCAAAACTGGAAAACAAAAAAGGCATCGGGAGAGAGAAATGTAAAAATTAAGCACTAACGTGAGGAAGACAGTGGAGGAGGAGCAGCGATCCTGGATCTCCCCACGGGCCAGCAACTACGCACACGCAGGACGCGTCCCCCAACCTCGCGACCGAACACCCGCCGGCAAAGACGCAACCCCGGGCGAGCGTACACTCGCTACGATGACGAACCACCCCAATCCCCGCTCCCACCACTAGTACAGAACGACACATCGGAAACGGGCCAAAAACCCCTTCGGCAACGGAGGAAGGGTCCGTGTCCCCGCCTCTGTCACTGATGTGAAGCCTCACAATGGCAACGGAGGAGATAAACCGTTTTTGATGTATTTAACATTAGACACGGAGTTTTGCTAATAACCGTTTCTAATAAGGGTTACAGGAAAACAAAAAAAACACGGTGACGGGCTGTGCCGTCGATGGAGCCCTGCTCCATGCGACTAGACGGCCGCCCGGTCGTCACCGTATTCCTGTATGCCCTGCTTTACAAAAGTTCATCAGTGCGCGTGGCTGGAGCTCTGCTCCTATGTCTTCACGGCCGCTAGATGAACATCTACTGTCTTTCCTGCTGCGCAAAATGTACTGCTCCTGGTGACGGCACCGTGTATGGAGCCCCGCTCCTAGGTCTTCACGGCAGCAGCATCGTCACCAAGCATCCACCAAGCCTTGAAACAACGAATATTCTTTGTTAAAAACAGCAAACAAAGCTAATAAACAGAGCCAATAAGCAGTAAACAAAGCAAACCGAGCTAAATACATAGCTGAAGAGCTAACTAACAGAGCAAACCAAGCTAAATAAGTAGCTAACATAGCAAATACATAGCTGAACAGAGCTAACTAACAGAGCAACCCGAGCTAAATAAGTAGCTAACATAGCAAATACATAGCTGAACAGAGCTAACTAACAGAGCAAAACGAGCTAAATAAGTAGCTAACATAGCAAATACATAGCTAAACAAAGCAAACCGAGCTAAATAAGTAGCTAACATAGCAAATACATAACTGAACAGAGCTAACTAACAGAGCAAACCCGAGCTAAATAATTAGCTAACATAGCAAATACATAGCTAAACAAAGCAAACCGAGCTAAATAAGTAGCTAACATAGCAAATACATAGCTGAACAGAGCTAACTAACAGAGCAAACTGAGCTAAATAAGTAGCTAACATAGCAAATACATAGCTAAACAAAGCAAACCGAGCTAAATAAGTAGCTAACATAGCAAATACATAGCTGAACAGAGCTAACTAATAGAGCAAACTGAGCTAAATAAGTAGCTAACATAGCAAATACATAGCTAAACAAAGCAAACCGAGCTAAATAAGTAGCTAACATAGCAAATACATAGCTGAACAGAGCTAACTAACAGAGCAAACTGAGCTAAATAAGTAGCTAACATAGTAAATACATAGCTAAACAAAACAAACCGAGCTAAATAAGTAGCTAACATAGCAAATACATAGCTGAACAGAGCTAACTAACAGAGCAAACCGAGCTAAATAAGTAGGTAACATAACAAATACATAGCTAAACAAAGCAAACCGAGCTAAATAAGTAGCTAACATAGCAAATACATAGCTGAACAGAGCTAACTAACAGAGCAAACTGAGCTAAATAAGTAGCTAACATAGCAAATACATAGCTAAACAAAGCAAACCGAGCTAAATAAGTAGCTAACATAGCAAATACATATCTGAACAGAGCTAACTAACAGAGCAAACCGAGCTAAATAAGTAGCTAACAGAGTGGTCATTTACCTTAGGCGAGGCGGGGTCGCTTTCCGTCGCGGATTGCGTCCCAGGCGTCGGCGTCGGCGCCGGAGCCACTGCTAGAGGAGACGTCAGAGGAGACCTCATCCTGCTCGAACACCGGAGCGTCCTCCTCCTCCTCCTCATCCTCCTCCTCCTCCGCCGCCGCCACCGCTGCCGCCGCCGCATCTGGCCCAGGGCCCTGGCCAGGGAGAAGAGAGCGGTCTATGGCCGCCCGGAGCCGCGTCTGGAACAACGCCTCCTCGGCGGCTTCTATCGCGTGCTCGGCGGCGGAGATGCGGATAGCTCTCTGCATCGCAGACGCCCGAATGACACCCTCGGCGCGCTCGCGCTCAAAGGAGGCGCGAGAGAGGAGGAGACCGACCTCCAGATCCTCGTCCTCATCGTCCGAGGAGGACGACGAGGACGAGATCCGGGCGTCGGTGGCCGCCGCCGCCGTGGATCCGGATGGGATTTGACGGCTCAGAATGAACTCGCGACCGCAGTCGCCGGGGATCTCGCCCCAGTTGTAGGGGATATCCGGGCTGCGCCTAGGAGGGTGGGAGGAGGAAGATGCTCCATCCTGACTTCCGTCGGCGCCGGAGGGGTTCGCCATTGATGGGTGAAGTAGGAGGAGAGCGTGTGCGGCTAGGGTTAGGAACTGGGGAGAGTGAGACTGAGAGTGAGAGTGAGATAAAGTACTGGAGTGGGAGATATTAATACCAGCACCGTTTAATGTGCCTTCACATGGGAAACGGAGATAGACCGATCTCCGTTTCTGATGTGGAAATATCAGCAACGGAGATATTCTTTCCTCCGTTGCCTATATATGAGCAACGAAGATCTTTTCAGCCTCCGTTACCATTATGTCGGGCCCATCGACGCGCGCACACTCGCGGAAGCGCGCGGAGCTCTTTTTTCCGTCGCCTAACTCTTGCCGTTGCCATAGAGGGGTATCCGATGTGTCGTTCTGTACTAGTGCACCCCGCCTGCTATTCCCCGGCTGATGGAAACCCCAACCAGCCGGCGCAAACAAGAACACACGGCGCCAGACGCAAGAGCGGGTGGCAGCCGAAAACAGTAGGCACGCGGCGCCGCGTCTACGGGCAACGCGTCCGGGAAGAGCATGAATACTGGGAGCCACGGGAGACCAAGATGGCTAGATGGGTGCGGGTGTCGGCAGCCGGCGTCGCTGGCGGCGCCGTCGCTAACCCTACCGAGCGAGCAAGAGGAGAGGAGAGCGAAGAGACAGTTTGAGCGGAGATTGTTCTGGTCGCTGCCATAGGTTGACCCAAACGAACCGACCCAAACAAACCGACTTAGCCTAACAGCGAACAGTCAATCACAAAAACCATTTGGCACTGATTTGTGGGCCCATAACGTGGATGAACCATAGGCCAGGGATTCTAGCCGGATTGTATGTTGTAGAGATTGACCTCCAACTTTTGCCCAGACCAACACATATGGTGCGCATCTATTAGTTAATCCACCATTGTTGCATCAGCCTCCAAACGCTTGCAAATCGGCCGTCCATTCACATTAGATGGTATCCATTCACATTAGATGGTATCCACGGACATTGACCTCCTACCATTTTAATAAGGCCTTGTCGAGGAGAATCTCTCCCATGCATAATAGCTCTCGAAACATGTGAAGAATTCCTTTTCTTTCCCACACCCATAAAATCTTGCTGGCCGACATACTTGTTTGGCGAGCATGGCTTGATTGAAAAGCTGAAAATCTCGGAATCCCATCCCTCTAGCAGACTTTGGAATAGCTATCTCACACCACTTTTTCCAATGAATCTTCCTTTTGGTTCTCATTTCCTCCCCACCAAAATTGTGCTATCACGCTCGTAATCTGCTTACACATTTTCTTAGACAGTTTAAAACAGCTCATCGAGTAGGTCGGGTTAGCTTGGCAGATTGCATTTACGAGCACCTCCCGAGCCACACCATTCATGTTTCTGGCGGCGTAACCATTGACAAACTTTTTAGATTTGGCAACAATATGCTCAAATTGATCATCCGTCGATCGTCCTAGGGAAGTGGAAAATCCCAAGTACTTCTCAACAAGTGCCTCAACATCTATACCAGACTGCTCATGTACCTCACTCCTCATATCATCAGTACAATATTTGCTAAAGAATATTGTTGATTTCTCCCGATTTTCCTTTTGCCCGTAACCAGCTCTGTATGCTTCAAATGTACTCTGGAGCCTATGCTGAGGCTTGTATAAATACCAAGCAATCGTCCGCGAATAAAAGGTGCGAGATCCACAGAGCATGGAATCATGGATCCCCACCTCGCGCTAAATATTGCGGCCCAGAAAATCTCAGCAAGCTACTCAAGCCTTCTACACAAAAAAGGAACAAACAAGGGGATAGAGGGTCCCGTTTCCGAATACCCGTGGTGGGTTTGAACTATTTCGAGAGCTGCCTATTTACTCGGACCGAGAGAGAGATACCGTCTCAACACATCTTATAATCAGATTAATCCACCTGATTTCATATCCCAGCTTGGTCATAATAGCTCTTAAATATATCCAATCGACTCGGTCATACGCCTTTGCCATATCTAGTTTAATCACACAAGCTCCACTCGTGCCCTCCTTCTTCTTCTTCTTCTTCTTCTTCTTCTTCTTCTTCTTCTTCTTCAAGTAGTGAATACTTCCATAGGCCGTAATGATATTATCGGTAATTAATCGACCCGGAACAAATGATACCACTAGGTAGCTAGTATTTACACGTAGAATCCGGGGTCACTAGCGGTAGGCATCACGTCCAACTTCGGGGTCGTCGTGGCCAGGCCGGAGTTGATGAGAAACACAAAGAGTTAGCACACATGTTCATACAATACTAATATCCGCGACGAACGAAGGAAGGGACCAAGAAACACAAGGAACTACACTTACACGACGAGGGCCAGGAGCAACAGGAAACACTAAGAGTTAACACCTGTTCAAGGGGGGCCGTCGCCCCCCCCCCCCCCCCCCCCCCCGCGTCCGAAATTTACTAAAAACGTAGTGCTTTTTAGCCCATTTATGTCCAAAACTAATGGTAATTAACCCATCTGCCCCACCAGTGGCCCAACATCACTCTGAAGCCCATTTCCCCCCTCCCTTCCAGCCCAAGCTTCGCCACTGCTCGGACGTGTGCTGTGTTGCTCTTTGGATTGGACGGTAGGGGCTATTTATACCTAGCCGGTCGGGTGTGTGGTGTTTTGCTAAGTTGGTCGCGTGCAGTAATAGTTGCCTTTCGGCATTGGTAACTATAGATTTCGCATACCACAACCAAGTAGTACTACTACACCTCTGCACTCGCAAGGAAGACGACAGGTCGATGACGAGGACGTGTAACCCCCACTATGCATGTATGCTAGAATTGGTAGTAGGATGCAGTATTCCATCCTCGCAAGCTAGCAGTGCAACTGAGGAAACCACAGCTAGCCAGTGCATCTCCGCAACTGGTAGGGGCGCTTTTGGTAGCCTACAGCAGTACAGGCCATGCCCACCAGCTGCAACCACGCGGCGTGGCTTGCATGCGCTGTTGAGCCAGGTCAGCACGCTCTTTAAAGCAGCATCGGGCCAGGCCGGCAAGGCACGCTCGAATCGAGCGTGCCCGTGGAGCCAGGCCCTGGCGAGCGCACGTTGCAGTTGCACGTGTGGAGAAGGGCGGGAGACGCCCCACTAGCCTACCCAGTGAACTCTCTCTCCTCTCACTCACTCGTGTCACCGCCCAACTGCCCTCTCACGTCCCATCGCTCTGACCAAAGAGACCGAGGATACGGATGGCCGGTGCTCCTCTTCCGCTGCCTCCACCCGCCATAGATCCCGCCGGCGCCAGTCGTCCCTGACCATGACGAGTGCCGCTCGTGTTGTGCACGAGTCGAGGCTTTTGCGGGTCACAGCGCGGCGGCGGCGGACATTGACCCCACCCGTCCTCCTTCTTTGAATTGCCCCTCCCCGGTGGCGCGGTGCACAACCGTCGCCGCTCAGGAGGCAGCGCCATCAAGCTCCACCGCCGGCGCCAGAATCCCGCAGGTGGGGACGTACCTCATGAAGAGGAGGGCGATGCTGGCGACGAAGGCGGCCGCAAGTAACCAGTCTCGGGGCCCGCCTCCTGGATTCCCCCACGTCCGCATTACTCCCCTGCGCCGTTGTCTCCCCTTGGTCTTGGTTCTGGGATATTCCTTGTCACCATCTTCCCTCCGCCTTCACCTTCGTCTTCTTCAACTCCGGCGTATGCAACTCCGGCATAAACAACGGGGCCATCGATAGCGGCATCGCCTATGTCAAGGAAAGAGGAAGGGCAAGGACATTGTACGGTCTCCTTTGGTAAGCATGCATTCCCCCAATCCTTGCTTAGGGTTTTTTCATGATCGAGTAGATCTAGTAATACTTGTTGTTTTTGTCATAGTAGATGATGAAGTAGATGTTTATGTGAAAGTAGATGATGCAGTAGATGTTGCAGTTCTTGTTATTCGAGTTGATGCAGTAGATGTTTCTATGAATGTAGATGTTGAAGTTCTTGTTGTCCATGTTGATGTAGTACATGGTTCTATTCTAGTAGATGATGTAGTACATGCTCTAATCCTTGAATGCTGGAAGTGGCATTGATCCTTGCAAGCTTGCAATGGACAATGGCATTGATCCTTGCAAGCTTGCAATGGACGATGGCATTGATACTTGCAAACATGCTTACAGTCGATGCTTATATGACTAACCTCCCACTCTTTATTTGCAGAGCTAGGAGGCGTTGTGTAAAATGACGCCTACTTCACCTGAAGAACTTCACGACCTCATCTACCACAACACTGCACTTCGAAGGGCAGCTGTGCAAGGGTTGGTGGCTACTGTCGGGGAGATGGAGCACAAGAACCAGGAAGACGAGAAGACTAAAGGCCGTCCTCCACACCTGGGAAATGATCCTCAAGATGTGATACCACGACGCTTCTATGTCGAGCTTAGCTACTCCGACTTGATGGGCCCATTGTCCTTCCTGAAGCACCTCCTGATGAAGAAGTTGAACCTGAAGCCGACCAGGTATAAGCCTCAGCCCAGGGCCTCCTTGCCAATCAGGTGGTCTAAGTGCTGTTTGTATTTCGTGCAGGTTCAGTGTTTCCAGGAGGACCTCGTCATCTTTAATGGTTGGAGGGAGTTTACGAAGGAGAAGAGACTGGTCATGGGGTGACGTCGTGGTGTTCAAGTACAATGATGGGGGCTTTGACATCAAGGTCTTCGAGCACGGAACCTCCATTGAGAAGATGTACGACTGTGAGTACCATCCCAGGGCATGAACTCCAGCAGTTACAGGAAAGAAGAAGCGATTTGTAGGGATGTTGTTTGAACCTCTTATTTTGGGCAAGGGCTGGGGTACACCCATGGCTGTTGGTAACTAATCATGTGGAATGGGATGCACCTGATACGAACCTAAGTAGGCTTAGTATGTTACATTTGTTGTTACTCTATCTAAGTAGCTGTTACTTATGTGCCTATGTTGGATGTTTATCTGTCATGTTGCTATACTTCTACTTGATTGTCTGTGTGCTGGTAACCTCACCAAATTTGAATGTGGTGAGGCTATCTCACTTCTGTGACACACATGGAAACATTGTTGTCAACCAAACATCATGTATTTGCATGTGGAGAGGCAAAAATGAAAAAAAGCAGGCAACCAAATGAGTTGCGGCTGAGTTGCCTGCAGTCAGTGGCGGTCCTGGTCGTCCCTAAGCCTGGGCGCTTGCCCAGGCTTCCAGCCGGTCGCGCAGCTTAATCTGATTATAATTTTGGTTAAAATAGTATTATTAGTCTCTAAATTCACTGTTTTCCCGGGCTTTAAATTGCTCTTAGGTCCGTCACTGCCTGCAGTGCACTGCAGCCCACCAAACGGAGTGCGCAACCAGGCCTAGAGGCTGTATTGCCCAGACCTATCCCGTGGGGGCAGGCCCATGAAGAGACCGAAAATGATGCAGGCTACCAAACGCGCCTAGGCAAACGCAATGCCAGCGCTCGAGATTCATCCATCAGGCGCGAGGCTACCATGACCATAAACGTACGTACGCAGAACCCAAACCAACACGTGCCAGGTCCTGCAGGTCTCCAAAGCAACGCAGGGACGGTCGATAGGGTGCATGACTTTCTCATGGATATATAGAACCTTGGTTAATCCTCCACCACACCTCTCAAGGCAAGTGTACCACTCGACGCTGCCATGTTTGACCAAACCCTACTTACGACGAGCAGAAAGCTTAACCCGGCCTTGCATCGACTAGGACGAGGAATGGCCTTGTCGATGCGCCACACACCGGGCTGGACTAGATCATGGATTGGCGAACAAACGTCAAATCTACCTAGAACCACCGGATCCATCCGCACCGGCCACCATACATAGAGAGATGAACTAGACGAAGGGGACAACACGAAATGACCATGCCACCCTCGTCCGTTGTGCGGGCTTTGTTCATGGGGCTCACCAACGAAGGCGCGGGGAGAGGGGGAGGTAGTTGTACATGCCAGGGTTTCTCCATCAACGCCCCTAAATGCATTATAAAGTGGAAAACTCTAATCTCCAGCCGGCTGTTAGCTACAGCCGGTTCACTTTGCTCGCGATGCAACGCGCCTACCAGCCCCTTGGGCCAGCCCGCGTTTTCCTTTGTGTTGACCACCGCCAATCCATCGGCCCAAGCCCTGTGCATGCTAGCTTCCGTGCGTAGCTAGCTAGCTATATATCCATCCACCTGGTTTTACGTGTGTGTATGTGTGCAAGGCACCCCAGCATCCTTCCAGCTGCTTGCTAGCTAGCGTTGTATTTGTGTGTCAGTGTGCGCCACAGAATCTTGCTCATCCCCGCGGGCCGCCACCTTCCCGGAGACCACCATCGGCGACCTCCGCAGTGGAGTCAAGCGGCGGTCTATGCAGTGGAGACTACTGACCGTTGTCGCCCCGGAATTCCCCTACCGTCCCTGGTCGGGAGCAACGCAGCTCCTCGCCACCAAGGCCTCCCACCGACATCGTCCCAACTGTGTTTCGGGAGGAGCTTTCCTGATACCTCGTCCCTTCTCTGCACCGTCTTCCCGAAGCTCCGTCGGCGAGTTGACAAAGCGCAGCCGGTCCCCATCCCATCCCCGCTTGGATTCCTGTCGGCCAAATTGTCTCGGATTGGGTGGCCGACGAGCTCAAATCAACCACGGTGGCGTTTACATGGTACAAGATGGAAGGTAAACTTGTTTGGGGTTTTGTTGATGTTGCATGTTTTGTGCGATTGTGCTACATAAGTGTATCATTTTTGTTGTGAAATGCGGGTAAAGTGTTACAATGATTTTTGTGCGTATGCGAGAGATTGCTCTAATGTTACATATGTGTTCCCGTAATGTTGGATGAGTTAGAAAGAAAGGTTGGATACATTGGTTTTATTTGCTGCAAACGGCCACACTTTTTTTTTACGTTTTTGCTACATACTTATTTAATTGGTAGTTGTGTTCCATAAGTTGTTCATTTTTGCTACATGTCAGTGTGTAAAATGTTACAACATCTTTTGCTACACATCATGAGTTTATAGTTTTATACAGATTCGGGGGAAATTGCTACACACAATGCTACATCCTCAAAAGAAAATGTTACATTTGGGATTTTTTTTGTTGCACTGATGGGACGCAGCATTTTCTGGAAAAAAAATTGTTCCATGAAATGTGCAAACACGGAGAAAATGTTAAATGAGAACATGCAATTGTAGTCATGAATCCTTGTGATGAGCAAGCATGGAATCATGTTTTCTGTGTGTTGATTAGAACGAGAGAGAAAAAACAGAATAGAAGAGAGCGACCCTATGCATGCAGCACCGTAGAATAGAATAGCAAACGACAGGCTAACAACCAAATATTGGTGGGCGCCACACATGTTAGGAAACATCAATCTGTTTTTCCTGTACCGTGATTCTTGGTACGAACTCACGGAACGAATGGCAAAGGATCTGATGCATGCGGTCGTGGATAGCGCTGTCTCGCATGCGGGCGGTCAGACCGGCTGTAGCTACAGCCGGCTGACGCGTAGCGCTCGCCTTAGTGGTGCTTTGTACTCTTAGTGAATCCAACCATGCATATGAAATAAGTAATGGCCTTAAGGGCGTCTCCAATTAATGTAGACTTAAGCCTTGGTCTTAAGGTGAAAAGTAGTTTTGTGGCCCGGTCTTAAACATTGTAACCATAGGTTAGAAAACTTAAGACCCAGCCATACTGGTATAGCCGAGCCACAAGCCAATTCTATATAATATTTCACTGTTAAACTGCCAAACTTTACACTGTTTGCATGTGGCCGTTGGCCAAAAATAACCGTTCAACAAAAAATATATCATCTGCTCACCTCAAGACATCCATGAAAAAACACTCACGTTTGTGGCCAAAGAGGATAGATCAGCGATGCATGCCATTGTCCGAGGCACCAAGACCATTAGCGGCGACGACTGACAAGCACTGCGTCCAACAAGGTGGAGGAGGACCAGACCATCAGCCACCAGAACAGCCGCCACGCCCAGCAGCCGCCGATGATGCGACCGATACCGACGTTCACGACGGGGCCGTACCCAGTCGCCAGCTTGGAGGCGTACGAACCGGCGGCTTAGGAGAGAAGCTGGGGAGGGGGCAGCCTATCTTTTAAGCCAACAAAAGAACTGGACCTCTAAGCATTGTGTGAGTTTTATTCGCCTATAGCACAAGCGGTGACCCAGCTTATTACCTTGGTGAGATTTAAGCATTGAAGACCGACCCGAAGTTTTGGCTCCCGAGCGCCTCGGCTCTCGCTATTAGAGCCGTGCGTCTATGAGTCGGGATGCGTGCATGGAGACATATTATATTTGCAGTAATTCTGAATATGATTGTAATACGGGATACGAATCAGAATACGGGGTGGTTGGCAGTTGAGGTACTGTAACAAGTTGACTGCTTTTGTGCAAAAAAAAAAAAAACAAGTTGACTGCTGTGCGATCGTCTTGTGCGTGCGCGTGTCCGAATTCCTGACACCGTACTGCAAAACGTATTCAGTTGTCGCATAGGAGAATCAGGCTAGAACTACTCAAACTGTTGTGCCTGTTCTTCCTCCTGGTGGGCGGCGCAGATCTAGTTTCGCCATGGAAGCTGTTCTGATTCCAGGGATGGAGTTCTTCGGTCAGCACCAGATCGATCTGTAAGTACACGAAATTTCGCTTGCGCCTGCCACAGATTTTGTCTCGTATCCTCGTGGGTCGTGTGTCTCCCCCTCGAACTGAATCCGCGGTCGTGTTGGGATTGATTGCAGGATGAACAATGCCGGCTCTGGAACTGAATCGGCTAACTCCGCAGCTGGGCTTGAGCTCGGTGGTTGCTCTCTCGTGCCCGCCGGCGTGTCGCCCCTGACTGAAGCCCGCGCAGAGAACATCGCGCTCTGCGAGTCAGAGAACACTGATTCGACCGTCATTAGCGGGAGGGTGGCGTCTCTGAGCTTGCCAAATGATTCCCCCGAGGCGCGTCAATCATCGCCGCCGACGAGTTCTGCAGCGCCCAATTCCTCACCGCCAACGAGTTCGGCAGCGTCAGGCGGACACAAGAGGTGAGTGAGTTCGTCGATTTGTCGGGTTCAGTTACCTGTTTACTACGCGCCTTGTACTATGTGAGATTAGAATTCTAGATGAACAAAAAGCTGTAGCAATGACAAATACCATGCGTTTGCAACCCAGGAAGGCCATTGATCTATCCACTGGCGATGCTGATGCGGGTGACCGCGATTGTACAAATGTCGATGCCTGTGGTAGAGTGGAAGATAGCATGATCGTAGGGGACAGTTTCTCGCGGTAGAATTCGCAGGCCCAACGTGAGCGCACCGGTGTTCGCTGAAACAAACGATGTTGTGTCGGAAGCAGAAGGAAGTGCGAGAGTGGATAATTCAGAAAGGAAGGTTGCTTGGCAGAAAAGGTCAGTCGAATGAACCAAACTTCTCTGTGCCAAGTGTACTAACTGTTGTTGTATATCAGCGCACAATTGTTGTGTTCTAGATCTTACGAGAGGGGTTGGTTAGTCTAAAGTAATTGCGCTGCTGCTACCTGGGGTTTAGACGTTTATGGTCACATGGATTGAGTCTGGCCGTGTGCGGCGTTTTTCAGTAGGTGGTTGTGGAAGATATGGGTTGACTCTGGTGTTCTGTGCGTCCATGCTCGGTGCTGGGGCTGTGGATCTTGGTGTTGTTTGAGTTTACAGTTTTCCGTGGTTAGTGTGCTTCCTATTGTTGTCTTCAAGGGGGTGGTGTCTTGAATTTGAAGATGGAGTGGCATCCATTTGTCTAAAAAGCTGAGTATGTTTTTTCACCTTTCCACGGATACTGGAGCCTAGGTCGTGTGTGAGGGATTGTTTTATCACATCAGCCTCATGTATCTCGTATATCGTTTGTGTGCAGGTGATGTAAACCAAATAAACATGGAAAATATAATATATTATATCATCTTTGACACAAAACTTGCTGATCCTCTTACATCAAAAAACAACATAGAGAAAAATAAACCATTTTGGGAAATTGGATAAAAAGGGTAGGTGTATGGCCCACCTACTGGGTCATCTGGTTTTGTCTTACAGTGATGCCGATGACTTCCTAATGTCATCTAGGACATTCGAAGGTGTGTCGCACAAATTCCCTTCAAGTTTTAAGACTTCATGCAACAGGAAGGCCGGGTGTACTTCTATGTTTTCCTGCACACATGTTGGAATTTTTGAATTGGGTCAGATATGTGTATCGGCGGCGGTATTGGACTGGCATCCAAAGGTTATATTATGTTCCTATCAGGCAGAAAGATATAAGTTCCCCATACCTTGTTGATTGGTATGATCAGCTTGTCGCCATCATAGTGCCTTGCGAAGAATGTTATGCATAGTCCCGACTCGTTCCTGCCAAAGTAGAACTAAGAGCATCTCCACTCGCGGCGCCCAAACGGCCGCCCAAACGCCTTTGGGGCGTGCCGGACACAAAATCGCCCCCACTTGCGGCGCCCAAACACGAATTCGGTCCGGCACGGCCCAGTTTTGTGTCCGGCACGCCCAGCCCACGCCCTCAACTTGGGGAGGCTTGGGGCGGCCCCGGACGGAAGGAAACGCGACGCCACGTCGGCCTCCGACGCGCGGGCCACGCCTGGCAGTGAGACAAGATCGCAATAAGTGCCGGCTTCCCCCAATTCGTCCACAGAAAACACATTTCCCCGCCATCTCTCCCGCCATCTCTCCCGCCAAAAGAAAAGCCCTCGCGCCGCGCCGGCTCCATGGCGCCGCTGGCACCCAAGGGCAAGGCAGCGAAGGAGACGAAGGCGGCGGGGAAGGCGCTGGGCGTCAAGCGCAAGGCCCCCCCCCCAGGGAGAAGCCGGAGGAGATGAGGCAGGAGGATTGGGACCTCGACGTACTCCGGCGCCGATTGGACACGCAGAGCCGTGCCGGGCGCCGCGTGAAGGAGAATGAGAGGAAAAGGCTCGGCACGGCGGCGCCATTGACGGCAAGGAAGATCGCCGCCATGAACAAGACCGTCGCCGCCTTGAACCAAGCATTCGCCTTGGGAGGGAGCCCGGAGAGCAGCGCCACTCTACGATGCAAGGTTGGTGGCTCGCCGTCGAATTCCTCCTTCTTCGCCGACAGCGCCGCCGCCACGCCTCACACCAGGTTCTCCCCCGAGTACGGCGACAGCCAGCATCACGGCGGCTTCGACCCCAACGTCATTTTCCCTTCTTGTGGCCTGGATCTAAACCACCCCGTCGATCTGAATTCGCCGGCGATGCGGAGAGATCCCGCTGTCCAAACGGCCGCCGGTCGGAGCCTTTCATTCGACGCGGGTGCCTCCCATGTGATCGACGGAATGACTCCCGACGCCCCAGAGCTCATGCAGGTATGAACCCGCGTTTTGTAGCCATGGCATGTACAATAGACGTGTGCATAGGCGAGGTGTGGCTACCGGCCTTGCTCCTTGTGTGTAGGAGACCGCCCATATCATGGACGACATCATCAACGACAACGCCCGGGAGGAGGATGACGACGACGGGTTCGACGAGGATGAGGAGTACTACGAGGACGACGCCGAGGACGGCGACGAGGTCGAGGAGGAGGGGGTGGTGACCAACGCTGTGGTCGGCGAGCAGGCGGCGAAGAAGAAGAAGGGCAGCCGCGGCACAATCTGGACGACCAAGGAAGACGAGTGCATGGTCGAATCATGGAAGGCCATTACTACCGGTGAGATCACCGGCACAAACCAGTCGAGCACCGCCTACTGGTCCCGGATCAAGGACGAGTTCGACGAGCGCCGGTTCACCAAGAACTTCTACAAGGTGAGCATGGTGCGCGGCCAAGGCGCCATCGAGCATAGGTGGCGCATCGTCCAACGCCTCGTCAACAAGTTCCACGGCTGCCACGAGAACATCGTCGACCGGAAGGAGAGCGGGAAGGGCCCGGCGGATCAGGTGACCGCCGGCTTGCGATCCCCTTGTTGTTTTGTTGCTTAAGTACAATTGTGATCGTCGGCTTGCTTAAGTACAATTGTGATCGTCGTCGGCTTGCTTTGATGTAGGTCATCGACGCCCTTGTGTTGTACAAATCCATCAACAAGGAGAAAGACTTCAAATTGATGCATTGCTACAAGCTTCTCCAAAATTGTGAGAAATGGAAGGCACACCGGCGGACTTTGAACAAGAACGGCCGCGCCGAGCTCAACGCCGATCCCCAAAACTCGGAGGGGCGGCCAATCGGGAACAAGAAGGCGAAAGCGGCCTTGGCAGCGGCGGCAAAGACGGACATAGTGCAGTCATCCATCGACAAGGTCCTCGCTGATGTTTGCTCCAACTCGAGCTTGAGGCGCGAGGAGAACAACGCAAGGTGGGCGACCTTGATGCAGAAGGCCGACGTCAAGATCAACCTCGAGCAGAAGAAAGCCGCCGTCAAGAAGAGGAGTCAGGACTTCATGATCTTGACGGCCGACGTCTCCAACTTGGACCCGCTGGCGAGGGCGGCGCACAACATGTATCGCGCCGCGATCCTGCAAGAGCTTGGGCTCGTTCCGCCCGAGAACGGCGCCGAGAACGGCGGCAACCACGGCACCGAGACCGGCCACGGCGCGGACGGCTAGGTCGACGATGACCCCGACATGATCGCCGATGACCCCGACATGACTCAGCCCGGCTATGGCTACGTGCCCCAGCCCGGTGACAACATCTAGATTGGCGACGACGACGGCGGTGGCGACAAGCAGACGCCGGGCAGCCCGGCGTATTTTGGCGGCATATTTTGGCGTAGTGTATTTTGGCGGCACATTCGAATTTGGGCACGATTTGGACGCCGCGAGTGGGGAACGAGGGCGCCCAAATGCGCCAAGTAGTCCGGACGGCGCCCAAAGAGCCTGTCCGGACGGCCTTTGGGCGTCCATTTGGACGTCGCGAGTGGAGATGCTCTAACGTTATAAGAAACACACAATCTGGGGTGTACTTTTCCATCCATGTGCTGGAGAATATGAAACACTCTGGATAATTACTTAGGAAGTTTCTGGCTCATAGTTATGGGGAATCTCCTTGACCAGTCCTTGTTGGAACAATGCCACCGAGAGTAGTGGCGCCGTATGCACACGAATAGAGCTTTGTGAAGTTTCAGGCTCACAACCTCATGGAGTGTTACGCGAGCATTGTTGTATCCGAACTGTCCAGCCATGGGATCAAGAACGTGTATGTCCTTATTAAGCATGTCCCACATGTATAGACATAGTCCATCTTTTAACTGGACGGGGACAAAGGACTGGAAATAATAGCTAGATAAGTTAGGCGATAGTAAGCCGAATATTCAATGGGTGTGACGTGAGGTAGACATCCGCGCTGACCGGAATATTGCACATACCATTCGGCTTGTGGCGAGATTGTATTCCAGTTGTTCCGGATCGAACTGCCTCTGTATTGACTCCATGCCAAGGTAATCGTCGCCAGCGAGAACATTTTTTTTTTTTTTTTGCGAGTGAAAATGCTGCCTTATATTAAGACCAAAGTCCTTACAGAAAGCACCAGAACAAAGATGAAAAATACAAAGAGGTCCTTCTGGAACTCGTCTTCATCGACGGCGAGCAAGATGTGCCGACGGCGCGCCGCCGCTGCACCTCCCTTCAACCTTGGATCAGAGGTGCTCCCCTGCGGACGGGAAGTCGCCGGACCTCGAACTCCGGAGAGCCTCCACCTCGCTCCATCAACTCGAACGCCTTGGCCAAGATCAGCAGCATCATCAACAACAGCACGCAACCAGCTCCGCCGCACGACGGACGCCGGAAGGGGGGAATCTGCATAGCGCCATGACGGGGTCAGTTAGGGGTGTGAAGCTGAAACAAAATAATAAAATCTATTATGCATTCATGTGATGCTAGTGCTATAAAGAGTGACCGCGAAATCTAATTCCATGAAAGTCCTCCAGCTCTTTGTTGGCGCGTCATTGCTGCAGGATCTATCTATCTGCTTGTAACGTCTGAAAATTATACAGCAAGACTCGTGGTCTAGGTCAAATGATCCAACCAGACGTTGCCTTAGGGAGGTGCCTAAAATTTGGATTCTTCTAGGGACATCATGCGCAACCTATGTCCTGCAGGTTGGTAAATTGTCAAAAACTGAAAAGCTTGCGGATATTTAAAGACATAAATCATACACGCGTGCTGAATGGGTGTCATCCATATTTTTGATTTGTGTGTGCTTACCGTGAAACGAGGTCGGTAGGCGCTTTGGAAATCCATTGCTGTATTATTTTAGTCCCGCTGTATGGGGCCTCGACATGTGGTCACGATGCTTAAAGGGTGAGATGCAAACGTAGGCATTTCATCGTTGCAGACAGTGTGTGTTGCCGCCCGGCTTTCCGAAGTGTGTGACGCCATCTGGTATCGGGACGTTCTCGTATAGTAAGACTAGTCATAGTGGAAAGTATCATACACTAGTATCATGCATATGATACTAGTCTATATTACTACTTTTGCAGTGGGTAGTGTTATTTTTCTGGTGATCCAAATTCCAGCGGTACTACCGCTGGGTTAAGCGGTACTACCGCTGAGAGCTACCGCCGTCGCTACCTCTATCGCTACCGCCAGAATGGCCTTCTGAAGAGCTTGTGCGGTACCAACCGGTACCGCTGGCGGTACCGCCGACGGTACCGCTGAGGTGGGAAGAGCGCCCAGCGGTACTACCGCTGGGATAGGCGGTAGTACCGCCGCGGTGGGATTTTTCCGGGTTGGACTGCAGCCGACCTAGGGTTTGATGTCTCCATATATTCCTCTTGTAAGCCGCCGTTTTGGGTGAAGCCAGATATTGTAAACCCACGGCGTTTGTAACCTCACCCGATATAGTGAAGTATTGCTGGCTGGCGCCCGTGGTTTTTTCTCCTCCATTGTTGGAGGGGTTTTTCCACGTTAAATCTCGTGTCCTCTGCAGTGTTTACTTATCGTTCTTCGTTATTGTTCATCTCGTATTATAACAAGTGGTATCAGAGCCCGTGTTTGATCTAGGGTTTTGCGAGATGTCGTCATTGAAGTTCGATCTACCGCAGCTGGACTATACCACGAGATTCTCTCTGTGGCAGGTGAAGATGAGGGCGATTCTCGCCCAATCTTCGATCTGGATGAAGCGATCGATGCGTTCGGCGAGAAGGCGAAGGAACTTGGACCGATGCAGAAAAGCGGAAAGACCGTAAGGCTTTATCGTTGATTCAACTCCATCTGTCCAATAATATTCTGCAGGAAGTGTTGCAGGAGAAAACCACCGCCGAGTTATGGGTCAAACTAGAGGAGATCTGTTTGTCCAAGGATCTCACGGGCAGATTGCACGTGAAGATGAAGTTGTTCTCACACAAGCTGCAAGAGGGAGGTTCGGTAATGGATCACCTATCCTCCTGGAAAGAGATTGTTTCTGATTTGCAGTCTATAGAAGTTAAGTATGAGGATGAGGATTTAGGTCTTCTTCTTTTATGCTCGCTGCCTAATTCTTTCAGTAATTTTCGTGACACCATATTGTTGAGCCGTGACAAACTAACTCTTGCTGAAGTTTATGAGGCTCTCCAGCAAAGGGAGAAGATGAAATCTATGGTGCAGGCTGAAAGTTCGTCCTCCAAGGCGGAGGCATTACAGGTCCGTGGGAGGCCTGAGCAGCGAGACAACTACCACTACAACAACAACAGAGATAAGAGCAGGACCGACAGAGGTCGCTCAAAGTCCAAGGGACGTGACAAGTTCTGCAGGTATTGTAAGAAATCCAACCACACCATTGATGATTGTTGGAAGCTGCAGAACAAGGAGAAAAGAAACGGAACTTACCAACAGAAAAATAATGATGGTAATGGTAAGGTTGCCGTAGCCTCTGGTAAGGGTGAGGCTTCTGTTGTTGCTGGTAGTGATAGTTCTGATGGAGATTGCTTAGCTGTTTTTGCTGCATGTGTTTCACGTGATGATGAATGGATTCTTGATACTGCATGTTCGTTTCATATTTGCTGTAACAAGGATTGGTTCAGTTCTTATGAGTCTGTGCAGACTGGAGATTTTGTGCGTGTGGGCAATGACAACCAGTGCAACATTGCTGGCATTGGATCTGTTCAGATCAAGACCCATGATGGGATGACACGCACGTTGACAGGAGTGAAGCACATACCCTCCATGGCGAGGAATTTGATCTCTCTCAGTACCCTTGATTGTGACGGGTACAAGTACAAAGGTGGGAACAAACTTCTGAAGGTATCATCGGGTTCTCTCATTGTTATGATTGGTGATATGAATTCTGCGAAATTATATGTCCTTAGAGGTAGCACTTTGCCTGGTATTGCTGCTGCTGTTAGTTCTGATGAATGTAAGACTAACCTTTGGCATAAGCGTCTTGGACATATGAGTGAGCTTGGCATGGCAGAATTGGCGAAGAGAGAGCTGATTGATGGTTGCAACTTGAGTAAGTTTGAGTTCTGTGAGCACTGCATTTTTGGTAAGCATAAAAGAGTTAAATTCAATGCTTCCGTTCATACCACCAAAGGCATTTTAGATTATGTGCATGCTGATGTTTGGGGTCCGTCCCGTAGAACTTCTAATGGTGGTGCAAATTACATGCTTACTATTATTGATGATTACTCAAGGAAAGTGTGGCCATATTTTCTGAAACATAAATCTGATGTTTTTGCTGCTTTTAAGAAGTGGAAAGTTATGGTAGAAACACAAACTGAAAGGAAGGTTAAAATACTCCGTACTGACAATGGTATGGAATTTTGTTCCAATGAATTTGATGAGTTTTGCAGCAACGATGGCATGGTAAGACATCATACCATACCGTACACCCCTCAGCAGAATGGCGTGGCTGAACGCATGAACAGGACCATTATTTCGAGGGCTCGCTGCATGTTGTCTAATGCAAAGATGCATAGGCGTTTTTGGGCTGAAGCAGCCTCCACCGCATGTTATCTCATCAACAGGTCACCTTCCATTCCACTTGATAAGAAAACTCCCATTGAGGTATGGTCTGGTACTCCAGCTGATTATTCTGAGTTGAGAGTTTTTGGTTGCACTGCTTATGCTCACGTTGATAATGGAAAGTTGGAGCCAAGGGCTGTTAAGTGCATCTTCCTTGGTTATGGTTCAGGAGTTAAGGCATATAAATTGTGGAACCCTGAAACTAAGAAAGTTTTGTTAAGCAGGAATGTCGTTTTTAATGAGGCTGTTATGTATTATGATAGTCCTTCCACTGATATTTCTGATGCTATTGATTCTCCTAATGTTTCTGATGATGAGCAACAGAGAATTGGCGTGCAGGTGGAGCACGCTAAGGAGAACGAAATTGTGGTTCCTGAAAATAATGATGATGTTGATGTTCCACCTTCACCGCCTATTGTTCAGCAACAAGCACGGTCTATTGCCACTGGCCGTTCTAGGAGAAATATTGCCTCCTAATCGTTTAATTGAAGAGTGTGATATTGTTCATTATGCTTTGAGTTGTGCTGAACAGGTGGAGCAAGATGCTGAACCAGCTACGTACACTGAAGCCATTGCTTCGGTTGATAAAGAGAAGTGGCTAGGTGCGATGCAAGAAGAGATGCAATCGCTTGAAAAGAATGGCACATGGGATGTTGTGCACTTGCCTAAACAAAAGAAGGCTGTCCGCTGCAAGTGGATATTTAAGAGAAAGGAAGGTTTGTCTTCTGTTGAGCCTCCAAGGTTTAAGGCAAGGTTAGTAGCAAAAGGTTTCAGTCAAATTCCAGGTGTTGATTATACTGATGTATTCTCCCCAGTTGTGAAGCATAGTTCTATTCGTGCTTTCTTTGGTATTGTTGCTATGCATGATCTTGAGCTTGAGCAGTTAGATGTTAAGACTGCGTTTTTGCATGGCGAGTTGGAGGAGGAGATATACATGGACCAACCTGAAGGTTTTGTTGTGCCTGGTAAGGAGGATCTTGTTTGCAAGTTGAAGAGGTCCCTTTATGGTCTGAAACAGTCACCACGACAGTGGTATAAAAGGTTTGATTCATTTATGCTTGCACATGGTTTTATGAGATCTCAGTATGATAGCTGTGTGTACATGAAGTTTGTTGATGGATCGCCTATTTATTTGCTGCTATATGTTGATGATATGTTGATTGCTGCCAAGAGCATGAAAGAGATCACTACTTTAAAGGCACAATTAAGTAGTGAGTTTGAGATGAAGGATCTTGGTCCTGCTAAGAAAATACTAGGCATGGAAATTAAGAGGGACAGAAAGTCTAGTTTGCTATTTCTTAGTCAAGAAAAATACATTGAGAAAGTTCTTCATCGTTTTAATATGCATGATGCAAAGTTTGTTAGTACACCTATTGCCTCTCACTTCAAGTTGTCAGCTTTGCAATGTCCTACTTCTGATGATGATATTGAGTACATGTCTCGAGTTCCTTATTCTAGTGCTGTTGGTTCCTTGATGTATGCCATGGTTTGTTCTCGTCCTGATCTGTCATATGCTATGAGTTTGGTCAGTCGTTACATGGCTAATCCTGGTAAAGAACATTGGAAAGCTGTTCAGTGGATTTTCAGGTACCTGCGCGGCACATCTAAAGCTTGCTTGAAGTTTGGCAGGATTGGTGAGGGACTCGTAGGCTATGTGGATTCAGATTATGCTGCCGACTTGGATAAGAGGAGGTCCCTCACAGGTTATGTATTTACTGTTGGTGGTTGTGCTGTTAGCTGGAAGGCTAGTTTGCAGGATGTTCCCGCACAATCTACTACTGAGGCTGAGTACATGGCTATTAATGAAGCATGTAAAGAAGCTGTTTGGCTGAAAGGTCTGTTTGCTGAGCTTTGTGGAGATGATTCTTGCGTTCAGTTATTTAGTGACAGTCAAAGTGCTATTTATCTTACTAAAGATCAGATGTTCCATGAGAGGACAAAGCACATTGATATTAAGTATCACTATGTTCGCCATGTGGTTGCAGAAGGTAAACTGAAGGTATGCAAGATTAGTACTCATGATAATCCTGCTGATATGATGACAAAGCCTGTTCCTGTGTCCAAGTTTGAGCTTTGCTCGAGCTTGGTTGGTATAACTGTTTAGCCCAAGTGGCTGTTTGGCGCCAGCAAGTGTTTTCTTTGTTGATTCAGGTGATTGTTGAAGTTCATGCTACAAGATGGAATTTGTCTCAAGGTGGAGTGTTATTTTTCTGGTGATCCAAATTCCAGCGGTAGTACCGCTGGGTTAAGCGGTACTACCGCTGAGAGCTACCGCCGTCGCTACCTCTATCGCTACCGCCAGAATGGCCTTCTGAAGAGCTTGTGCGGTACCAACTGGTACCGCTGGCGGTACCGCCGACGGTACCGCTGAGGTGGGAAGAGCGCCCAGCGGTACTACCGCTGGGATAGGCGGTAGTACCGCCGCGGTGGGATTTTTCCGGGTTGGACTGCAGCCGACCTAGGGTTTGATGTCTCCATATATTCCTCTTGTAAGCCGCCGTTTTGGGTGAAGCCAGATATTGTAAACCCACGGCGTTTGTAACCTCACCCGATATAGTGAAGTATTGCTGGCTGGCGCCCGTGGTTTTTTCTCCTCCATTGTTGGAGGGGTTTTTCCACGTTAAATCTCGTGTCCTCTGCAGTGTTTACTTATCGTTCTTCGTTATTGTTCATCTCGTATTATAACAAGTGGTATCAGAGCCCGTGTTTGATCTAGGGTTTTGCGAGATGTCGTCATTGAAGTTCGATCTACCGCAGCTGGACTATACCACGAGATTCTCTCTGTGGCAGGTGAAGATGAGGGCGATTCTCGCCCAATCTTCGGATCTGGATGAAGCGATCGATGCGTTCGGCGAGAAGGCGAAGGAAACTTGGACCGATGCAGAAAAGCGGAAATACCGTAAGGCTTTATCGTTGATTCAACTCCATCTGTCCAATAATATTCTGCAGGAAGTGTTGCAGGAGAAAACCACCGCCGAGCTATGGGTCAAACTAGAGGAGATCTGTTTGTCCAAGGATCTCACGGGCAGATTGCACGTGAAGATGAAGTTGTTCTCACACAAGCTGCAAGAGGGAGGTTCGGCAATGGATCACCTATCCTCTTGGAAAGAGATTGTTTCTGATTTGCAGTCTATATTCCAGTCATATTTGCATCATATAAGGGTTATATCACTGTTTTATAATGATTTTGGGAATATTTGACATGTTTGCTATTTTTATGGAACTAGCGGAGTGGCCTGCGCAATTGCGCGGCTAGATTTTATATTGAACTTTTGAAATTAGGCATTGCTAAGAATACATGTACTTCAATACTTTTGAGATAAAATTTATACGATCTTCCATGAGAGTTGGTCTTAGATGTGTGTGTCTCATTATTATTTTTCTACATTGCGATCACATATTTTAAGCATACATTTAAGGATTATTGTAATTTTGCAACCCTGGATACTGACATGAACTATAGTTAGACATGCATGGCAAGTATATCTACTGACGTAGGTCAAGAAAAGAGTCGTTGGTTGCAGGCAAGAAGTCGCGGGTGGGGAATTTTGCAACTCTCTTTTATAAAATACTTAAGATCAATATATCACGCTCAAAATGAAGAACGGCTGCAATTATGTAGGTTATTTTGCAACTCCTTTCATACATATAATCTTGGTAACCGGAAGCAAGAGCAGTACTGCCCAATGGCATCATGGAGGACTGAGATTTTCATAACAACAACAAATTAAACTATTGGAAACTTACGTGGCAATGGACACGGAAACATGGTTCCCAACATTTGCACACCTGTTAAAAAGAAATTTGGAAGTTAGTTCAGACATGCCAATAATAAATCTTTAAGATCCTACATGCAGTTGCAGACAATACACGTTTTAATGTAAACAAAGAGGGCTGACCAACACGAAATCGCCACGGCGAAATTCAAAACTTAACATATGGAGGTTCTTTTGAAATAAGTTGCAACTTAGATGTAAAAAGGCAAGAGTTCGTAGAGTTAGTACTGCCTTATTACTGCGGAGCGTCTCATCGTCCCTGTGATACATCGATCAAAACATAAAGATGGTTACCATGGCCATGCTGTGTCTTCAGTATGCCGATCGTCCGTGCCTTACCTGCGCAGCATGATCACCCGGTCGTCGTTGCTCCTAGCTGCAGGCTGCCCTAGAGTTTGTTCAGAGTTGACGATCCATTTTGTTTGCATGCCACAGTCAATTGTATAATCCGAAGCTTGGTGTTTGTCTCACGCACGTGATTCTGCTTGCTGCAAATCGACTGCCGGCTTGACGGCGGGCTAAGCAATCGATGCGGCGGCGGCGCACGGTATGTAGCATATGCCGGCATGGTTACGAATCATGCATGCTTGATTTGACTGCACAGGCCTGGCCGGGAAGCTTGAAGCCAGCGTATATTACACATGAAAAATCAGTCGGTCACCTTATATGCTTGTCTTTTAACTTTGAGACCGATCTATCTTCTTAGGATAAGATTCTTATCCTCGTTTTCAATAGATTCGAATTGTAACTGTAATTTAGATTCTAACTGTGATTGCCTTAACCAAGTGGAATCTGCAAAGAAATCTTGGAAGAGAGATGTATACCTGATCATCTAACTGAATCACATACATACGCTTGTTGGTAATTTATGGATCATGTATAACAGGCTTTTAACGTGCTCACCTGTCTTCTGCTGCATGTATTAACGCCCTATGACACCTTGCCGCGTCAGCACTTTGTTGCTTAATGTCGTCGAGGAGCAATTTTGCTAGTCTCATCCTTAATAGGAGTACAACTTACTGGGAACTTTTGCTCTATTTTTCGTACGATGCATCCAGGCTAATTCTTAATTATCTGTGCAGAACGCATCAAGCACTCAAGGCAATACTTGTACCTATCAGCTATCGCACCAAATCTGCATGTGTGTGACTCCTGGCCCCCGGCGGGCTTCTTAGTCCTGACCAGGATGTGTCTAGCTTGCATGGATAATGCGTCAGCTCTTACACCATCAATCTGCAATTCTGCATGTCCGCCGGCGGACTTCTTTCCCGTCAGCTCTCGCACGATCCATCTACATGTGTCTGACTCCCGGCTGCCTTTTTTTCCTTCTAAAAAACTCCCAGCTGCCCTTCTATCCATGTTCTCGCACAATAATGCGCATCCGATGGAATTGGCTCTAAAGTCGAGTCTACGCTCGCAGATAAAGAAACTAATCAGAAGTTCCGAACCCGAGCTCTAGATCCGTCGTGGTACTTCTGCTCCTGGAGCCATCATCGACCCTAAACGCTACTTGGCCTTTCAGTGCCGTCGTTTATCGCCAGATCGATATCGCCATGGCCTGCCCACTTATCGCAAGATTGATATCGCCATGGCCGTCTCACATAGACTTTGCCGTAAATTCAGAGAAGTTGCTATCGTCCTCGCCCTGAACTCTCGGCGATATACAAATAGCAGGCGTCCTCGATGCGTGGTATCTCCGATGACGCTCCAGGAACGGAAGCCGACAAACGTATGCCGGACGGCCAGATTAAATCGGCATGGTTGTGCCGTTTCCATCTTATCTTTTCGACAATGCGTATATATATCCAGCTCGTGCACATCGCTTCTTCTCCTTGTCCTACTTCAATACGATCGGAGTCTCTCCTTCCATATTAGCGCCAGTCCTCCGTTAAAATCTAAGCCGTTCCTTAGTTATTGCTAAATCTAGACTGTTGATTGGTTGTTGTTTTAATAATATAATAGATTGACCCTGCGCAGGCAGAAAACCCTATTTCTTTTCATTTATGTTTCAGGGACCCAAACGACGTCCAAATCACCTGCAAATTTACGGGCGTCAATATTTGGAAGGAAGAAGACTTGTGGGCGAAGGAAGCGAACAAACGGAGCCACGAGGGCCAAAAGGAGTGGGCCCACGCGGCCCATGTACCTGGCCGCGTGGGACCCCCCATCTTGGACCTCGGAGCTCCGCTGCCGTCGATCTTTCCTCCACCGACTCCGTTTTGACCTAAAAACGCCTATAAAAATTATCCCCTGACGTTCTCTGGAAGGAGCGTCGCAGAAACACCGAAACAGAGACCTAGAGCTGCAGATTGGAGGGGGAAACTCCGGCGGGGCGCTGCCGGCGTGGTCTCCATCTTCTCCAACGACTTCTCCACCGTCTCCATGATGAAGAGGGAGTAGTCCGCCTCTGGACTATGGGTTTGTGGAAGTAACTTATGTAGCTCTCTCTCTCGAGCTTCACTAATTAGTACCGTATGAGCTGCTGAACATGATTACGGTCATCTATGTAATACCTTTGTGGTTGATCTTTTATGAGTTAATATATGTTTGAGATTGCAATGGTTTTGTTTCAGTTATGAAAGTAGATGCATATTATACCCCGTTCTTATTTACTTGTTATGATCAAGCATGTTTATGAGAGCGTGTGAGGGGGAACGTGTGCATTAGTTGGAGTAACGGGGGGTGGCTAGTGCGGTGAACGTGAGAGAAAGTTCCGCGATCCACTTGGGTGTTTTACCTTACTTTGTTGCCTCACTAGGGATAAAAAGAAATACCATGCTACCGGAGATGTGGGTGTGACCATTGCCACTTCCTCCATGACTAGATATAGCATGTTCTTATTTTAACTTCATGTCATGATACTTATTGCTATACTCCGAGTTATCTTAATTATCGAGGTGTTATGATTTAGTTCGTATCTTGGTGGAGTATAAGAGAGACTAATAACCAAAAGGTCTCTATGTTAGGACGTGATGCCCATATAATTATAACTTGTCATTAAACTGTTGCGTTGCAATCTCATATGTAACCTCTAGTGTTCCATTGTCTACCACGTTATTAAAGAGAGAGTGCATTTGTGAAACCATGAACCCCGGTCCATTTTTAATCATAAGAAACACCTTTCCAACCACTTTTACCACTTTTCCATTTTCTGCCATTTAAAAATCCAAAAATACAAAAACACTTTTACATCTTGCATTCATCATAAAAAACCCAAAAATATCATTTATCATTGCTACCACCATCCTTGCATATTTATTTACCACCATTGCATGTTTATTTCTTGTTTGCATTGCATATTATCTTGATATCATTCTAACACCTTGTGCTTGACAACCACTAGGTGAGGTTGAGGACCAAAATATTTACTTTGTTTTGTAGGTAACCAAAAGAAGGATAGGAAGATAAATCTACACTACTGATTCCCCGAGAGTTCGATATTAAACCCTCGAGTCACCCTCGTGGGGAAAACACGTCTTCCACTTACTACACACTCTGCACTTGGAGTCTCAACCTAACCCATTTACTTTTCACGCAGATACCACGCGAAGGGGCTAGCAACTGTTTTCTGGCGCCATTGTGGGGTAACTACGTGAAGGGCCATCACACCCGAATGCACTTCTTCTAATTATATGAAGGTAAATTTATTAAATGCTCAAATAATGCATTACCTCTAATTACGGACTCAAATTGAACATTTTAATTTGCTAATTATTTAAATGCAATCTAAATAAATTGACTCTAATTACAAAACCCAAATCAATAAATACTCATTTCCACTCACTATGGACATACATTAAATAATAATGGAAAAAAAGAATTTTGTTATTTCAATTCGCTAGATATTTGGATATATTCCACACGACAAATTACGACGAATTTCCACATTTTGAATCCCGACGGGTGCGAAATTATGCTTATTACGACTCTTTTTTTATTTTATGCTCATTTTAATTGAGTCAATCTAACAAAGGAGTTTGAGGGAATCATGCATATAATATTTGTGCTCCTTCAACTACTCGATAAGCAATTTTTGCATCTCTATAAATTATTATTTATTCATGATAAAAAATATTCGATGAAAATCATACAAAGCTTCAAGGGAAATTTATTCCTTTTTGTGCAACATGCATTTTTTGTAATCTAAAATAGTTTCCTTTCAGGCTACTTATGATGTTAATCGAAAAAATGCTGGAAATAAAGTTTTGTCTTATTGGACACTAAAAATATATCTATTCAGGTCTTATGCTCCCTAACTTTATTACAATTTCTTTCCAACTATAAATTATTATTTATTGATGCCTAAGACATGTTTGATTTCATCCAAGCAGGTTCCAGGGGAAATTAATTTATTTTCCTTTTTTTTGCGTAGAAGAGAGATTACCCACTAAACATGGGCAGCAATTACAGCTTCAGAGGCTACTACATCAGCTATCGCTTGTGGGACAGACCCCAACCAGAAGTAGTTTTGATGAAGTTTTCTTGCCGCCGCCGCCAGTAAATGAGCCGCCATATTGCTCTCTCTTCCAATTTTCTGGATCACGAGCTTCTTGCAACTAGATTTGAGCTTGTCGATCTCCGCAAAAAGACTCCATAGCCGAGACCTGCTTTGGTTCTGTTCACAAATGGCTTCCACCACTCCTGCATTGTCAGATTCTAAGACGACAGAACAAGCGTTAGAATCATGAATACACTGGAGGCCAAAGAGGCAAGCTCTTGATTCAGCTTCGAAAACATCTTTGCATTGGATGTGTGATCGGTTGCTCGCCCAGACAACCTTCCCATCTGAATTTCTAGCCACACACCCAAGGAAGCATTCCTCCCTCTCCTGGATGAATGAGGCATCAACGTTGATTTTGATCCAACCTGTCTCGGGTGCCTTCCAGACACTCTTATCAGCTTTAGGAGGCATACACACCTATTGGCAGTCGATCACAGCAGACCCCTGATTCAGAATAGGGGTTTTGCCCTTGTCATTCTCTGTACTTCTGCAATTAACATTCAGCTCCTGGAGGTATCTGTCCAAGAAATTAACAGAGTGTTGGATTGTGCAGTCACCTTTCTCATGCACAATATCATTTCTCAAATGCCACGCTCTCCACAAAACCATCAGCAAAAGACCCTTCTCTCTCTGCTAATGTTGGCAAGGAGGATAAGAAGCCAGTCCAGTCCTGTATATCTGAACATTTCCTCCTCGGGGAGGTCCCATTTTTTCCTCATCTCATTTCTAAGCGCTCTCGATTTTGTACAGGCAACAGTAGCATGGTAGCTCGATTCATCTTCACTACCACACACCGGGCAAGTACAGTCAGTCTCCAGCTTTCTTCTGAATTTGTTCTTCTTTGTCGCTAGATTGTCCTTAGCAATCCTCCAACCAAATATTCTCACCTTGTTTGGAATTGGGGCATTCCAAATATTTTTCCATAAGCTTCGGTTTGATTCATTTGAATTGCTCGAGTTAGCTTTCTGATGGCAGCCGTTTGCAAGGTTGTAGGCTAGCTTGTATGCACTTCTAACAGAGAATACGCCATTATTTTCATAATGCCAGGCGACAAAATCTGTAGAGGACCATACCGGAGCGTTGAGCTGCAATATCTCATCTGCATCATGGGATAGAAGATCTTTTTTATGAGAGGTTCATTCCAAGTATTGGAGCCTTCAGAGACAAGTTGGCTAACTTTTCTGAACCTAGTTCTCGTTTTACCCTGGGAGGGTTTCAGCGCATAATTCCTCGGCAACCAATTGTCTCTCCAAATCCTTATATTAGTGCCGTCACCCACTCTCCACACTATACCTTGTTTTAACAGGTCTATGCCATGTTCAATGCCCTGCCACACAGGAGAAGCCTCCTTTTTAAAGACTGTGTCTAGTATGTTACCTCTCGGGTAGTATATAGACTTCAGTAATTTCGCAGCCAAATTGGATGGATTCTGAACCAGTCTCCACGCTTGTCTCGCGAGCAGGGCCTGGTTGAACAACTTTGTATCTCTGAATCCCATTCCTCCTTGCATTTTCGGTGAAGTGAGAGTCTCCCAAGAAGACCAATGAACTTTGCGTTGTTTTTCATCCTCTCCTCACCAAAAATTTCTGACTGTTTTCATATAATCATCATGGAACGAGGCTGGGAGCTTGAAAACTCCCATCACATAGATTGGCAAGGCCTGTGCAATTGCTTTAATGAAAACTTCTTTGGCGCCCATAGACATAAATCTTTCATTCCAAACACACATCCTTTTAGTAAATCTTTAATTCACTGGTTGAAACTGTTTTGCCTTCATTCTTCCTTCCGGAGTTGGTAAGCCCAGGTATTTTTCCTCAAAAGAACTTTGAGTCACAGACAGGATTTTCTTGATCACTTCTTGTGTTTGATCAGGGCAGACATTACTGAACATCAGTGAGCATTTCGGAGGGCTCAGAAGCTGCCCGGTTCCTTTTTCAAAAGCACAGAGGGCCTTTTTCACAATAGCAGCCTGTTGGTTATTTGCTTGAAAAAAAGCAAACTGTCGTCCGCAAAAAGGAGGTGCGATATACCCGGAGCTCCCCTGCAGCATTTTAACTCGAGGAGCTCCTGGTTATGTACAACCCTTTGGAGGATCTTTGAGAAGCCTTCTGCAACAAACAAAAAGAGATACGGAGACAAGGGGTCACCTTGTCTAAGTCCACGAGAAGGCTTGAATTGTTCCGTTAGCTCACCATTGATACGGACAGAAAATCTTACTGACGTAACGCATGCCATCACTTTTTTCACCCAAGACGCATCAAAACCTAGTTTCAGCAGGATGCCTTTGAGGTATTCCCAGTCCACTCTGTCATAGGCTTTTGAGAGGTCAAGCTTGTAGGCAGAAAAGGTCTCATCAGGCTTTTTCCCTTTTTGGATGTGGTGAAAACATTCGAAAGCTATAAGGGCATTATCAGAGATAAGTCTTCCCGGCAAGAAGGCACTTTGGGTTTCAGAAATGAGATCCTGCAGAAAAGGTCTCATTCTGTTCACTATGCATTTGGCGACCACCTTGTATAGCACATTACAAAGAGAAATAGGTCTGAAGTCCTTCAGGTCATCAGCACCATCAGTTTTTGGAATCAGAACAATTACTGTATCATTTGCTCCTTCCGGGATTTCACCATTAGCAAAGAAATGTTTGACCGCTTGGATAATATCATGCTTTATGGTTCCCCAATTACGCCGAAAAAATCTGGCAGGCAAGCCATCTGGTCCGGGAGCTTTCAGGGGGCCAATCTGGAAAAGGGCATCACTAATCTCCTTATCAGAATAATCCATGAGCAGCTGATGGTCCCGAAGAGCAAGGCTTTGATACCTGCAAAAGTAAACGGGATTAGGTTGAGACTCCAAGTGCAGAGTGTATAGTAAGTGGAAGACAGTTTTCCCCACGAGGGGTGACTCGAGGGTTTAATATCGAACTCTCGGGGAATCTGAAGTGGTAGATTTATCTTCTTATCCTTCTTTTGGTCACCTACAAAATAAGGTTAGATGTTTTGGTCCTCAACCTCACCTGTGGTTGTCAAGCACAAGGTGTAAGAATGATATCAGGATAGTTATGCAATGCAAACAAGAAATAAATATGCAATGATGGTGGATCCAATGATAAATGATATTTTTGGGTTTTTGAATGATGTATGCAAGATGAAAATTATTTTTGTATTTTCGGATTTAATGATGGCTGAAAATAGAAAAGTGGTATATGATGTTGGAAAGGTGTTTCTTATGATTAAAACTGGACTGGGGTTCATGGTTTAACAAATGCACTCTCTCTTTATAAAGTGGTAGACAATGGAACACACACAGTTAACATATGAGATTGCAACACAGGGTTTGATAACAAGTTACTTAGATATATGGGCATCACGTCCTAACATAGAGATCTTTTGGTTATTAACCTCTCTTATACTCCACCAAGATGCGAACTAAATCATAACACCTCAGTAATTAAGATAACTCAGAGTGTAGCATTAAGTATCATGACATGAAGTGAAAATAAGAACATGCTAGATCTAGTCATGGAGTAGTGGCAATGGTCACGCCCACATCCCCGGTAGCATGGTATTTTAGTTTATCCCTAGTGAGGCAACAAAGTAAGGTAAAGATATCAAAGTGGATCGCAGAACTTTCTCTCACGTTCACTGCACTAGCCACCCCCCGTTACTCCAACTAATGCACACGTTCCCCCACACACGCTCTCATAAACATGCTTGATCAAAACAAGTAGACAAGAACAGAGTACATAATATGCATCTATACTCATAACTGAAACAAACATTGCAATCTCAAGCATATATTAATTTATAAAGATCCACCACAAAGGTATTACAACGGTGACCGTAATCATGTTCAGCAGCTCATACGGTGCTAATTAGTGAAGCTCAAGAGAGGAGAGATACATAAGTTACTTCCACAAACCCATAGTCCAGAGGTGGACTACTCCCTCTTCATCATGGAGACGGTGGAGAAGTCGATGGAGAAGATGGAGACCACGCCGGCAGCGCCCCGCCGGAGTTTTCCCCCTCCAATCTGCAGCTCCTGATCTCCGTTTCGGTGTTTCTGTGTTTGTGCGGCGCTCCTTCCAGAGAACGTCGGGGGACCTTTTTTATAGGCGTTTTTAGGTCAAAACTATGTCGGTGGAGTGATACGTCTCAAACGTATCTATAATTTTTGATGTTCCATGCTTGTTTTATAACAATTGCTACATGTTTTGTATACACTTCATGTCATTTTTATACATTTTCTGGGACTAACCTATTAACAAGATGCCACAGTGCCAGTTCCTATTTTCTGCTGTTTTTGTATTCCAGAAAAGCTAGTCTGGAAATATTCTCGGAATTGGACGAAAATTTACGGAGGCCCCTATTTTACCAGAAGACTCCATGGGCCAGAAGGACAAGTCCGGGGAAGGCCCGAGGGCCCCACACGTGGGCAGGGCGCGGTGATGACGTGAAACACACGTTCGTTGGGAGACCCCAAGAGGAAGGTATGATGTAGTCAGCAGCAAGTTTTCCCTCAGAAAGAAACCAAGGTTATCGAACCAGTAGGAGCAGCAACTCTTCAGAAGGTTGTCAACGGCGCCAGAAAAATAGCTGTCGCAGGGAGTCTGGACTGTTGACGTGGAATCTGCACACAACACAATCAAACTACTTTGCCCCAACGAAACAGTGAGGTTGTCAATCTCACTGGCTTGCTGAAAACAAATGATTAAACGTATGGTGTGGAAAATGAGTATTAAATTGCAGAGAATGAAAAAGGAACTGTTTGCAGTTTGTGGTTGTTTAATCAGTGTAAAAGAATGGACCGGGTCCACAGTTCACTAGTGGTGTCTCTCCATAAAAGATAACTAACATGTTGGGTGAACAAATTACAGCGGGGCAATTGACGAATAGTGAGCGCATGACAATGCATATACATGACATGTTGACTACTATGATATTTAATTGGGCATTACGACATAATACATAGATCGTTATCCAACAGCATCTATGACTAATAATCCACCGCCGGTTGTCATCCGAGTCCCCATTGGTATTAAGTTGCAAACAACGGATAATTGCATTGAGTAAAGTGCGTAATGTAAACAAACACATATGCCCGTGGGCATAGCATCGTTAGGTTATCCCTAGTGGCAACAGCACATCCACAACCTTAGAACTTTCTGTCACTGTCCCAGGTTAAACGGAGACATGAACCCACTATCTAGCATAAATACTCTCTCTTGGAGTTACAAGCATCTACTTGGCCAAAGCATCTACGAGTAACGGAAAGCATGCAAGATCTTAAATAACATATAAGATAGATTGATAATCAACTTGACATAATATTCAATATTCATCGGATCCCAGCAAACACAACATGTAGCATTACAATAATATGATCTTGATCATGTAGGGCAGCTCACAAGATCTAAACATGATGGCACAAAGTGGAGAGACAACCATCTAGCTACTGCTATGGACCCGTAGTCCAAGGATGAACTACTCACGCATCACTCCGGAGGCAGGCATGGCGATGTAGAAGCCTCCGGTGACGATTCCCCTCTCCGGCAGGGTGCCGGGAAGAGGTTCTGAACCCTCCCGAGCTAGGGTTGACGACGGCGGCGTCTCTGGAACTTTTCGTGGATATTTGCTCAGGTACTTAGGGTTTTCGCGTCGGGGGGAATAAGTAGGCGAAAGGGCGGCGGCTGCGGACCCCCGAGGGGCCCACACCACCCCAGGGCGCGGCAGAAGGGGGGCCCGCGCCCTGGTGGCGTGTGGCCTCCTGGTGGCCCTCCTCTGCTGCTCCTTCGCTCCGTCAGGTGTGTTCTGGAAAAATAGGCACCCCCGTGTAGTTTCGTCCAATTCCGAGAATATTTCCAGACTAGCTTTTCTGGAATACAAAAACAGCAGAAAACAGGAACTGGCACTTCGGCATCTTGTTAATAGGTTAGTCCCAAAAAATGTATAAAAGTGATATAAAGTAGATGCAAAACATGTAGCAATTGGTATAAAACAAGCATGGAACATCAAAAATTATAGATACGTTTGAGACGTATCAGCATCCCCAAGCTTAGTTCCTACTCGTCCTCGAGTAGGTAAACGATAAAAACAAAATAATTTTTGAGGTGACATGCTACTATCATAATCTTGATCATATAATATTGCAAGGCACATGTAAATGAATGAAGTGATCCAAGTCAATGGTCTATAATTTGCTATCAAATAGATAATGAGTAAACAATGAATCACACAAGCTAAACGTTTTCATGAATAGTACTTTCGAGACAAGCATCAAACAGTTTTGCATAAGTGTTAACTCATAAAGCAATAGTTTCTAACAAAAGGTATTTAATCAACACAAAGGAAGAATTTAGTTTCAGCATTTGCTTCAACTTTCAACATATTTATCTCATGGATATTGTCAACACAAAGTAGTATAACAAGTCCAATACATTGCATATAACGCATGTTGTAACAAAGTTGACACTAGTGTTTGCTTGTGGAAGACAGAAAGAATAGGAAAACTGACTCAACATAAAAGTAAAAGAAAGGCCCTTCGCAGAGGGAAGCAGGGATTAAATCATGTGCTAGAGCTTTTAGTTTTTGAAAGCATATAGAGATTGCATAAAATATTTGATACTCCTCCCAACCTTGCTAACACAAGCCATGGCTAACCGAATCCTCGGGTGCCTTCCATCAATCACATACCATGGAGGAGTATCTATTTTTGAGAGGTGTTTGTTAATTGTCAACGAATGGTAGCGGGTGAGAACAGTATTCTACCTGTCGAACGGACTTTTAAGAGCGGCTCCCATGAAGGACGTTATTTCTACCAGCAAGGCAGATCATCCCTCTTTCTCTTTGGTTTACACACATTCAGGTATTTCACTGTTTGTCATTGCTTACTGATGAATCAGGGCAAAAGTGAAGAGAATTAATTGGTTAAAGTTGTAATTAATTGGGACTGGGCACCCCGTTGCCAGCTCTTTTTGCAAGTTATTGGATAAGCGGATGTATATGCCACTAGTCCAGGTGTAAAAGTCCACTCGACAAATAGAATAAAGAATAACCACACTAATTCCTCATGAGCTAGTAAACATTGACACAAAAAGGGAATAATAACATTTTGAATAATTTAAAGGTAGCACATGAAAAATTTACTTGGAGTGGCAAGGAAATACCACATATAGGTAGTTATGGTGGACACAAATGGCATGGATTTTGGCTCAAGGATTTGGATGCACGAGAAGCATTCCCTCTCAGTACAGAGTTTAGGCTAGCAAGGTTATGTAAGCAAACAAGAATATCAACCCGTACACCAAGTTTTATATGACAAACATATTGCAAACGTTATAAGACTTCATACCGTCTTCCTTGTTAACCAAACCCTGTTATTAGAAAATATCTAGACCTTAGAGATACCACCGATGCAAACCAAATTTTCAACAAGCTTTACGGTAGTTCTTCACTAATAGGCTTAACTCATGTGATGCACAATTTAATCATGATCTACTTGTTAACTCAAAACAATTGACAAGCATCAAGTTATCCATTTTAGTGATCTACAAGATTAAGCAAGTTTTTCCTTATACCAATTACCACATGCAACATTTTCTGAACCAACCAAACACCAATCAATTTATTTCATCAACTCTCCAAACAAATATAAGTGAAGCAAGAGAGTACTTTCTACAAAAGAAAGCTAATAGCTCTGACAAGAGATACATGAAAACAAGAGCTAAAAGCTGAACAGCGCTAGATATGAATACTCAACAAATAA